>JAWDGP010001156.1:412500-490000 GCA_033675545.1 Elysia crispata | reverse complement strand
GTTTTTTTTTTGTCTTTTTTTTAAACATCTTTTCTTATAGTTTTTTTTTTAACCATAATGGCGAAAAGAAACTATGTTGCATCTTCGAAATTTTCAAGTTTTACTTGGTGATTTGTTTGCAAATTCGATTTCCCGATCTAGAGGTACAAGTTCAATCTTTTAACAACGGAACGTCCAATGTAGTCTAACAGTACGTATTTTAGTTGGCAATTTTTTTTTTAATTGAAGTTCATTTTTTTTCTTCGGGGGGGGGGGGGGGTTTGGTCATCAATTGTCTTAAACAGGATACACCATTTCCTGGGAAAAGATCCTCTATTCTCGGCAGTAAAAGACAGGAAATTCACTGCTAAACAACTGCACTTCTTTTTTTTTCCTCTACTTCCTCTTTCTCCTTCTTTTCTTGATTCTTTTCCTCTCTATTTCTTCCTTATTCATATTTTTCTTTATCCTCCCAGCTCCTCATACCCGTTGTTGGTTTTCTTCGCCTGCTCTTCTTTTTCTTTATGAGGCCTTCCCCCCCCCCCCCCCCCTCCCTTTCTTTTTGTATTTTTTTTTTTATCTGTTGCATGCCGCATCAAGTCTTGAACTTGAGGAGTGAAATAAACCGGTGTAAGGCACTATAACACTTTTATTGTCCCCGCTACCGGTACTAGCACTGGGCTTTGGGATTGGTTTACTTTTGCTTGCGATCAAATGTGCAAGCTCCACGTATTACTACTTTACTGGATCTAGTACAGGATCGTGAATGTTGGTGTTCTAATTAATCTGTAACTCGACAAAGTCTGTTGATTACCTCCACCACACTCCAAGTTTGTGTAGCTGATTCGGTTCCAGCTTGATTACAGACGAGGATGTGACGTCATGTAGAGTAATCTCGACACCAGAAGAATTAATCTCCCGTTTCGCTGGACAAAACATGTCACGGTGACCTAGATCTAGATTTAGTTAGCCGTTGACAATAAGTTATCCAGCTGTAGCTGTCTGTGTCTGCGTCTGCTTGGTGCACGTGCTGTGGGAGTGTTGATAACTTGTGGTCTATGGTGTGTAGTTGGTGTGTACGGGTTGTCTCAGAGGTTTTTACCCTAATTATCTTACATCAGTTCCATGTCAAGATGGCTTCCTCTCACGACATAACCAAGATGGTCATAGCCATACGTTTGTCACTGTCCTCAACTGAACTCATTGTCTCATGGTTCCTGGTCGTGCAGTAAGGCCGAGGGTGTCACCTACCGGTTCCATTCCATATCTGCGTGGTTCCATTCAGTTTTCTTGTAGGCACGAGTCTAGTTGCCAAATTCTTCAACATTTTAATTAAAAATATATTATCATCGTTCTGAAATATTTGCAAGCTTCCGTTTCTTGTTTGCGTCGTATAGTATGAAATACGAAGCGCTTTTCTTGGATCTATCGGTCGAGCTCTTGTTACTTCAACTGTAGCCATTGAATTTTCATCATTCTATTCTTTTTAATCGCTTCTTTGTATGTTATTCCATTGCTAAAAAAAAAAAAAAAAATTGCCTCCGTTCTGATTCCGTCAACACAAAATCTGGGTTCCCACGCCGTGTTGTTGCTTTTTGTCTCGGACACTGCCATTGTGGCTTGAAATATACTTACGTCGTTATGTATACATCTTTCATCGGCGACGAAAGAATCGTGGTTGTGTATCAAGTACGAGCGTAGTTTATTTACAGACGTTTTGATCAACAAATTTCAATATGCTTCGTGAGCGGTGCATATTCAGAACGGGTATTTATTTTTTTTTTTTTCATGTCTAAGTCTTTAGCTTGACCCTTCATTCACCCACGGCAAAGTTTATATTCTTCAGCAGGAAAATGATATGTTCAACTCCTTTCCATTAACTTCTCCGGAGGGAGAGAGGAAGAGAATATTTTTGAAAATTTTGTACCGAGTACAAGTTTGGATTTCTTAGAGCAACTTATGAGTGACAGAGAGATAGAGAGGGTGACTGTGAGAGAGAAAGAGAGAGAGAGAGAGAGAGAGAGAGAGAGAGAGAGAGAGAGAGAGAGAGAGAGAAAGAGAGAGAGAGGAGGTGGAGGAGGGGAGGTGTGAGGTGAAAAAGGGAGATATACGTCGACACGCTCTTTCAAATGACGTTGGGTCAAAATTAAGATAGAGAGGCCCAGAGAGCCATGCCTCGCCTCAACAGTTTTATTGCAGAACGATCCCATCCTAGATCCTCTCTTTCCTTGACAGATCACATCACATTCACAGCATCCAGCAGTGGCGATACTTCCAGCCCTCTCGACCATGTCATCCCCTCGACTCTCAGCCTCACAACGACGTTTTGCTTGACCACTCACCTATGTCCGTGTGAATCCAAGCGAAGCAAGCCTGCAGGCCAAGACTCTTCAACACGCTGGCGAGGACGAACACCGTGGAGCCGGGCTTGCGGCACCAGGCCCACAACTCGTGGTCTACAGGCCCGTTCTGGAATTGATGTACAAATTAATGTATAAGTATTTCACTGCATTATGTTGTATGGCCGTGGAATATAGGCCCTAGATTTAGGACCAGACATAATAACAATAAGGCCATATTTGTGTATGATATCAAGCTTCCTCCTCCCCATGCCCTTTCCACATCCTTTCTCTCACTGCATAATTTAAATGCATACTAATACTATTCTTCCCCTCATACAAAGGCGTCAAATAGTTCAGTCGATGGAGCACAGGGTTGACAAATAAGATCTCCTGGGTTCGATTCCAGGCTGAGCTACCCGATGGTGAGATCTGATTACATCCATCTAACCACCCCAATCCCTTCTTTCCAAATTCTTGGGAAACTTCGCGGATGTAGGACAAAGCCAGAATTCCTTTTCATTCCTCTCTCCATTTTCTCACATCATCATGTCAGGCATTATACAAACTAACCGTATCCTTGTCTCCCTTCATAGAATGTCCATGTTACGAAACTCAGCTGCAAAGAATAGTCGGAGAAAATGAAGGGAACTGATATGTAGAAGAGAAGAAAGATAGAGAATCAAAATAATAGACAACAAAAATGCAGAGGTAACCGTATATATAACAGGACTGGTTATAACAGAAATCCTGAAACAACAGGGCTTTACTCAATCGCCTTTTTTTTTCCCTTCCTCTTTGTCTCTATTAATTCATAACAGGAGATCAACAGGCCCCAATCAGCTATAGCAGTAGGAATGCTGAGACGAGCTAGATCTGGCACACTGGTGCGAACAGCGAGAATCCGATAGACAATCCAGTTCGAATGAAAAAAAATTTCCCTAGGAAATACATTTTGCATTGCTGTGTACCCTCTTTCTTTTTTTTTTTTCTATTAGAAATGAAAATTATGAGGGGGGCATAAGCTTGAAGCCAATTGTTCTCAAGCCAAAATGAAAAAAAAAAAAAAAAAATGAAGAAACCCAAACTAACCATTACTAAAGTCTGTTCTGATGTTATTTTGTCATGAGAAGTGATGTGATATATATATATATATATATATATATATATATATATATATAGAGAGAGAGAGAGAGAGAGAGAGAGAGAGAGAGAGAGAGAGAGAGAGAGAGAGAGAGGAGGGAGAGAAACGACCAATTGTTTTTTTTTTGTTTTTTTTTTGTGGTGACCTTATGGCTCCCCACCCCCTGATCTCTGATATGAAAGTAAAAAAAAAAAATTTAAAAAACCCAAAACTAACCATTACTAAACCCTGTTCTGATGTTATTTTGTTGAGAGAAGTGATAGTTATATATAGAGAGAAAGGACCAATTTTTTTTTTGTGTGTGTGGTGTCCTTATGACTCCACACTCCCTGATCTCTGATATGAAAGTGATTTAGGTTTCGCCCCATCATATCTGTTATGTAAGGTTTCCATTGCATAAAACCCTTAACTACACACACCATGACAATAATTATGAAAAAAAAAAATGAACGCACCATGGAGAGACCCAAGTCTCTGGAGAGAGTTAGTTGGTGCGTCTCCAGCACAGAGGCCAGGCGGCTGACTACGTCCGGCGACAGGAGACTTGCTTCGGTACGTAGCTCTTCCGGCGTTAGAGTCAGAAACTCACAAGCGAGAGCTGGTGGAGAAACAGCAGCGGTGGTCATGTCTGACAGCTATCCAAGCCTCCTTGCGGAATTCAGGTTTCTACGCTTAACACTTTGTCGTAGTACTGAATAATTATATCCTTTCATAAAATCATGTGGCTCAGAAAAAGAAAGCCGGTGGAATCTAATTTTCTTCCTTGATGTTCAACACGTGAAAACACAAAATCTACGAGAATTTCGTGACGGTATAGCCGTAATCCAAACAGCATTTAAACTACATTTTTGTCCTTTAGCTGACTTCTGCGAAATGAACCAAGTCCAGGTCTGTGTGGAAATGTCTGCCAAGAGAACACTGCAGGGCCAGTCCTGGCGTGCTGGCAAGCATGTGACATCTGTGATGACTGCGGTGGATTTTCGGGGTGGATACAGGGATCTGAAAAATATGAAATGATTTAATTAAGATATGTTTATCTATACCGCTATGTAACATAAATGAATATTTCTATGAGGCATTCACTCAATGCCTGGGTATTTCTTTTAATTCTAAATATAGATCTAGTTTTAATCAAGTTCTGAAAGCTTTTTTATTTCAATCTGTCAATGTTGTGAGAGAATAAAAGTGAAACCGGTAAAAAAAAAAATGGTGAACCTTACATAATTTATGCTTCATGGAATTCTTCCTATTTTTTTTCCCCATTCTCAAAGCGATTTTATTATTATCTACCCGGAAATGATGTGCCTTCAGAAGGTGAGGAAAATCTATGGCTGTTATCATCTGATAGATCAATCAAATATCAACCCTAACCATAGCGATCATTAAAAATTCTTGCTCTTATCTTGTTTTTTGGAATCCAGATCTAATAAAGAGTTGAAAAAAAAACTTTACTTTTTTTTTTTTATGACAAAATATGGTGATGGCTCTCTACGATCATAGCATGCATAGACTCAGTGTCTGACACGACTGAAGATGACACAGTGGGCTGGAGAGTCATGGGCACCGATGTCTGCTCCAGATAAGGCATTTAGTGATGATGATGATGATGATGATGTTGATGATGAAGAAGAAGAAGATATGATGATAATGATGATGATGATGATGATGATGATGATGAAGAAGAAGATATGATGATGATGATGATGATGTTGATGATGATGAAGAAGAAGATATGATGATGATGAAGATATGATAAACGATAGTGGAGGTCAACTAAAAGAAAGGACATCGAGTCCGAACCGAACATAAATACGTGCAGAACAAACATGAGTAAAGTCGAGTTTATTTTTGGGATGGGACTACGTGTACTATAGAACAGGTATTAGTTTCTGAAGAGTTGAGGCTTCCTCTCACCCTTAATTTAAAAAAAAAAAAGTTTTAATCTTTGTTCACACGCAGGAAAATTAATTAAAAAAAAAAAAAAAAAAAAAGAAAGAAAAGACATTGAAATGTAAATTGACTCTAGATCGTTCTAGATACATGTAGGTCTGAGAAAACACAAAGTTAGATCTCGACTCATCTGATGCTGATTACGATGGAAGAAAATTCTGTATAGACCCTAATGTACACGAGTCTAAGAGAGACTTAAGGAACATAATTTTAACAGAACGTTTAAAACTATTGCGGTACTCTCAGAAACAGATGATACATATAAAAGCTAGCTTAAAGTTGCTCACTCACCTTCCCCCTGACGGCGACAAATGTAGGTTTTGTTGCAATATTTTTGGATTCTGCTTTATAAAGATTTTCAAAATCTTCAAAAGCACGAACACAGCTATTTACAGCATTCATTTCTTGCATCTTCTTAAATTTAATCCGGTTAAGAAATCTTTAAATAGTTCAATTACAACTGACTCACACCATCGAAACCATTCATTAATTTACCAAAGATGCGACATCCCACGCATGAGGATTTCTATACCAAATTCCAAGCCAGTCGTGATTTTGCACAATCGCCCACCATGTTCGCACTCGCAGCTTCACCTTTGCTACCGATCTCCTCAATAATAACATCAGCCGTGCCAGTTCTCCAAGTAAGCGCATGGATTAATTCCGAGAATCTCTGCATGAAAGCATTCAAAAATGGCCAGAAGAGCGAGAAGATCAACTTTTTCCTGAGGAAGCAGTAGTTCCCTCAGGGTGATCTTAAAAAGTTTGTTATCATGTATGATATGTGTCATCATCATTATCATCATAGACCTGAAGCTATAAAAAAAAAAACCATAGTCTATAAATTCTGGCAATTATCCTCGCCTCCTCCTCCTCCACCTCCGCTGTCAGCATAAGCTTTATCTTATACATTACAATAATATATTCATGACTGCATCCGCCGACTCTCTCTCTCTCTCTCTCTCTCTCTCTCTCTCTCTCTCTCTCTCTCTCTCTCTCTCTCTCTCTCTCTCTCTCTCTCTCTCTCTCTCTCTCTCTCTCTCTCTCTCTCTCTCTCCCTCTCCCTCTTCTCTTCTATCTCTATCTCTCAATCTAGGTCTTCGATTTTAAAACAAAGTCGTATGACAGCGATATATATCCCGGCCCATAGCATGCACACAATCTCTCAATATATATATATATATATATATATATATATACATGTAATTATAAAAAGACACTCCTCCTCGGTATCCATTTTACTGTAAAGAGATTTTCAAGGGTACCGTTCAATCGTTCAATTTCGGATTCATTAGAATTCTGTTTCTTTACAACTCAAGAAGCGCCATTTCACTGAATTTGGCTAGCAGAAGTTTTTTTTACCGAAAGTTGTTTTCCGACACTCTAATTGGCTCCCTTGAGACAGAAAATCTAGAAGAACACCTTGATTTCTGTTTTTCGGAAAAAAATCTGTTTACATACGGTTCCATGTATGCAATCATGAAGTTAGTCGGCACCTGTTTATGTTAATTTTAAATTTACAGCATTATAATGACCCACAAATCTGTCATCGGTTAAAAGAAAAAGATAAATTGCCAATCGTCAAGACTGTAGCTGGTACCACTACAAGATGTAAAAATAAATCCATAAGTAAAAAGAGTCATACCTTACTTCAAAACTCAAGGATTGAAAAGAAGAGAAAAAAACAATAAAGTTTTTCTTCTCCACATCAGAATTGTTTACACTACCGTTTTCATTTTTCCCGTATTAGAATAACAAACATTTATACATTCTTTTCACAATTATACTTCATTGTATGAAGTTTCACTTTTTGCCTCAGTGGTTTCAGGGTTACATGCTTCGTTACCTATTCCTTCAACCGTGACTCTTTATGAGTTTTTGAGATATCAGCTTGCAACTGGAATCACACTAACCTGATAGCTGACTCGGGGAACGGTGGGGGATCAGAGTTATTACTCTTCATTATTCATAAACATAGATTGCTATTTACACATATCTATATAACTTGCGCTAAAGAAAAAATAATTAAGGAATAGAATGTCGTATCTGATGGCGATGATTAAAATAAAATAATGCTCTGATCTGACTCAGATAATGTGAGACAAAAATGCCTTGGAGAGATGCACATATTTCGCAATATATGAGAAAGGAACAGAGAAAATTGTAAACAAAATTCCCGCGCTTCAAGAATAGAGCATAATAATTATGCAGTCTAAATTATTTATTGACATCTGGATCTGCCTTCTCTCTCTCTCCCCCTTTCTCTCTCTCTCTCTCTCTCTCTCTCTCTCTCTCTCTCTCTCTCTCTCTCTCTCTCTCTCTCTCTCTCTCTCTCTCTCTCTCTCTCTCCTTTTTCTCTACTTTCCAATCCCTTTCTTTTCAAATCGTTGTCTATCTTGAATCTTCTACCTATCTGACAATGAATAATGAATCTACAGGAGACGAATGACCCACATTCGTCTTATATCCGTGTTATGTTCCCCCTGAATGACGATGACAAACGTTGTTGAACAAGAGCCATTGATTTTTTGGGGGTGGAAGATGGAGAAGACCTCTAGTCTTCTGCCGATTTGACGCACCAGAGAACTGTTCTTGACACACTTACTTGTTGACAAAGCTTTCTACTCTAGTCGATTTACTGCGTCGCTGGTTGGGGCCCGGTTCAAGTAATGGCCAGAGCAGTGATAATAAATTATAGACTGCGGCTATATAAGCCTAGTCTAGTCGCGTCTTATTTCATTTTGTAGTTTATGAATTAATGTCATTCATCAACGGGTAAAGATAGACAGGTGGAAGTGAGGGTTATATAGTTTGAAAATTATTAGTTGGAACAATAATTGATAAGAGTGCTCAACTGTGGGAGCTTTTCATGACTATAGATGATCTTATCTTAAAGTATTTACATGTACTACAAAACTTAAAGTGGCTCCGAAACGAAAATCAAAGTATAAGATCGGAACAGCTAAACAGCACCCTCAGTCATGCCTGAAGAGAGCGGAGGGCAAACGACACCCTCGTCCTCCTCTTGAACCATCAGAGTAGCATGCAGAGACTTTAAGATAAAATCGTCTATATATTATATACATACCTCAGAGACAGAGAATAAGTGAGAAGAGGAGGAGGAGAAGAAGAAGAGAAAAAATAGAAGAGAAGGAGGCAGGAGAGCTGATTGTGGGGCATGTGCCATTTATAAGAGAAGAAAAGTAATAAAAAAAAATAGTGCACCGTTGGGAAAGAGAGAGAGAGAGAGAGAGAGAGAGAGAGAGAGAGAGAGAGAGAGAGAGAGAGAGAGAGAGAGAGTACACGGTAATTCTCATATTTCCAGTTAAGCCACGTGACTTGAGTGAGAATGAAGTTACACGTTAACATTATACAGAATCGTCGAAACATTTGCTGAAACAACATCTGTTCAGTTGTGTTGACATAATATAAAACATTTATTTGTCGTTTGCCAACTTATCCTGTTATAGTCTTTATGCTATACATTTATTTTATTTCTTGTATTAAAAAAAAAAAAAGAAAAAAAAAATCTCTCGGAGGTGCGCTATACAAGCGTACTCGTTGATAATAATAATAATAATAATAATAATAATAATAATAATAATAATAATAATAATAATAATAATAATAATAACAATAATAATAATAATAATAATAATGTTATCAGGCCTATTATCGTTGCTGTTGTTATTATCATTTTATTAATATTATCATGATTATGATTATTATTATTATTATTATTATTATTATTATTATTATTATTATTATTATCATCATCATCATTATTAATATTACTCACAACGTGTCTGTACTGCTCGCGAACAGCAAAGTCGCGATGTTATTCCTGTGTGTCACCAGTTGCTGTGTCCTAGGGACTGACTGCTCCTGTGTCGCTCCTTCCCAGCCTCTCGCCCGACCGTGCACGATTAGGTGAGTCACCACAATGGAACGTTACCGCGACTCAGGTGATACAAAACAACTCAATCGCCGGATAGAGCGAGTCAACAGTTACGTTTGCAACATCATTATCAATTTTTTTAGCATTATCACATTACTTTGAAAGCACTGTATGCATCCTAAGCCATCAAAGACAAATAAATGATATAAATGCCATTCCTTTCTCTAGCTATTTTTTTTCCGGTAGCAAAGCACACCTTCCATAAAGGTTCTATGGTTCAGAAGAGGTTGAGAAACAGACGGATTGCACAAACTATAAAGTGAACGATTGATTTTATTGCTCAAAGATCAGTATCAACTAAAATAAGTAAAGAGGTTTAAAAAATTAAATGTTTTAAACACATATCATCCAGGTAGACAGTAACAACAGGCAGGTACACGTTTTGAACGGGAGAAAGTTGGCATGTACTGTGGAGCTTATGCCTGGCTGTAGTACTTGTACATGTATCGCTATAGCATTGTCTTTGGTTTATATGTAAGAATGGCCTGTTATACATTTTTGAATCTAAACTCTGGATCAAATCTCAATTTAGGGGAGATCTCACATTTAACTATTACTTTAAAAACCAAACTGTAAACAGCTTACATTGGAAGTCTATCGGATAGAAAAAAAAATTATACTGACAACAGAAATCTATGGATTAAATTTCCCTGGGTACATCTAAATCTTAAAGATTTTTTAAAGACTTAACGATGAGATCATGCAAGTGTAAAGAACTGAGGTCTGAGCTAGATCTAGACTCTAGATCCAGGCTAACTCTCAAAAAATGTTCCCCCTATTTTAGACTTTCTATCCGCGAAAAGAGGTCAAATTTAGATTAAACAATAATTAACTAACTAAATAAACATGTTGAGATTAAAATAACAGCAACACTTCTATATCACCATGAAGTCAAACTACAAGCTCACTGCGATTTACTGAAATCCAAAACATGAAAACAGTGGATAACAAACACGAAATACCTCTTCAACATTTCACGTAACATCCCGTTTCTGTGGTTTGAAGGGTAGACTCGTGTCCCAACTCAAGCAAGTCCGGAACTGTTGACAGCCTAGATCTAAATCTAAAACTAGGCCTAGGCACAGACTATTTTTGTCATTCTTAGTCTGTGGCCTAAGCTAGTGCGCCCCTAGCTCTCACTCTCAGGTAAGACCCGTGACATCTTTAGTCTCAGGTAAGACTGAAGATAGAAAATAATTCGAAGTCATGAATTGTGGCTTCATCGAGAGATGGGTACCGGAACCATGACTTTTTTTGTTGTTGTTGTGTAGAGTAAATGTAAGAAGATAAATATCGTCGGCTGCCAGAACGCTCATCGAGTCCTCTGTGTAATGTAGATCTAGTTGTTCAGTTTGTCACCCGTCATACTCGTATACAAACCTGAACAGCGTTGCAAATCTTTTGGGTTGTAGCAGCCGCAAGGGCAAATAATTTATCACAGAACTTGAGACCAGTTTTCACAAATGAAAGACAAACTGACAACAATTTTCATAATTTATTATGAACTGAACGCCAACCCACTCTCTCCCCCCTCTCTCCCCCTCCCTCTCTCCCTCTCTCTCTCTCTCTCTCCCCCTCTCTCTTTCGCTCTCCCTCTCTCTCTCTCTCTCTCTCTCTCTCTCTCTCTCTCTCTCTCTCTCTCTCTCTCTCTCTCTCTCTCTCCCCCCTCTCTCTCCAATCCTCCCCTTTTTTCTTTCTTTTTTTTTTTTTTGTCATACAGACACGTGTGGATTCCAATGGTTCATTTTTCTCTCCTAATGCAAGCTGGGTTTTTTTAAACGCACATGAAACCCAGTACTAGAGTCTATACTATTTGTTAGTTAACTTCATGTGCGAAACTACTACTACTACTACTACTACTACTACTACTACTACTACTACTACTACTACTACTACTACTACTACTACTACTACTACTACTACTACTACTACTACTACTACTACTACTACTACTACTACTACTACTACTACTACTCCTACTGCTGCTGCTGCTGCTGCTGTTGCTGCTGCTACTACTACTACTACTACTACTACTACTACTACTACTACTACTACTACTAATAATAATAATAATAATAATAATACCACTACTAATTCTACCATAACCACCACCACCACCACCACCATCACTGCTACTACTACTACTACTACTACTACTACTACTACTACTACTAATAATAATAATAATAATAATAATAATAATAATAATAACAATAACAATACCACTACTAATTTTACCATCACCACCACCACCACCACCACCATCACTGCTACTACTACTACTACTGCTACTACTACTACTACTACTACTACTACTACTACTACTACTACTACCACTACTGCTGCTGCTGCTGCTGCTGCTGCTACTACTACTACTACTGCTACTACAAACAAGCAACAACCTGTGACGAGTATTGACCTTCTAAATTTCTATCTTGAAACCCATATCCAAGACCCTTAACCCCAACATCCCTCCCGTCCAACGCTGAGATTCAAACTGTACAAGACCTCTGCTCGGTTGGCTACAAATCGGTATGCCAACTATAAAGCTTTTGCCCCACTTTGTCAATGTCTGTTAACCATAAAGAAATTTACATGACTTAAGAGCTGTGCACGATTCTCCTTGCCGTTTCTTTGATTTGAAATTTGGCAAAACCTCTTAGAGCCACGGCCTACTTTCCTATCAGCTAGGCCTATTATTAGTCTTTCCGGTATTCACAGCAGACGCAGCAGCAAGAAATCGCATTCCACTTTGAGCCTTATTTCCAAGGTCAGAGTTGTTATTGGGGTGACAGTTGTGAATGCAGCTCATGACAACGACATGGGCGCTGGGTATCTAACCAATCGCCTGGCGCATTCGGATGCTCTCTATTGGAAACTTTGTGCTCAGGCGCGGTTGACGTACATGTTGATCGCGTAGAGTGTGAACACGGCTAGAAATGTGTCTGCACTCTGCAGGCATGTTTGATGCGTTCTCTATCACACGCATCAGTGGGCGCAAAAAGAGCGCGTTTTAAATCACAATTACCCAGCACAGCTATTTGTGATTTAAGTTTCGCAGGCTATCACAGTTAATTTTCATTCTTGTCATAATATCTCCCAGTGTCTCTCTCTCTCTCTCTCTCTCTCTCTCTCTCTCTCTCTCTCTCTCTCTCTCTCTCTCTCTCTCTCTCTCTCTCTCTCTCTCTCCCTCGCTCTCTCTCTCCCTCTCTCTCTCTCTTTCTCTCTCTCTCTCCCTCTCTCTCTCTCTCTCTTTCTCTCTCTCTCCCTCCCTCTCTCTGCCTCTCTTTCTACCTTACTTTTTATTTCTTACCTATTATTATTACCTTATTTTTTATCCCCCTCCGCTCGTTCTCCCCCACATGCTTTCCTTCGTCACTCACTGTCACCTGTTTGTCTCTCAAGAAAAAACTTTATTACAACTTTTCAATTTCTCATTCCCTTTTTTTCCTACGATCACTCCAACTTTCTTGATCTCGCCCTACCTGCGTTTCCTTCTCTCTCTCTCTCTCTCTCTCTCTCTCTCTCTCTCTCTCTCTCTCTCTCTCTCTCTCTCTCTCTCTCTCTCTCTCTCTCTCTTAAGGGCCATCCTTAGAAAAAAAATAAAAAAATAGTTATATAAAATACACAAGAGAGACATAGAGAAAGAAAGAGAAACGAAGAGAGAGAGAGAGAGAGAGAGAGAGAGAGAGAGAGAGAAAGATAGAGAGAGAGAATCCTTAACACATTAAGAGAGTGAGTCTTTAAGGGACAAAGAGAGATTCACTGTTAAATGTAAACATTAAACAAGCGAGAGAGAGAGAGAGAGAGAGAGAGAGAGAGAGAGAGAGAGAGAGAGAGAGAGAGAGAGAGAGAGAGAGAGAGAGAGAGAGAGAGAGAGAGAGAGAGAGAGAGAGGTAGCAAATAAGGGTTTGGCTGTAACTAACAGGACAAAATGAGGCACCGCAAAGGAAATAATGACGAGTAGAATCGAGCTTTAATAAAGATAGATAAAGGGAGAGAGTGAAACACAGAATAAGAGAGCAATTAACTACATAATCATCGTAGCTGCTGTATACATATACGCATAACTCCATCATGTTTGTTAGTTATATTTCTTTCAACCTATGTGAGAATTTGGACATTTATATGGTCTTTCAATCGCCATGCCCGTCTACATTACCACCTATATTATTTTATTAGAGACCCTCTACATCTCGCCCTGTAACGTATCAACTATCATTCTTCTACACGCGCATCCCCATTTGAATCAGGTGTAAAACCCCCAAAAAAACTTTTTCCCAATTTTTTTAATTTTGATTTCTTTACAGATACTAACCAGCTCTAATATTTTATTCCAAACACGCGCTCCAGCCTTATCTTACCCTCATATCAACGAGGTCACGCCCTCTGCCATCACTATCGCTAGCCATTGCACTGAACCTTGAAGCATTCTGCGCATTTCTATTTGGATTCATCTCTCTCTCTCTCTCTCTCTCTCTCTCTCTCTCTCTCTCTCTCTCTCTCTCTCTCTCTCTCTCTCACACACACACACACCCACACACTTCAGTATAAAAATTACATATAGGCCGCGATCTTCGACTTTTAGAAATGTGAATACTTTCAATGTGATTGTTGCTGTATATGTAGCATATCTTACTTTTTTTTTACTTTCAAGCTTCTTATTTTCCAGAACAAAATATAAAATATAAAACAAAGAACGCCAACACAAACGCTCTCCAGACTTACTCCCCGTCAAAGATGGCTGATTTGGCGGTTAAAGACGAGTAAACACGTGACCGTGTAGAACAATCTATAGACAAACAAACTGAGCTTTATTTAGATTAGACCTTGAGCTCTCTCTTTTGAACTGCGAACATCATTGGACAAAACTATTAACCCTGCGTGCCTTAGCATTTCCGCAGTGACGTTTGAATGGGCGGTCATTATCAGAGTTTAAATATGGTTCACTTTTACGCTCCGACGCGAAAAGATTTCATAATAAGAATGATACTTTTAACCTTGAACAAAGGAATAAATCATATCATGGACTCTACATGAGGCTGTCATATTGCATTATGGCTGTCATGTACAATTTATATTTATAAATATAACAAGTCGGCTAATATGTTTTCATAGAGAGCATTCTCTCCTCTGCACATTCTCCTAAATTCCAGAAACAGACTTTTGTCTTGTATTTTGAGCATCCTCTTCCGTTGCGTTTCACTCTCTTGGAGGAGGTTACCTAGATGTGCAATGAAGTATGAGTGGATCTCCTGTAAACATTAGATCTATTTTGAGTGACACAGTCAAAAGAATGTTTAGGGGTTTTTAGACAGCCAACTTTCAGACGGAGAGAAGAAAGAGAGAGAGAGAGAGAGAGAGAGAGAGAGAGAGAGAGAGAGAGAGAGAGAGAGAGAGAGAGAGAGAGAGAGAGAGACTAGACTGGCAGAGAAAGGGAAATAGAGAGGTAACCAGAGAGGGAGAGTGAGCCAGATAGGCAGGTCAGTGAGACAAACACAGAAAATGTTGGCAGGTACCTAGAAGAAAGGGGACTCGGCAGGGGAGGAAAGAGCTGTATTTTAATAATGCGTCTCCTTCGAATGAACCAGCACTGAAAGAAAGATTACTGAGGGGTGTGAAATGACAGACAGCCACCAAGCCAAGTTCACTCTATATTCTGGTCTAGTACTGGAGAAGAACCCGGATCTGAGAGACGGAATTTCCACACCGGTCCTTTACGTTTCCGATCCAGATATAATCATGCCGCCCCCCGCACCCCACACCAATATATATAAATATATATAAATATATATATAAATTTAATTTAATTTGATTTGAAAGAAATACATGTATAAAAATGAATAAATTAATAAACAAATAAATAGGAAATTTATGAATAAATAAAATAGAAATGAAATAAAAAAATATTCAATGTTCATTTGTATGTTGATCTGTGCATGTGTTTTTGATTTGCTTTACCTTTTAACTCTATAGTATAAAAGAGGGGAAAAAAGCATGTGGGCGTTATCAATATGAGCTTTAAGACAACTAATTCGGGCAAAAGTAAATTGGAAATAAAATGTTTGTAAAGTACATGGGCTTGTAGCTGCCAAAGGATTCATGATTGAAAATATCAGGTTCCTGGTGTGAATAAAAGTTGTTGTTTTCTTTGTCACATAACCGCAAATTATAGACAATCACTTTCATTGAGCCTTATTGAAAAGTTCCAGTGCAGTTAGGACATGGAATTCGCACACAAACGTGTGTGACAGAGATGCAGACAGTTAGACAGAAATAAGGGAGGATATACTGGAATAGAAAGAGAAATAGAGATAGGGATAAATGAAGATCAGGGAATAGAGAGAGGGGACACAGACAGAGATATAGAGAGTTAGAGGTCAGGAAAAGATATACTTATAGACTGAAGAAATTTATCGGATTTTTTTTTTCTATTTTCAGTCAAATTTTTTCAGAAACCCTTTAAAATTAAATGTAAAAGCAAGCGTATTAATTAAATAGACTATAGAATGTTCACTAAGAAAAGAGAGAGAAAAACGTTTGAGGAATCTCCCAAAACTACACAGTCCTTTTGAAATGAAGAGAAAGGGGGGAAAAAATTGTCAAAATGACATAAAAATATGCAATTTAGAAAAATAAGGCAAAGAATACAAAAAGGAAATACGCTTTTGGTGACAACTAAAAAATGGTCATTATTATATTAATGAGAAAAATCATAAAAATAATAACAACAACAACAACAACAACAACAACAATAATAATAATAATAATAATAATAATAATAATAATAATAATAATAATAATAATAATAATAATAATAATAATAATAATAATAACAATAATAACAATAATAATAATAATAATAATAATAATAATAATAATAATAATAATAATAATAATAATAATAATAATAATAATAATAATAATAATAACAATAATAATAATAATAATAATAATAATAATAATAATAATAATAATAATAATAATAATAATAATAATAATAATAATAATAATAATAATAATAATAATAATAATATGATAAAAGAAGGAGAACAACTCGAACATGAGGCTTAAGCGATGAAAAAATGGGAGTAGAATCTAGAAGTCTGCGAAACTTATGAACATATTTCATTCTCGACATTTCATCCCATTTTCTACTGAAAAATTTCTACCTCATAAAAATACATAAACTATGACATTTCGTTTTCAAATGACGATCAGTCTAGAGCAACTAACGTTGCGATTATATGCAAAATAAATAAATGTCCCAACTCACCACAACAATGTCAAGAGCACTGAGAACTAGACTCGTTTGAATCAGATTATGTGTAAATGAGACAAACTTTAAATAAAGTTTATTAACGAAAGAGGTCCTCTAGACAATGAATGACACGGATCTGTTTAACGTCAAAAAAAAAATAAAATAAAATAAACTGAAAATTGCCTGTGTGGAGGCCAAAAGCTCAGCATGGTTGCTTTGTAAGAAATATTTCCACTGGTGATTTTCGTTTTTATGACGTGTTTGACGTCTAAGGTTCTGTCACTCGAGCGATAGACAAACCTGTATTGTTTGTATTTCTTCAACCAATAAACTTGCTTGAGAGAGAATTGTAGTTGTGTAATTGACGATCTCATTAACGAATTTTAGCGCTGCTAAAGTATCTTTATGAGTGTGCGTCATGTTTCGAATTTTTATCAAACATTTGATCTATGTGCTTGTATATCATTTTACCTATCTGAGGAAAAAAAATTGTAAAAAGTAGGAATGTTTATAACGAAACGGGTAATCTCACGAGTTGTCTATTAATAAGAGTAGCTTACACATTAATTTTGTGTTTATGGTCAGTAGACCGTGACAAATTTATATGTGTAGTTCTGTTGTGCACGATTCGTAAAACAATATTGCTCTGCGATGAGCAAGACGAGTTTATGTTTTGATTCAAGTGTTTTGATGCAAGAAGAAATTTTCAGGTTAAAATTGATTTATAAACACTTTAACAAATTCCTGTACATTAAGATAAAATTTCCTTTGGTATTTTCTCACCCTCATTTTTTTGCCTCATGTAATCAAATACATTGCTTTTTGTTCCCTTGACAGATGTTAAGACAGAAATTCATGACAGCTTGAAATTGATCTTTTGCCAAAAGAAGATATTTCATTTTCAAGTCAATCAATATTTGTCATTACTCTTTTTACTTAAGCAGTCTTTATTTCCTATTATTAAAGTAAATTTATTTCTCGATAAAAATGTTGTATGTCACATTATGTCTTTATGTATATATCATATTCTATGATTATTCATAATTATACCTGTTATTTTCTGTCCGGCTGTGCAAAAAAGCTATTAGTTATCAACAGTAACAGCATCAAACGACCACCCCATTCACTACATGTTCCCAGAAATATTTATCATAATGGTCACATCAATTACTCAATAGTTTTTGGGTTCGTGGATATGGGAACATTTTTTTATGTAAAAGGTACATCGGTAAGTTTCAAGCTAACGACATTCTCTTCTATAAATTGGTTATTTCGGGATGGAAAGAACCCTACTTAACAAAGATGACACCCGCAATTTTTTGACAACAGTACTGTGACAGAAATCCCATTAACAATGGGTACATGACGTGTGTGCTTTGTCTAGATTATTATATTTTACCAAAACGTATGACAGGACTCCAATAGAGTGAAGACTCTTTTACACTACGTATTAAATAACTTTACAAAATTGACAGCAACCAACCTCTCACACATTGAAACAGAGACTATTTTGTCCTCATCTCAGTACTAAAACTCAGATGATTCTTTTGTGCTTTTTAAATCTTTTTAGGGATCCGCCTAATTACTCATGTACAATTTTTTAAAATTATAGTAGTGTAACTGTTCTTTATCTTGAATGTATCAGTGCTTTATCTTGATTCAAAGCTTTATTAATTCCAGTCTTATTACTGTAACGTCACAGAAAGTGGCGTTTGAAAGGATCTATAAATAGATTTGTCTTTTCCAATTAGCTATCAATTACTTTTAATGTCATTTGCGTCAGTCGGATTCATTCACAGTCATAAAGAATGACATCCTCTTCCAGGTTCTCACGTTTAGAACGGAACCTTCCAGGGATTGGTGGTTGAGTGATGCAGACTTCATTATGGTCATACAATGGATCCAGACATAATTTATACACGGGACAGGTCAATTTCAAATGTCATGTGTATTCATACAACCAATTATTGTTCTGCGGGGAGAGATCAGTATTCATAAAGTCGATCGTGATACGGCTTTACCTTAGGAAACGACAAGGACAAAGTTTTAAAAAACTAAACCAGTGGACCATTTCGATACTTTATTGCTTTCCTTTTTAGAGTTTAGCCCGCGGCCCTAGGAGAGCGAAGTATCCAGCCTATGGTTTATAATTTGTCATGTTGATGTTCCCATTATGTCATTAAGCTTGAGAATATCTTCTTCTTTTTTTCAGTTCAACCACCATTGCTCTTCTCCATTGAGTTGTATCTTCGTATAGCCGAAATAACCCTCTTGTTCTTATATTATTCTACTAATATCTTTTAATGCTGTCTTGGTTTAGTGAGGTCTCGAAGTCCTCTCTGTTGCGACTAAGACAATCTGTTCAAACTTAGACTGATCAGATGAAACCTATATAATGAAGATTGTGACGTATATTGTTCAAATATTTGAATTTTTGTTGACTTTTTCGTTTTGATAACTCGACAGCTTGGTTGTTCTCTGTAGCTCGACTTTCTCCCGGAAGTCAATCTCTTACTCTTGGGATTACAATTACGAATTAGTAAGCACAACTGCTCATTTCAAATCCCTGAGATATCGCAGAGTCGCTGTGTGCAATATCCCTTTAACCGTTATTGTCAGGAAGACCATTTAGATCCTTCAAGTCAAGGGAAGTTATGGTTAGATCCGAGCTTATTACCACTATAGCTCAACAAACAAGGATTCGATCATGCACTCGACTCATGCAGTCTGGTGTTCCACCAACTGAAATACAATATTAAATATTTTGGCGCATCCAAGCTGAAACAGTAAACGCTCTTAGAAACGCGGTAAATATGACTAAATTTTATTTCTTGCCATATATATATATACATACATACATGTATGCACAATTTTCAAGACGAATCGTCCAGACAAAACAGCTGCATATTGATTAATTATCAATGACGCTGACCTGAATACAACTTATCTCAGAGCCAGAGCTCAAACTATTACTTCTCATGTAGCCCCCCAGGGTGGCTGTGGCTGGCTCCGTAGCGTTGGCTCATATAATTATCTACCTTGTGGATCTGTGAAGCAGACCAGTCAGCGAACTGGTCCAAACAATTAAATCGATAGTGTAGACTTTAAAAACAGATCGCTGGGGTTTTCCTCTCTGACAGAAATTTGGGACAAATTTTTCGAGTTTACCACATTGCTTTAGATCTATTTATAATTTAGAAATGAACTTCTAGTTCTAATAAACTTTTCATGGTTGAAATTCTTCTGGGCTTTTCTTAGCTAAGAATTTAGTCTCCTCACCATTGTGCGCAACGGCAGTGTACATCTCCGTTTGTATGGTGTTTATGTATTGCGCGGAAAACTTGATTCTTGCTAACTTCTATATATCGGGAAGAAACCACCTCCATGTCCCTTGAAGCATTTAAATATAATTAAATATATTTACTTTTAATCTGCCACGAAGTATTTTCACACACATTTTAACATCATTTATAGTCGTTGTCTCTTGTCTTTACTTTTTCTCATCTCCACTTTCATGGTTAAAACACTTTCTAGCTTCAATTACATGAGAAACAAATATTATCTCAATCGCACATGATGAAGGTGGTGTATTTCGTTTGTATGTAATATGGTGTCAATTTATCAGTTTATTCATTTAGTTATCTGTATTTGCATGTAGTTTGCCACAAAGCTTTAACTTATATTATCATTATGTTTCTTGATTTTACTCCTTCCCATCTTCACTTTTGGACACTCTGCTTTGTTTTCTTTCATTTTTCAGTTAGAAATATTAATTTACACGAATTTAAGAAGGTCTTTTTTGTTTTCTTTTAATCTTAAATAATTACTTACAAACAAGATATCTTATTTTTTTCATTTTTTAAGATTTACCATTATAGTGCATAGAACATAAACAACAACATACTCTAACCACAAATAATGAATAGTAACATACTAAATTGTTTCAGAAACAAACCACTCTGTTATTGAGGATATTATATGCAACAAAGAGCAATTGCTGTAAAGTTTCATTTGTCTACATAGTCTCAATAAACAAAATGGTTTCTAATTATTTCCTTATCTGTTTTTAATTACAGGAGAAAAAAAGATTGTAAATTGCAAGTTCAAATCCTGAACTGAATAACTTTCTGAACAGGAAGCTGCGGGGGGTTGATTAAGGTAAAAAAAGTTAACATGGAAAAAGAAAAAAAATCAGGGGATGTGGCGTTTAACTTATTATATAATAACTTTTGGATAGAGACGTGTGGCGTTATTGATAATTTTTTTTTCCACATAACATATTGACTCTCACTACACTAAATAAGGATAATAATAATAGTAATAATAATAATAACAACAACAACAACAACAACAACAACAACAATAATAATAATAATAATAATAATAATAATAATAATAATAATAATAATAACCTAACAATAAAAAAAGAAGAAGAAGAAGACAGAGAAGGAAGATGATGATAATAAGGAGGAAAAGAAGAAGAAAAAGAAGTGAAGAAAGATGAAAAGAACATTTACATTTGAATGTGATAAAATTATTCAGTAAGCATGCCTTAAGCAGAAAAAACCTCTCTGCTAAACAAAGGAGATTATGTGTAAAGATTATTTTTCACTGTCATTTCTAGTAATGAAAAATAAATAAAACAGTGTATCTTTACAGAATTATGGGAAATAATCATGTCATGACTAATTAATCATTTGTTAGAGTATGTTAATATACAATAGCTCCTGTCAAAAGGACAGTCACATGAATTGACAAGAATATAATATTCAATGCATGACCACATTTGTGCAAACAAAGGACATAAAGCATGATATACAGTTATTTTGTTTACATTGAGACACGTACACAAGCTTCAAGCAAGAAAAATGAAATGGTACTTGTAAGAATTGTACTTTCACAGGTGCATCATACAAAAGAGCAATAAAGGCACTAGCTCAAGCTTTGAAGAGAATGAGATGCATTTCAAAGCTTTATGTTGATGAACGAAATAGACATGGCCTAAATGTCACTGACAGAGAGTTCTAGAGATGCTAATTTTAAGCCTCTGATTGTGAGGCAGTCTTGCTTTGTTTTGAAGGAAGCAGAGCATTTGAAGAGAATTGCTGATGTTTTCCATGAATGTAAGAACTTACCACATGTGTATGCTATTTCATTTTATGTCCCCTGAACTTCCACAAGAACCTCACATGGAGACTAAACTAATGTAAGGGGCAGGGAGGTAATGAGCCACTAAGCAGTCAATATAAAAAAGACATTCATTTTCAAAGCACATTCTCTGCTATATATATATGAGAGCAAGGGTTAATTTTTAAGGTAAAAAATGGGCTCTCTGACATAAGTAGTTGACCTATATTGTTTTCAATACGTTCTTAAGTTTTTGTTTTTTTTTAGTTAAGATAACCAAGCACACTATACACATCAATGCACTATCTTAGATGTCTAACCCACAATATCTTGATTATATATGATAAACATTCAATTTAACTTAATCCTTATGACCACCTATGAGGCACCTGCATGAAACGCTTAAGTACAGGATCTCTTTCACAGCAGCTACGGTTTTTGTTTTCAGAACATCAGAGAAAAAAAAAATCAAAAGCTTTAGTAGCCCATAATTTCCAGCTCGAGTTAAAACTTTTAACAACCTTAAATCTCTCTCAGATTCACATTATGTCTCCGGCAGCAGACATTTGCAAAAACTGGATTCTAGCCACAGAAACCCATTTCTTTTCAAATTCAATGGCAAGATATTTAGTTAGTAATTTTGATCTAATCATCTTCCATTTGATCGTCAAAAGGTACAAACAGGGTGGTTTGCTGATCATGAGTGTCAGGTTAACTCAATTAATAGATTCTAGCTTACATGGTATACTGTTATTAAGATGTGTATGTGTGTCTGAAATAGAAGTAAAGATGGCAAGATGCAAGTTTTGAAAAGCAGGATCTGTTAGAGAAGTTCCATGGCATAAATACTTGGAAATGAGCCTGATTCTGTACTGCCTTTTACTGCACTCCTCACTTGCCTCATTCTAACATATACATCCTTTTGATTTTCAAAACAAAGGGCAACAAAATATATAACCTGACCAAATAACTTACAAATAAAATGATTCTGTTTGCAGCAGATAAAATAATTTCAATGACAAGAAAGTGAAACAAAACTCTAATTGATCTATATAAGTTTTGACTGATGAAATATTACGGTTGAAATGAATCTGGCAATTACATGCTCTACTGACACAGATTCTTTGGTTGCGTTTGTTGATCTTATGACAGGATTTTCGGAAAAATCCATATCTTATCAGCTATGCACTATGTACAAGTAAGTACTTTTCATACATTACAAACGTATGCTCAATAGTTATGTAAAGACATAATAGTTTGCACATATTTTTCTTATCTGCAGTATGGCCTAGATCTCTCTCAAATCTTTTTCAGGTATTCTTGCATCACATTTGTGGAACTAAAAAATCTGTGAAATTTTTGCTGTGGCTGTCCAGGCTACTATATCATCTTCCCAAGAGTTATGATGTGGCATTTCATTTAAATTTCTATCATCTTCTTTTTCTGTTCATTGATGGTCTCATTGCATTTTTGAGCAAAAACATAAGCAATACATTAAACATGAAATCAGTGATGAGAGTCATTAATAAAAATGAAATGTTAGGCAAATGTTATGACATATTCACCACAAAAAAAACAAAAACAGCAACTTTATACCATTAAATCTGACACTGGCTGAGCATCTTGAAACTTTTCATCTTTCAATAAATTAATGTGTTAATTGTGTTACTGAAAATCATAGGACATGAAATGTTCTTAATATTTTTTGTTGCCTTTCTTGGCGTTGTTTCTTAATTTTTTAATTGGAATTTCTGGGCTGCGACAAGTGTCCTAATAACAGATTATGATTTGATTTATTGATGCAAATTTTATTGCCATTGTTCTTGTGACAAGGTAACAAATCATTTGGGTCATTAATCATATGTGCTCATCGGTAAGTCTTATACTTAAATAACCGCACACATTAAATTAGAGTTAACATGTTGCAAAAACAATTCCACCAATTCTCGGATGCTGAAAATCAGAAGCCAGAAAGGCTTGATTTCTTTGACATTATATAAATAAAATTTAAAAATGTGTTAAACTAATAGATGTCAGCATATCAAGGCATTTAAATTTAAGGTTCAGCCATTTCCTACTGCAGTTTATCCTGAAAGAAAATCAATTGCTTGCTTAAGTAAGAAAGTCATACACTGCATGTTAGCTAATAACTTAGCACCATTATTATTATTGTGTATACAGTGTCTTCTTAAAATAAAAAGTAAACAAGTGCACTTAACCACAGCACCATACCACTGTAAGAGAAAAGTAAAGTCAAAATGTCCAAACTCTTTCTGCTGGATTATTCCCAAGTAGCAATATGTCTTGAGCAGTTAAAAAGAGCAAAACAAGAAAAAGTTTATAAAATGGCATAAAACCTTCTCATTTCATTGTGGTAATATTGATAGATCCAGCACCTGCTGAACTGCTGACAAATTTCACCATTGTAAAGATGGTTATTTCAGTATTGACAATAAGCCTGAACAATATTTTTATCCATCATATTAATTTCATAAAGATCTATAATGATGACCTCATAATTCTAGAACACCTTTGTTACTTTCAGTGGCTCAATATAGAAAGTTTGGTTATGGATTCCTATAACAAGACTTAACACAAGGTTTTCTCCATTTTTGACATATACCTCATTTTCTTTGTTTATACTTTGCATGACAATAGATAGGTCAGGAACTAGAATTAAAAATTTTATCTACATTGACTATGGTTCGATAATGAGAGCCTTTGCTCAGTTGCACTTCTTTTTTCTGACTTAGAAACTTAGCTATCCTCTTAGCTTTACTCACTAAGTCTTGTAATCATCTATGATAGTGGTCTTGGTTTGGCATTACTTAATCAATAAATCCTAATGATTCAAAAAGGTATTCAATTTTTTCCTGTGTATCTCATTTTTAAAAAGTACAGCATCTCTTTAGGCATTCAGAAGCTAAAGTACATTTGATCAGTGGCTTCCAATTTTTTAGACTAGTTGCAAGGCATATGGTATAATAATAAGCAGACGAAAAAAAAAAAAAAATACAATAACAATATTTGGCATGAAGCACATTGAAATTGAACAATCAAAACTTATTTTGTGCGTATTTTCATACACTGCAATTTCCCATAGACAGCTAATGCTAAGAGTGTTTTTTTTTAAACTGTAATATCATTTATACTAAAAAAAGAAGTTTAAAGCTATCTGCTTCCTAATTATGAGACATATATTTTCAATTAGATCCTAAATATGTTCCCTTGCATAACTAATATTTCAAGCAGATTTAATCAATTTTACTAACTCAAAAAATATTTTACTAGTTTTGACACTAGAATGTCAAAAAGAAGAAAAAAAAACAGGTAAAATATGATAAAAACAACTTTTAAAAAAACAAAACAAAAACATTTTAGCAAAATATTCAAGGAGCAACAAGATCTGTCAAGCGGAATCAACAAATAAGTAGCAAAAACATAGTGATGTTATCTCATCATTTTTTTACAAAATTAAAAAAAAAAGGAATCACATGAAGGCAACGCTGATACAGCAGACCACTTTTAGAGAAAGTACATAGATCACATAAAAATCAGTGCAGAGACTAGCTTGCCATATCGCACACTTATGGTTTATATATACACAATCAAAAAATGGAAAGTAGTTACGACTTCAATGCCTTCCCAAATTAGGAGAAGATCCTTGTAAAATTTCAGTAAAAAAATTGACCTATTTACAAAACTGAATGTCTATGCAAAGCGCAGAACTTCCATGGAGTTGCTTGGCCCTCGACAGGAGAGACCTCCGCAGACATAAAGTTGGTCGTTAAACATGGTGTAGGAGCACGAGCAGTGGGAGGAGGGCATGTCAGTCACACTCATCCAGGTATTGGACTCGATATCAAAAACTTCTGCAGCAGTCAGTGGCTTTCCATCATTTCCTGTGAAATTGAAAGCGTTAAGATGAAAAAAACAAAATAGAACAACAAAAATTTTAAAAATAAATAAATTGTATTGATGACAGTATATTAAAATTTTGTAAATTTATCTTATTCAGATGCAGGTGAAATAGACTTAAAAGTGATCTGAAACATATCCTTACCAAAATAATTATCATTCCTATCCTTTTTATGTGGTGACAGAGTTCAAGACCGTAGGGCGCTTGACTACTAATCCAGAGGACCCGAGTTCAAATCAGTCTGGGTCAAAAAGTTTTTCAGCTCCAACAGCACTAAATGGGTAGCTAAGTCTCTTTAGACTTGACAAAAGTAAAGACAATGAGGAAAGCAATGGCAAACTATCTCACAATGTTAAATGCCAAGAACAATTAGGACCCTACTCTTGCCTCCCCTAAGAGAGTTTGGGACTCACTTTACTTTACTTTATCCCTTTTACGCAGCATAACATGGAAGCTAAACCAAATCTTACCTAATCCCCCAGCACACACAAGCTTTCCTCCAACAACACCTATGGCAAAGTCACCGCGCTTGGTTGGCATATTCTGGCATTTTGTCCACTCACCTAGACAGTAAAAAAGCAAAATTGTTTTGAAAGCCTATACATTTTACTGACATTACACACAAAAAAAAAAAGAAATAAAAAAAACCCAGCTTCACAAGTAAATAAAAACATCAAATAAATCCTAGAAAGAAAATGCTAATAAAAAGTTAGTATAGGCAAATGTTAGCTATTCACTTAGAATTGCTTGTATTCTATTTTCAGCATTATGATTAAAGAATAAAATTCTTGACCGAGAAAAAATTTTAAAAAAAGTTAATTGAAAAAGAATATTATCTCTTCCCTTAGATTTACATATATTTAATTTTCATAACGTTTTATGACAAAATAGTAAAATAAATTGTGATTCCTTGTGTAGGTAAATTTGAAAGAAAAAAATTGGGATTCACTTAAAATAAAAAAAAAAAAAAAGATGTAAAATAGGTAAAATAAATAATTTTCTTTGTGAAAGATTATAGTAAAATCAACAAAAGATTCCACACCATGAGGAAGATAAAATAAAAAAAAAATTCATTGAATGTTTTATTTACAATCAATATATATATATATATATATATATATATATATATATATATATATAGTTTGAAGATAAGTTGGAATAGTTGATAAAAGTGCTCAACTGTGGGAGCATTTCATAAATATAGAGG
Source organism: Elysia crispata (assembly GCA_033675545.1). Lineage (NCBI taxonomy): Eukaryota > Metazoa > Mollusca > Gastropoda > Plakobranchidae > Elysia > Elysia crispata. The sequence continues at coordinate 463,116 of JAWDGP010001156.1, read as the reverse complement.
ATCTTATCTTAAATTCTCTTCATACGACACTGGTGTTTCAAGCGGAGGACAGTCATACCCGAAGAGAGCGGAGGACAAGCGACACCTTTGTCCTCTGCTTGAAACACCAGTGTCACATGAAGAGAATTTAAGGTAAGACCTCAGTCATACTCGAAGAGAGCGGAGGACAAGCGACACCTTTGTCCTACGCTTGAAACACCAGTGTCGTATGAAGAGAATTTAAGGTAAGATCTTCTATATCTATATATATATACACACATCAATGTATACGCTTTTATTCAAATTTATAAACATAATATCAGTAACGCAAGATATATAATAAAAATTTTGGGTAGATTTCAATGATGAAACACTAAAATAAACAAAAAGCAACTCACTAGCATCTAGGATGATCTAGGTGTAAGAGCTCAGAGAGTGTGATTTTATAAATTGAAGAAACATTATAACATTCAGTCCACTCTCCATTGATAAATTTAGCCATCCTATAAATTAATAGGAACAACTACAAGTAATGTGATGTGAGCTTCTGTAAATTAAATAGTTATGAACTTATTTATATCTTTTTTCATCACTTTAGTATCTGACATGAAAATGTATTGAAAGTGTACAAGAAAATAACTACATCAGCTACATTTATACCTGCACACATATTTTCCTTGAACCTTCAAAAAAAATATCTTACCTTTTTCAATATTAAAAGCTTCACAGGTGTCTGAGAATCCTTGATTTGCAGGTTGCAGCAAGCCACCAACACTGAAAATGTTTTTCCCATCCGTGGCGTACATGGCAAACACTCTTTTGCTTGGGATGTCTGGCAGACAAGTCCATTGCCTTTTGTCAAAGTCATACATTTCAAAAGCCACAGATGGAATCTTGCCTTGTCTGCCGCCTGTCAAAATTAGAACCAATGGCTGAAATATAACTTTTGAGTAGCATTTCCACAAAACCTGTCTCATTGCTTACAATAATTTGGCATCTCCTTTGATATCAGACAAATTCAACTTCTTTGGTGATATCTTTACAGATCATTCTCCCATGCAAATAAAAACGAATAAGTTGAACTTAAAATTTAACATAAATGATAATTTTGTTTTCATGATTCATGGAAACACCTCCTTCTTGGGCACCCTGAGGAAAAGTAGAAAAATATGCAAATTAAAAAAAAAAAAGAAGATAATTACATCATGAGAGCAAACAGGTCTCTCTGTTCTGGCTGAGTGAATCTGTGGTATGAGGAAAATGACGAAAGCGGAGGAATGATTAGAATGAATGATTGCTTGTTGAGCACAATACAACGCCTCATAGTCTTATGAATCAAGAACGATAGTCAGTAGAATAATAAAATAATGAAATTAAAATAGTAATGCAAAATGACATTTGGGTTAACAAGTAGCCCTCAAATAAATATGTATTTAATATAATTAGAATTTCATGCAACTTTCCCTGTTGGAGAACTGAGGAAAATGTTTTATCTTATACAATAAAGGTGAAATGAAAAGAACATTCACACAAATACCTTTTTTTATCAAGCATGCAACTTTAAAATTTGTAAAGAGGTTTTAAATACCTTCTTGCTTGTCAGGTACCTTTCCCATCTTTTTAAGTCTACAAGTTTATATTCTTAATTTGATTACTTGGGTCTCTTACTGTAAATGTAAATTCTGCGAATCAATGTTTGATAAAGACAAAAGTTTAAATATTCTTAAGTTTGGAATATTTGGTAAAAGACCAAAAAACTTGGGCTTTGTTCCGGAATGAATAGATTTAGATCAAGTTGAATTTGAAATAATAAATATGCTCATATTGAGACAAAATGGGATTCCACAAAGAGTTATGCTGAGCTCCAAGTTAAGCCTTTATAAGCACATGAATCTGGTATCATCTACACCAAGGAACTTAAGCGTTAAAAAGAAATGATGCTACTTCCATTGCTTCATCAATAATAATAAAAAAAAATTCATGAATCAAACTAATGGGAAAAGATATGCCATTACAAATATCCTCGAAATGACTTTTCAATGAATAGAATGACTCTTTGTGAAGTAGTATTGTCTAGTAAAACCAAGGAATGTTTGTTCTACAAAAGGTGTAATGCTTCCAACTCAAGCTTTAAAAATTGTTTATGTGATTCAGCTACTTCTCAATACATGTGTAGAGACCATTCAATGGAAATATTGTGACACCCAACTCATCTGGACCCCATCTAAGACATATATCTTGTAGTCTTTTGATTCATTTAAAAAACCTTCTTATTTTTCTTTTGGTTCGGTGTAAATATAATGACACCCAGCTCATCTGGACCCAATGTAAGGCATATATCACAGTCTTTTGATTCATTTAAAGAGAACTCATTTTCCTTTGTTCATTGGAAATATTGTGACACCCAACTCATCTGGACCCAATGTAAGACATATATTTTGATTCATTTAAAAAAAACTCATTTTTCTTTTTAGTGAATAAAGAAGACTATCGAGCTATACTTTACCTATAACATAAAGTTTATCGTCAATTAGAAATGCAAAGGTTGCATAACGTGGGGTGGGCATTGCTGGCATTATTTGCCATTTGAATGTTTCTAAGTCCAATTCCACAAATTTATCAAAAGGAGATGTGTCAGCTGACATGCCACCCATGAAGTATGCTTTTTCACCTGAAAAAAAAATGAGAAAAACGCTTTCAGCATAAACTGGAAAAAAAACAAACAAACATGATAGTGCATTATGTCTTGCTACTTCAAAAGTAATTTGTTGCTGGTATTCTACTCCCTAGGAGTGACAGACTCACTTCAAGCAAATGAGAAATCAAATATATATTAATAATTGAAAAACGCAAAAAAAAATGCAAATATTATGAATATCATGTCTATGATACTTTGACTAGTTTCAGTAAAAAACCTTCTGAAATTTAATAGAAATCAACAAATAACCGCACTCACTTTCTGAATGAATTACTGAAAGAAGAAATATAATGTTTTACCCTTAAAAAGCAAAAATATATCTTTTTATTTTAAGTTAATATGATTTTTAAGTTATATTTTTTCAGAGGCTCTTTCTTAAAGATTCAATTCCTGAAACTATTACTTGCCTCTTAAAACACAAGAAATACCCAAGAGCTTATCTCCCAAAGGATCCACAACCGTCCACTTTTTTTCTGCAATGTCATAGATCTCAATAGCACTCAGAGGATGCTGAGATTCAGACACCCCGCCTACTGCTATAATCTTTGTTCCTGAGGCAACAACAGCCGGCGCAGCTCGTTTTGTAGGTATATTCTGCAGGCGATGCCACTTCTTCTGTTTGGTGTTGAACATTTCAAAGCAATCAAGAGGTATTCCCCTCTCATTACAACCTCCGATGATGTAGAGATTGTCTTCATGCACCAGAGGTGATGCAAACACCCTCTTTGATGGCATAGCCTTTAAGGTTTCCCATTTGTAAGACATGATGTCTGCCTGAAAAGAATAACTTTTTTAAATTCTGAGCAAAAAAAATAATTTCTTCTTTCAACATCATTCATAGGGTGTAGGAAAAAAAAAAAGAAGGAAAGAAAACTACAGGCAGCAAGTGTAAAACAAGTATCATTTGTTTCAAATATGTTGCTTTAGTTTCATTTCAAACATATTTTGCATATTTTCTATTTTTCTCATGATGACCAGCACAAGTTCTTCTAATTCCTATAAATATAATGCTACTTGAGAATGTTCCCAAGGTTTTACAATGTGCTATGATCTGAGTCATAATTATAATGTTTGAAACAAAATATTGCATCTATATATATATATAGTTTCTTGTTTTGTTATCAAATGTTTATACTATTTAACCAAGCTACAGAGTCATGGCTTCAAATTAATTGCTTGTATCACTCTTTATTCAACTTAACTAATCCTTTAATACTATAGATTTCAATTTAGGCAAAAACTTTCTAATTGTAAAACTAAATTCTGATTCTGTGAAACATATTTTACAAATCACTAAATTCTGACTCTGTGAAACATATTTTACAAATTAATTAATCATGTCTGCAGTTAACATTTTCCTGGTAGGTCATGATTGCCTATACTAAAGAGCAGGGCACCTGATTGATTGACTGAGTCCTCAGGATGCTGTATACCTTTTGGCAATTTCCTTTTATTCACGGCTGACACTAAGAAAATACTATTATACATGCTTAAACTAACAGTTTTAGTTCTTACCACTTTTACAACATTCAACTCAAACAGCTTGATCTCAAGATATAAATAAGATTCATGAGCCTAGAGTTTCTCCTTGAATGACTGTATTACCAATCTTCTTGGGGCCAAAGTTATAAAATAAGCTCCATAACCATACACAAATATTAAGTCTAATTGCAATTGTTAAAGGTTTAAGTATGATAGAAAAAGATCACAAGATAAAAACTTTAAAAAAAAAATACATCTATAGGAAAAAAATCCACTTTTTCATCTGGGATTTCCAGTAGCCATTCTAAGTCTAGAAAAATTTAGTTACAAGGAAAAGAAAAACACAACTATTAAGGTGAGAAAAATCAAAATATATTAACATAACTTTAAAAAGAAGACAGAAATAGTATCCTATCAATAGAATGCTTGGATTATGGAAGTGGCACTCTTGCAGTTTATTGATGCAGATTCTTTAGGCCTACATCGCAGCAATCATGGATCTAACAATCATTAGTTAGGCATAGATCTAATCGAGCTCTAGATAATTGACTAAGGAAAAACCTGGTTAAGAGTGTTACAAACACAAATTTAATCACTAAACTGTTGCAGTAGAATCCATGATGACTGCAATGTAAACAACTCTCTAGGCCTATTAATAAACTGTAAGTAACTGTTAGAGCTGAAACATATGTTCAATTTCACATAAATTTCAGCTGCATTGACCAACTAACTTCTCCCAATATCTAATAAAATAGCTTTTTTTTTTTCAAAATTTTCACATTGGTTCGTGATTTCTGAGAGTTTGAAAGACTCCATGAACTTCATGGCTTCATCCCATCTAGCCAACAAAGAAATTTACAAACTTGATTAGATCTAGATCTAGTCTAGATCTATTTTAAAACAGATATAAAATCGCTTTGATTTTAAATTAGTCATTATCTTTAAACCTCTTACCCGTAATACAATCTACAATCTAGTCTATGCCTAAAAGACAAGTTAGTGCTCGGATAGAAAAAATCACAAGTGCTTGACGATTTTCGGCAGACTGATTTTTAGTATGAATCATCTAGTCAGAAGAAGAGAAACTGTCGAAATCGAAACTGGATCTACTGGGAAGTAGTACGTGTTCATTGAGGTAGGGTAACTCCATTGCTAAACTCATTGCTAAAATAAAAGAAGGATTTTGGTGCACCAAATGCTAAGATACACGACGTCGAGCATGTGATATCATTGCAAAAAAAATTTAGATCAAGGCCATTATAATCCAATTGTCTCATATTATGAATATTCTCTTACACAGATATCAAGCGGTATTGCTGGTTGTGGGAGGTAGTGGTGTTGAGGAAATGGTGAAGAAATAGTAGATTTTAGTCAGCTCGATGCGAAATCTGAGCAGCAACATTGTAAGCTCCAACTTTTTCCCCAATGTAGTGTCGAATTGGGTACTTGTATTTCAAATAATTCCCAACGATTTCTCACAAGAATGTGTGATAATGTTATTTCATATTTACCGAATATCAATGGAAAAAAGGTATGCATTGGAAATGTGTAAGCTTATAGCGATTATATTGCCAATTATCACTGTTGTGCCGTTTCCCTACATCACCATTTGTCTTTGTGTCTCATTGTCTCCTTCTGTCTCTCACTTATCTCTCAATATCTCTTACTGTTCCACATACCTCTCTCTCTCTCTTAAATATCTATGTCGCCTCTCAACCTACAGTTTTATTCAATCTCTTATTGGAAAAACTAATGGAAATGAAATTTTGATTTCTTTGTATTCAAAGGATACACGGGGACAATCAAGACCACAGGATCAGGTGTCCTCTTGTCTCAAAAGTTAAACGTGACGACAAACCAGCGAGCATCCAACTGAGGCAAATATTTACATAATTATATATATATATATATATATATATATATATATATATATGTATAGGAAGATGATTGCTACAATTACTAGATATCCCCCTCCCCTAACTACCAATGAGTTTACGGAAAAATCTTCAACTGAGACAATGACTCTCCGTGAAGCCTAGAACTAGAATGCAGCTGCTTAGATGGGATGTAATCCCACCTCTAGCTAGGAATCCATATATTATTCCATGCATTGGATTCCTTCTAACGATCTTATGACTACGTATCTAACATTATGCTTCTAGCCTCAGATGACGTGCTCTACGCGCCTGCAAAAGCTGCCATGCCTGCTGATGCTCAGCCTCAGGCCCACAGTGCCATAGCTTTTATCATTATTTTGGCCACAGAATATCAAATTGTTTCTACTCTGTCTCTGACTGCAATCCTCTTCTTGCTTATCCAATACCAATTAAGACTCCCGCATCCAACACTTTTGACTGCCAAAGGTCCACGCACTGAAGGGGTTTATTAAACTTGGGAAGATATGATTCTTGAGCATTTTTCTCAATTAGCCGTTTTCGTCACTCGCCAGAAAGCATTTCACCGTTGAAGAAAGAGCCTTGGGGTGATTTCTTTTTGTTAAAAGATTTCCATCGTTGACTTATTGGAAAAAAAAAATTAAGAGGCAATCATAGGCCTAATATTTTTTTTTTTTAAAGTCCTTTCAAGGGACTAAACTTATTTGGACTAAAAAGCAGTGCTACACTCATGATAATTTCTTATGATAAAAATATACGATAAATTCTTTTATCGATACTTAAAATTTTATCGATGTTCTAGTGGTCCATAATTAGAAATTCTCAAAGCCTACTCTGTCAGATTCATGGCTCGTCATCTAAAAACTGACCTCTCTTGGTGGGCCTTGTAAATTCTAATTATTCACAGGCGGTCATGAATATGTTGAAGTCGGACAAAATTTTTAAGTTTTAGCACCTAAATTTTATAGATTAGATCAACTTCAAAGTTCAAGATTCTGTTCAAGGTTTAGGTATTTAGATCTAGATTCTGAGCAAGCTACTTTCACTGTTTCAGGCATTAAAGATAAAGGTATTCATAACTCGTGTTGGTCAGTAAGAATCTAGACCTACTGTTCTGCAGCTCAACTCTTGTCTAGATTATATACCAACTAGATCTAGATCTATTTAGATTCAGTATCAAGAATGCATTAGTAATAACCTCATTGAATTGTGTGTTCGGGTTAAACAAATTACATGGATAGTTTTGTCCTTTTCTGTAAAAAAAGGAATCTATCCAGGTCTAGATTCTAGATGTAGATCTAGTAAAATCTAGATATAGGTTGTTGTACATAATTCTTAAGAATTAAATTGATTTTTTTTTGTAGTATTTATAGATCTCGGTGTATACAGGTAACCCACCCTGAGTTTGATTATAATTAAAATCTGCTGTATATTAGCAAGGCAGCTTCAGGGTCAAAGAAAATCAAGCAAATCAAGTTTTTTTTTCATTAAAAGATTACATAAACTTTACAATAAAGCATTTTCTGTTGCTATTTATATTTGAAATAAAATAAATTTGATAAACTTGTGACATTAAGAGAAAGTAGATTCACTCAATAACTTGATTTTGTACAGATTCTGCATACATTCTTAACAGCATTATATAGATCTTTAAACTAAACATGTATGTAGAAATATTTAGGCTGTCTAAAAAACTAGAGAGAAGTGTAGTCAAGATCTTTGTGCCATTAATGGATTAATATTGGATCTAGCTGACCCTTCAAAGAGTTCAATAAAAGAAGTGCAGTTCAGAGCTTGTATGTAGGCTGAAGATTGATATACTTTACTGATTAGTCCTGTTACATCTAGGCCTATAAAAATCTGTTTCATAATCTTTTTATAAATTTATATCTTATATTAATTAATAAGGCTTCTGTATGAAATACACATTTTTTTTAAATTAAACATTTGAGCCTGTCTCAACGTCATTTTTAATGCTTGAAATAAACCATCCTTCTAACGTATAATATTATCGGATTAAACCATATTTAGATAAAGTACCCCACTTTTCTTGCTATAGTATTATTAGCGTGTAGTCTTTAGTAGCCTAGGATCTGTAAAATTCAAGAGAGAGTAACAAGTATTTACATCGATAGACTCCAAAAGAAATGCCATTTTAATTTCGTTTGTGGTGCAGGGCAAATGTAACCATTATTTTAATGTGGAGAAAAATACACAAATCTGATACCTTTTCATTAGTATGACAAAAAGCAAGTTTATAATTTATTTTATGCTGAACATTTTTGAAAAAGAAAATTTGTGCCAGAGCAGATATTTATTTAAAACAATTTTTACCGAGAAAACATAACTCTTTTTGTCTAAGACAAAGGTAATTTTCTTTTGTCAGAATCCCATTTCTTGTCATTATCTGGTAGATCTTAGACTGTTATTTTCTGAAATGTAGAATTGGTATGAATGATCCATCTTTTCTATTTAAATTGTCAGGGTACATCAAAATTTTCTCAAATTTTTTTTTGTTTTACTGTAGGCTACATAACATATTAAGAACAAATTTGAAAATTTTTCTGTTCACTCACTATTGTTGTTGGGAACATAAGATGATTTCTTCATTATTTTTTATTATTAGTAATAATATTGTGAATGCTTTCATTTTGTTCAGAAACAGGTTTTTGAAAAAATGCAATCACATTAGAATAAGACTTTAACCTATAATTTAGAATCATCTATTCTAAATGTCAATCTCTTTTGTCTTATTCAGTGGTTATTGCCATGCGATTGGTTTTTCATGACCTGTCTGTACATAGATTTATCACAGAAATTAAAAAAAAAAAAAACTGCATTTGTATAATTTTTTTGATTATCTAGATACAATAAGTATACTTTTTTCTTTTTTAAAAGGCTTTTTTCTGTAGGGATAAACGTTTCTTGCTCATTGTTATATGGATAAATTTGGTTATAAGTTCAATTTTAACTGCTTAACAAGCACATTCGTTTTTTTTCCTCAGCAGATTTTGTATAACTCTGCAGTGAAAAACGCATCTATAGTCATGGTATTTACAAACATAATTCGATCGCTCCGCCGTATCATTCATAAAAAGTTTGGAGGTAAGTCTTGGATATGGTTACTCAAATCTCTCATCAAGTCCCCAAGTTTGCATGCTTTTTTGTTGTTTTTTGTTTTAATTTTTTTTTTTTTTAAATCAAAAACATCTTTTAAAACCTTTTCCACTAAGAAAGAAAAAGATCTGTTGCTGTTACTTTTTTTCCACAAATTTGATTGGAATCACTAGACATTTAGTGAATTTTTATAGTTTCAATAAATTGTATCAGTAATAATTTCTTTGCTCTATATGCAATATTATGCCTATACCATATGAGCCTTACTTTGACAGTTGCAGCTCAAATTAATTTCAAAACTTGTTACACCCAGTTTTAATTAACAATTTTTTGCAAACTTATTTTTTATGATAATAAAGCAACTAGGATGTTAGTTTGGAAAACTTATTGAAATTTGTGATCACTTTTAAAAAAATAAAAACCAAAAACAACAGTTTAATTGTCTTTTTTTTTTTTTTTAATTATTTTTATCTTGAACTTAGGCCTTTCACTGAGTGGGAGATCGTAGTAAGGAAAGGTAATTGAATTAAAAGAAATTTGTGCTTACTGGGATACTAGTGAGGAAAGAGATTTTACTATTGTCCTTTGCACTGCCCTGGCTTGATGGCTAATGCTATATATACATTGCCATTTCCACCAATTTCATCAAGTTTGGAAAGGAGGAGGAAAAATTCCTATCTTTTGTTATTTGTTGGAAATTGCTAACCATTATTACAGAATTAGATAAAATTAACTGTGCTTGGACTATTTCTATGATTACATAATTTAAATCAAGGCAAAGAAGGGTAACATTTTTTTTTTATTATTTCAAATAAATTTTGATGACTGGTGAGAATGTGGGATTCATCAATTTTCAAATTTTGGGTTGTTTGCTCTCATTCATAGGAGCATTTTATATGCTTTCAAAGATGATTGTAATTCAATTTTAGAGCAGTGAAAAAAAAATTGTCACTATTGTTCTATTATTTTGTTTCCATTTTCGTTGGTATGGAATCTACAGGTACTTTCTTTTAACATAGATTTAATGCCACTTGTCCTAGATTCTGTCCTGTTTGACTTTTATTAAAGAAAGTCATTGGTTTATGTGGAATTTTTTTTTCATAATTCAGCCATTCTTTCATCTCTTATTTCAGGCTACAGGAGATTTCTCTTGGTTTTATTCTCAGCCTTAATTATCATGTATGTTGTTCGAGCTGTTGTTGAAGATAATGGTAAGTTTTTGTATTTTTTTTTTTACCTTTATGTTGAGAGCGTTTCCTTTTAAATATTTTAAGAGTTTCACCTTTTTTCATTGTTACAAAGCAGAGACACTAAAACCATGAGGAGAGCAATGTGAATAACAACGGCAAAGGTTTTAACTATGCCCATTCGTAATATGTCAATGATGAATTTTTTGTACAGTGGTCTTTAAATTTATCCATTGATATGTTTGAATACTTATGGACTGGAGTTCAAATGAATCAATAATGATTTTTTTTTTGAGCCATTCACCTCAACTATGAATAATTAAGATGAAAATGCAACCTACAAGACATTGAGTAGGTATAAGCAATGGAATGTATTGAATGAGATCTAAGATGTATGTAGGATAGCAATACGATTATTTCATGAGTAAATATGAAAAAGAAAAATATTATTTACAATTCCAAAAAAAAAAACCTCAAGAAATTGAAAAAAATTCTGTTCAACTTCGATTTAGGAAAAAGCATGTTTTGTTATTATTGGATATTTATACTGTTAAATCATTCTTTTCACATGGGCTGTAGTGTCTTTGAGTCTCAAAAGGACTAATTCAGTCTCCATTTTATAAATTAATTTTTTTTAAATTCAACTTTTAAGATTCATACTAGAAGTGTTGCTTTTCAAATAAAGTTAACTTTTACTGGTTTGCTACCTCTGTCATGCTATCTTGTACTTCCTTCAAATTCTCTACATATATTTTCAAAGCATTAAGCGCTTCGCTTTGAATGGCCGTGGCCTTATCCATATCTTGACTCGAAACTTATGTAAATCCCATAAGTCTTGTAAATTTTGCAATTAGAAGTGTTGTGAAAATAATAATAGAAAAAAAAATTTGAATGGCCTAAAAATCTATTTAGTTACTATCAATAACTCTCTGTAAATGGGACATTAAAGTAGTTAAACAGTCCAACAGATGTTCAAAATGTCTTTTTAGAAAATTGAAGAATCAACAAGATAGCAAGACAGGGCACGGAGCTTTTTTTTTTCTTCTGAAATTAAAACATTCTGTGAAGCAAAGGTTTGATGTTGCTCTCACTTTCAGAACATGTTTTGCTTTTCAAACTTTGACATTTTCAGGATCACGCCATGTTTGGGATCCAAAATCAGTTCCTCCACCAGAAAACAAGACTGGTAATTAGATTTTTATAAATTAATGTCTTCTCGAACTTATGTCTTCATATCCCTTTAGTGTTACCAAGGGAGTCTCCTGTGCTGAAACTTTTCAAAACAAAAATTTTTGTTGATATATTCATATTATTATGTATTTAAGTACTAGTATTATTTTATTGTGAAAACGAATTAAACTGTTGGGCGTTTTTTTGTTTTTTTTTTTAATCAAGCACAGCTATAATTATGATACAGACTATCATTGCTTTGAATATATTCTTGGTTGTCAACATTTCATCACATCGTAGCATTGTTATATTATGTTTTCACTTGAATCGGGGTCATTGCTAATTATTCAGACGGTTCTTGCCCGATTGATTCTTTTCATTTGTCCAAACCATTTTTGATGTTGTCTCCTTTTTATGCAGCTTGTTGTAAGTTAGGTTAGTGATGAGGGCAGTTAAAGGCATATTCTACTGAAAGTGAAAACTGGACAAACGTCTTCCCATAGGGCGTATAATTATAAAATAAACCAGAAATATGTGGTTATGATGGAACCATGCACTGAGATCAAGAGTTTACCATCTGTACTATCCACTCGTGAAATCTTATAGATGCAAGGCTTGATCGTGTCATGCATTAAAATCTAAAGTTTACCGTCTATGCCACTCACTCGTGACGTAGTTTCAACACATGATTTGATGGTGTCATGCATTGATACAAAAGTTTACCATTTTACGTCACTCACTCGTGACGTTGTTTCAGCACATGATTTGATGGTGTCATGCATTGATACAAAAGTTTACCATTTTACGTCACTCACTCGTGACATTTGCAGTGTGGTGCTATGTACATGTTCCGTTTTTTTTCTGTTTTGTTTGTATATATATATAATTATTTTGCTTGTTATCTCAGTGGTTGTAAAGCAATGGTCCTACCACATGTCTGCAGCAAACAAGCTGTTGCCACCATACACCGTGCCTGATTGATTTGTTACAGATACGTGCGTGTGTGCGCGTCGTTAGTGGTGTTATATAATGTGTATAATTATAGACTCACCCTTCACCGACAATGCCCGTCCAGTATGTCTGATTGTCTAGTCCGCGGCTCTTGTTCGCCATGTTTACCACAGCATTTTCCTTCAATTTTTTTTTTCACAACCTAAAGACCGGCAGAGAGGATATCCTCTCTAGTACCGCTAACTTGAATGTATCCGCTTCTCCTCCTCTTCTTCTTCTTCTTCTTCTTCTTCTTCTTCTTCTTCTTCTTCTTCTTCTTCTTCTTCTTCTTCTTCTTTGTTTCGTTGTTGTTTTACCGTGGATAGGTTTTGACTGATTTAACCCCGGCGTCAGCGAAAATATATCACCAGCGAGTTGGAAGCATTGGCCGTTCAATGCGAAGACTTGCGTGACTCAACATTAGCCAATTGTAAAATGTGAACTGGAATAACCTCCAGTAAACTGTCTCAATTCGGTTTTGCTCAAATCCTATTTTGGGGACTACTAAACAGCCTCGGCGACTGTGGGCGAGCCATTTAAATATTTCCTTCATAATTATTTATAGCATGCAGATGCTTGCGTTCTTTATGCGCGAAGATCATAATTCATGCCCATCAGGTTTTTTTTTTTTTTTGAGTTTGAGGTTGGGGTTGGGGGGGTTGGGAGGATGAATTATTCAGGTTCTCCTTTTGATGGCATTCATGCCGAGGTACGTACAAATTTGACTGTGTGAATTTGAGTCTTAATTGTTACCTCACAGGACGACAAATCTTGCCTTCTCTCCCGTTGACTCACAGAACTTTATGTATATTTGTAAAAAAAAGGTAGAGGGGGTGTGTGAAATAGCATGGCTAAATTTGATACACCTTCTTAAAGTTCCATTAAACAACAACAAACAAAAACAACCAGGTACATGTATCAATTTCTCGTGATAAGTTAGTGCGATAAGGTGACTAAGATCTCGAAAAGATTATTCTATCAGGTACCCTCCTGTCCGAGCTTTTCTACAATATAACTGCTTGATAATATAAATTTGTTTAAATTCAGCCAGTCTCACCTTCACCTCGATAGGATAAAAACCTGCGATTTAAAAAAAAAAGAAAAAGAAAAAGAAAAAAGCATCTGCAGGTGTTTCACTAGCCAAACTTTTTGCACGTTCAACCATGCATTTGAGGTTACATGCATACGCTTTTTATTGCCGGGCAAGTTGGAAATATTGTTTGATTTAAGGCAGCACAAACAACCCGTGGGCTTACTTTTTGTAGACTTCTAGTTCTCACTGAAAGGGTTTGTGAACAATGTGACTTATCTCTCGTCAGGCACGAAAAGCGCTACAAATATTGGTCTTTCCCTGTTTCTCTCTGTCTCTGTCTCTCTCTGTCTGTCTCTCTCCACCTCCCGCCTTTTCTCTTCCTCATTCCTTCTTTTTCTGTCTCTTCCCTTACTCTCTGTCTCTCTCTCCCTCCCTCCATTTCTGTTCCTCTCTCCCTCTTTTTCTGTCTTGTCTGTCTGACTGTTTGTCTTTTCTGCATCTCTCTCTCTCTCTCTCTCTCTCTCTCTCTCTCTCTCTCTCTCTCTCTCTCTCTCTCTCTCTCTCTCTCTCTCCCTCCCTCACTTCATTTCTGTTCCTCTTTTCCTCTTTTTCTGTCTTTTTCGTCTATCTGTCTGTCTGTCCCTGTCTCTCTATTTCTCTCTCTCTCTCTCTCTCTCTCTCTCTCTCTCTCTCTCTCTCTCTCTCTCTCTCTCTCTCTCTCTCTCTCTCTCGACCTCCCGTCCTGTCTCTGCCTCACTCCTTCTTTTTCTATCTCCTCCCTTACTTTCTCTGTGTCTGTCTGTCTGTCTCTTTCTCTACCTATCTCCCTCCCTACCTCTTTTTCTGTATATTCGCTAACTCTCTGTCGGTCTGTCTGTCTCTCTATCTATCTATCTATCTATCTATCTCTCTCTCTCTCTTTTCAGCTCATATGATATAACAAGCTGACAGAGACAATTTTATGATAGTGTCTAAAGTCAGAAAAGAGCGTTGCAGGTCATAATTATCGAAACTATAAACTAACTTTTTTTTAGTCAGAATTGCTCAAGTTGATGTAAGCTTTTCCCATATTCCACGTTTTTCCTTCACACATACACAGTTCACGCACACACGCTCCTCCGATTTGCTTGCATTTTCGATTTTATGGCTTAGCAGAGAAAAGAGAAATGACATATCGCTAAACAGCCCTAGGCTAACGATATCATACGCTTAAAACGAATTTTTTTGGTATAGTATAAAGCTGAAGTAGGTTTAGGAAAAGAGAGAGAGAGAGGGAGAGAGAGAGAGAGAGAGAGAGAGAGAGAGAGAGAGAGAGAGAGAGAGGGAGGGAGTCCGTATCTTTTTACCTTTATTTCAAAGATATTCTCTACCGGTTTTGTTTTTTTTTAAGTAAACACATTATATATTCACCTGTGCCACATAACATGATATAATATAACATAACCTAATATGTACATTTTCTAAGTCTTTAATTTTTTAAAGTTTTCACTTCCTCTTGGTCTTGATTACCTGTCCCGTCTCTCTCCACTGCCCTTCCTTCCCCGTCCTCCTTCTCCTCCCTCCCTCCCTCTCTCTCTATCTTTTTTTTTTCTTTCATTCTTTTTACTTATTCATGCACAAAAGGCTTAGCCTATTTTTAGATACGTGTGCACTACGCGAACTATTTCCTGACTCGCTAGAAGTAGAACCTGTGTTCCTCTGTACTCATACATTTTTTAGAACACTATTCGATTTTTAGTCACAGCATTGGTACAAAGCTTGAGCGGAACCTCGAACCCTTAAGGAAAAGCACATAGAAGCCCTCTTGAATATCAAATCTTCAAGGATTCTGAGAGGGCACCGATGAATATCAAGAACTATTTTTATATCCAAACGACACGCTTAGCGTGCCGGCCTTATTATTAAAATAGAAGTGTATGTGTTAGTGACTAATAAAGAGTCGCAGATTAATTATTATTTTCCGAATCAAGCGTAGATCTAAGATTTATCGGGCAAAACCCGGATCGTTTTAGGACACGACCCATTGGGTGCACAACTACTGAGAATCATGGCCTCCCGTGTTCTAGGAGGCCCCGCTCTGAGAATAATTATAATTATTGCTCCAGGAGTTACATGTGCTAACAACAATTATACCGCTGGCACAGGGGGACCACAAGACCATAAGTGTTGTGCCATTCCAGTTTTCGCCTTCTTTAAGAGAATAAGACCCCTCCTTTCCCCTAAACATCTCTCTGTCTCGGTCCGTCTGTCTGTTTCTCTCTCTCTCTCTCTCTCTCTCTCTCTCTCTCTCTCTCTCTCTCTCTCTCTCTCTCTCTCTCTCTCTCTCTCTCTCTCTCTCTCTCTCTCTCTCTCTCTCTCTCTCTCTCTCTCTCTCTCTCTCTCTCTCTCTCTCTCTCTCTCTCTCTCTATCTCTCTCTTTCATTTTCACACATACAAACATATACTTCAACACTTATGAGATCCCTCCCGCCCCTCCCCAGCCTCACTTAATATAACTTTACGTAAATTCTGCTGAGAATGGTTGGCATCCAGCAGGCTGAGTGAAGACCTTTCTGTGGAGGATTTTCATCACTATAGCGGCCTCCCACTCGATCAAAGGCTGTGGTTAGAAACATGAAAAAAAAAATAAAGAAAAAGAAACCCTGGCATCATGTGCGCGTGCCCGAAGAGCTCTCGAGTTGCGATGCTGTGCCCAAGTACATGGTGTGCGTGGATTGACTACAGTGTCTATAATAATAATAATAACAACAACAACAACAACAACAACAACAACAACAACAACAATAATAATAATAATAATAATAATAATAATAATAACAACAATGATGATGATGATGGTGATGATAATGATAATAATAATGATGGTAATAATAATATTAATCATGTAATAATAATGATAATAATAAGAACAACAACAACAACAACAATAAAACTCCACTAGCCTCCTGCTCAAAGAAATTAAGACTTAACACGAACCCAGTGTCTGCCACCTTCAGCCGTATCGACAGAACTTATCACCCCGGAAGTAAACTAAGCCCCTGAGCCAAGAAACCAAAGCCCGTTGCGGATAAATGAGCCCTGGCTAGAACAACATAAAAGTGAATCTGAGGGAGAGGGGCAACCACGCGTGACGAGGTGGCTTCAGAGGAACTGAGACTAAACTAATTGGCATATTTTTTTTTTTCATTCTCTTATCTTTCTTTCTTTTCTTTTCTTTTTTTTTCCTTCTCAACACGCATCTCGCCACATTGGCAATGGTTGTTATGAATTCATGATGTCAGAATAGTTATAGCAATATTTTGTTTTTTTTTTAAATCCGTTCGCCAATTGGCTACAGTCAATTTGGATTTAATTCCTGCTTAATTTTTCTTAGGCCTTGTAGGAAAAAAAACAACTACACACACACACACACACACATATATATATATATGTGTATGTGTGTGTGTTTGTATGTATGGATGCAGTGTGCTATCGCCTTAAAGGGCCGAAAATTTGAATATCATGTACATGTGTGCTGTGTGCAATGTAGCACACATTGCCTGAAAGGGTAAAAAATTTGAATATCATGTTCATGTGTGCTGTGTGCAATCGCCTGAAAGGATAAAAAATTTGAATATCATGTACATGGGTGCAAAGTGCTCTCGCCTTAAAGGGTAAAAAAAATGAATATCATGTACATGGGTGCTGTGTGCTATCGCCTGAAAGGGTAAAAAATTTGAATATCATGTACATGGGTGCAGTGTGCTCTCGCCTGAAAGGGTAAAAAAAATGAATATCATGTACATGGGTGCAGTGTGTTATCGCCTGAAAGGGTAAAAAAAAATGAATATCATGTACATGGGTGCAGTGTGTTATCGCCTGAAAGGGTAAAAAAATTGAATATCATGTACATGGGTGCAGTGTGTTATCGCCTGAAAGGGTAAAAAAATTGAATACCATGTACATGTGTGCGGTGTGTTATCGCCTTAAAGGGCCGTATATTTGATTTCGACTATTACCAAGAATGTCTTTCGTGTTTTTATGGCACCCTCCACAAAGCGTCGCGTATCACCACTATCCACCAGATTTGCAGATGTTCGACTCTGCTTGACCATCAACTTACCCGGAGGACGGTCGAATCACTGCACATCATGATTCTGCAGATAGTAGGCGCTGGGTCGATTCACTGCCCACCATGACTCTGCAGATAGTAGGCGCTGGGTCGATTCACTGTCTTCCATGACTCAGTAGATAGTAGACGCTGGGTCGATTCACTGCCTACCATGACTCAGTTGATAGTAGATCATGGGTCGATTGACTGCCTACCATGACTCAGTAGATAGTAGACGCTGGGTCGATTCACTGCCTACCATGACTCAGTAGATAGCAGACGCTGAGTCGATTGACTGCCTACCATGACTCAGTTGATAGTAGATTATGGGTCGATTCACCGCCTACCATGACTCAGTTGATAGTAGATTATGGGTCGATTCACCGCCTATCATGACTCAGTAGATAGTAGGCGCAGGATCAGTTTACTGCCTACCATGACTCAGTAGATAGTAGACGCTCAGTCGATTGACTGCCTACCATGACTCAGTAGACAATAGATGCTGGGTCGAGTCACTGCCTACCATGACTCAGTAGATAGTAGGCTTTGGGTCGATTCCATGTCCGGGCAGACGGGGCTCTGCCAGACAGTCTGTCTTGTGAAGAGACCGCCCTGACATGGCTCATTCGGTCTCCCTGGCTCAACTGAGACGGGGGATTCTGATTTATTTCAACACGACCAACAACGGCTTTATTATCATCATCATGAATTAGTTTTGCAGTTCTAGCAGCAGCAGTCGTACCGCCTCTATCGAATGAGTATGAAGCAATGCTCAGATTTCGATACTCTATCTCAATTGCCCTCCTGGTTCGCACCAGAGCTGTATTTACCCTCATGTCTGCACATTCCTGTATTATGCAATAGTTGTATCTTTGTCGCGCTTTAAACACGCACGCCAAAATCCTGTCACCCGTGCAATGCCTCTGGGTCTCCGCGCATGGTGCAGATTCTTAGTTTTTTACAACAAACCTGATCAATCGAACTTGCATGTCAACGTGGAATTTAAAAAATTAAAAAAAAAAAAATAGAGCTGTGTGATCTGTGACCTTCACTTATGACGCCATGAGACGCGGTCGGAAAAATTAGAGTATTCTCGTAGACGAGCAATGATTTCCAGAAAAGACAAAAAATCCTGCGATCTCAAGTCCCAATATGACTGTGTGTGTATGTGTGTGTGTGTGTGTGTGTGCGAACTGATGTTTTTCGCGGAGCAAGCCGACTGTAAACCTCGCTATCTGTGGCCAAATGGCGCAATAATACGTGCCGTCGGCCATCACTTGTCACAGCGACCGTTACGTCACACCTGCCCTAAGACGCCTTCGTTGATAGAGGCTTGTACCATACACATGTGCTATGTTATCGATGGTCGATACATACTGTCACCAATTCTAAAACGAAACGCGTGGCATATGTATCACCACGTTGAATTAGTTAGTGGATGTAGCTCTGATAGCTGCTAATCACGATAAATTATTTTGGGATCGGTTTCTATTTCATTGTATCTGAATCGTGTTTTTCAATTATATTGCTGCTAATTTTTCCTGCCGTAACGTTCCGCTGTTAATACTGCCGTAGCTCAAGCCTTGTCTAGTAAAGGAGAGAGAGAGAGAGAGAGAGAGAGAGAGAGAGAGAGAGAGAGAGAGAGAGAGAGAGAGAGAGAGAGAGAGAGAGAGAGAGAGAGAGAGAGATGCAGAACATTCGTCGAATCTTATAGTTAATTATGGTCTTAATTTGCATTGCAAACTGTTTTTGCGAGAGTAAACCAAGCTAGGAAAAACATATGATATAGGCTCAGCCTAATGCTCACGAAGAGAGAGAGAGAGAGAGAGAGAGAGAGAGAGAGAGAGAGCGCATCTTCATTCATTATCTACAGAGACACAAGGCCTTTGACAAGCTTATTTCTTTGTTGTCGTTATATAATTTTCAGTCACCAGCACTTTGTATATTGTTAAAACCCAAACGTGCATTTTTTCTTATCTTTTTGTTTTAAGTCAAATATTAAAGAAAAAATTATAAATCTATCTATTTATCCATCATCTCTCTCTCTCTCTCTCTCTCTCTCTCTCTCTCTCTCTCTCTCTCTCTCTCTCTCTCTCTCTCTCTCTCTCTCTCTCTCTCTCTCTCTCTCTCTCTCTCTCTCTAAGAGCAATGTCTCACATTCTGATTCAGCGCAAAAAGTTGCATCAAATAATGAGTGGTTCTAAACAAAAGGAAAACTAAAATTTAAAGGGTCAGGGTTTTTACAACCCTCAATGGTAGCAAAAGTTGGATCTGTTTGGATCACAAAATCTCTGTCAATTTAAGCATATGGCCAGTTGGATTGGTCTGGACTGCAAAATCATATTATCAGATTTAGGTTTTGTCCGCCCAACACTTTACAGATTGAGCTGTTTGGCGCTTAATGAGTGATCATTTACACATCACTTCATGTAAAGCAAACTGTTTTTTTTTAATTGCATTCTTATTCTTTATTCTTAATTTAGCAAGCATTTTTGAAATTTGTAAGTTATTCGTGTTTAAAACTAATATTTTCATATTCAGTTACAGATTAATCTTTTAAAGCTAGCAGAATTTTTTTTTTAAGCCAGTGAAGGTTTGATGAAGAATTCTAATTAAGAATTTACCCTGCACATTTTTTTTGCACATTAAAAGTATTTTTATTATTATCTTTTACATCATTCCTTACTCATTTTTCAAACTTGATTACGCATGGACATGAAGAAGTGCAAATTTTGTATTTGGTACTCCTGACCTTGCTGGTTGAGACTGGCTAGAATCTAAGTGTTTGGATGTACCGTTTTTTTTCAGATGTGGAACCGTCACATTGCAAGATCAAATGCCAATCAGACCAGTTCTCCTTCTACATCAAAACTGGGGAGAAGGCGCTAGAGTATTCCATGGGTCCCACCATATGTTTCCAGGGCAAAGAGTGAGTCTTTCTTCAATGGAAATCTTTCCTAATACTAATACTGCCTCAGCACCCTAAAATTGCTTCTATATTTAAAAAAAAAAGTGGCTTTAATGTATTGATTGCATGAGGCATGGCCGCATTGTTTTTATCTCCAGATTTAAGATCTACAAGCCATGTTCTATAAGGCTTTCCTTCTTGATCTCTTTTTAATATTTCTCTCTGTCTATTTATGTCTATTTCTTTCTTGTATTGCTCTCTCCTCTGTCCTTAATCCCTTTGTTACTTTCTTTCTCTCCTTCTACTTCAACTTCCGACTGTCAATCTATTCCTTTCCCTCTCTCTCTGACTTCCCCATCACTGTTCACTTCCACCACAGTTAACTTTTCACGCCTACCCTTTCTCTGCAAGTTTGTCTGAATTTGTTTATCTATGTTGTGAATGCATTGAGATTAGTTTATCAGTGTATCTTCTGATCAAGCCATCTCATTAAGAGCTATTGTTTACGATGCCAAACAAAATCTTTGTAACATAATATCTATATTAGATGTATATATATTTTTGTTTTTTTGGTACTTCTACGTATTACTTTGAATTCTATTTAATTATTGCTTATTTGTATTTAATTCGTTCATAATATACATCACTTAGAAAATGAAGAAAAGCAATAAGATCTGATGGTATACCAAGAGCGTCTACAGCTTTTGAAGACTGAAGTATCACAGAGATGACAAAGCTTATGAAACACTATCTACGACTCAGGAGAGATCTCAGAAGAGACGAAAACAACAATATTCATTGTTTTTGCACACACAAAAAAAAAGCTATAAAAAAAAATCCAGGCGAAACATTGTGCACAACACAGGAAAATGAGGTGCACTAACGTCTAACCACTTTAAATAACTTTACTTGGGACTAATCTCGTCGCTTCTAGTGCATCTGTCACTCCTCCTACATTTAGCCACTGGGTTATTCTATCAACATCCATTCTCACTGTTTTCCCTTGCGGGTTTCTCCTTCGATCATTCCAGTTAGATGTTCCAGTTTCTTTCTTATCGTGGCAGGGGTGGAAAAAGAACATAATTATATCGATAGCCTCAATGCACTCAGGTCAAACATCAAACCTATCCGGCTGATCGAGGATATATATGGACTGGCTGACCATGGCCGCCTATGCCTGCAATAGGTTTAACACACGAAGAGGAAGAATATACAATGCATTTCATTACTGTTGTAAATTCATGATTTGTTAAAATTTACCTTAATTTCAGATATCTGAGTGACAGACTACAAAATAATGGCCGAGGTTTCAATGTTGTCCTCATAGATGGTAAGGACTTGTTTTCTTACTTTTTTTTTCCAAGTTATATCTTTACAACCATGAACTTGATTTCTAGTTATTTAAGTACACACATAAAATAAAATCAGTTTCTATCATTTAATATTGACATGGTTAAGTAAATTTGATCAATGTGGTGGACTATGCGAATTGTAAATGTTTACTTTTTTCAAAGTTTTTATAATGTATCCTCAAAATTATTTAAAAAAAAACTGGAACCTGATCTTCTTTGCTTGTCAATGAATTTTCTTCTTGACCTCATATTTCTGTTCTTCAAAGAAAAAAAAGTATCCAAAGGTGCAAAAATTTGTATTGCCACATTAAAAAAAAAAAATCCAAGAATTATAAAAATCAAGATTGGGTTAAAGGAGATAAAAATTATTGTGATTGAAAAATAAAAATGTTAAACCAGGACCTTTGTGATAAACTAAAATTTATGTCCAGTTTAATCCCTTGTGTACCAACACTGAAAGCCTTGTACGTTTATTTAAATTGATTCTGTGAACTTGGGGCCCGTTAGCTCTTTATAGATTATGGTTAGACAATATTATTGCAGCTGTCACAAACTTTAGACCCAAATGTATTACAAAAGCCACAGCATTTATACATACTCGGGTAAGCCATCATTTATCTAAGAATTAATTAAATGTGGCTCAAAATCAGCTAAGTAAATAATGATTGCATTAGTCAAGCAATTATCATAGTGTGGATTAATCATTTATCCCCAGTTAGTTTGATTATACAGAACCAATTTCTTTATCATTCTTTATCTTTTTTAGAACATTGAAAAGTTCAAGTGAACTTCTATATTCGAGAGGGACTGATACTCTCTGTTCTATGCTTACTTTAACTTTAAGCTTTTCTTAAAGTCTCCATTTCTGAATATTGGTATATTGTCAATTTTTATAACAGGTAAAACAAAGAAAGTGAAAGCCACGAAAAGATTTGATACTTTTGTAGAGGGTAAGTCATGTCAATATTTTTGTGTTACATTCATTGATTTTCCTGAAGTTAAAACATGTTGTTTTTTTTTTTTTCGGACCCCCCCTACCCCACCACAGATAGCATTTTATTGTGAAGAAAACTACTTAGCCAGTAAATTAGCGTAGCTTTGCCTTAATTTTTTTCTTGCTCCTCTGCTTTAGTTTTCTCATTTTGTTTTTCATACTCTTTTTTTGCCGATCACTTTTCCCCCACCCCCCTTACCTTTTCTTCTTTTTTCTGCTCCTACCTCCTCCTCATTTTCTTCTGCTTCTTTCTTTCCTTTTTTTTTTAACTCTTCCTCATCTGGCCTGTACCTCTTCCTTTTCTACTCCAAGTTCAATCATTTAATGTTCAAATTGTTTTGAGTTGAAAAATGTAATTAAAATTCTAAGATCATCTTTTTTTAATAGACTGCTTTAGCAAATAAGTCAGTGTTTTAACGATGGCTTCATTTCAAGCCCAAGAGTTTTAGCTTTCTCTCAATCCTTTTACTACAGATTCAGCCTTGCTTCGATTTCTGAAAAAAGAGGCGCAGGAGGAAGATATAGGGCTGTTTGCTACGTATGACGATGCTGCCACCGGGTAGGTTTGAGGCCTAAATTTTAATTGCCTTATATGTAAGATAAGAGTCAATTTTAGGTCTACATGAAGCTGGTCACATTTATTGAAATCAGCGATTATTTTGTTTCTAGTGGAGCACTTATTGATTCCACAGTGAGTTTGATTATACAGAATAATTATTTTTTAATTCTTATCTTTGTCTTCTTTCAATTTCTACACTTAACACATTTTATACCACAAACAAGGAATCCTTGTCACTCCCCGCCCACACATTGGTATACCCCATTCTTAAAATGGGAATACTCTATGCCCATTTTAGTGCTAAAAATACTGGATAAAATATGTTTCACGAATCTCCCTTGACAATAAAAAGAAGGGATATTACTTCAATCAATCTTTTACCTTGCAAACGGGGAATCTCCATGTTACAAAATACAATTTCTTTATTTTGTATTTGTTTTTCTTTCCTCTATCCCAACCCCCCTCAAAATTTTTTTTAATTTGATTTCACACTCCTTACCTCTTTATAATGTGTAGCAACCATTCCATATGAATTCATTCCAAACAGAATGATTCTTTTCTTAATGCATCCCCATCTAGGTCTAAAAATCTCAAAATTTTTTTGGGCAGTGGGTACAGGCAGTTGTGAATTCACTTGGTATGAATAGTGTAAGAGGGAGGGAGCCCCATTGTCATATTTACACTCTAAATTTAAGATGTAAGATTAAATATGCAACCTTAGAGGCAGGGAAGAGATGGGCTTCTTAAACAACGTCAAGGACCCAGTCCGATCAGAACCATCTGCTCGAACCATCAAAGGTGGTGATTGAAGATCTTTACTGAGATTGTTGTTTGTTGCAAAAGATCTATACGAAAATGAAAAAAAAAAAATAATACACAATTTGCTTAAAGAAAAAGTGAAAAATGGAACAAAATTAAAGGGATTGAAAGTTTTCAGAGAGGTATAGATTCTGTGAAAAGGCTGTTGAATTGATTGAAAGTTTTCAGAGAGGTATAGATTCTGTGAAAAGGCTGTTGAATTGATTGAAAGTTTTCAGAGAGGTATAGATTCTGTGAAAAGGCTGTTGAATTGATTGAAAGTTTTCAGAGAGGTATAGATTCTGTGAAAAGGCTGTTGAATTGATTGAAAGTTTTCAGAGAGGTATAGATTCTGTGAAAAGGCTGTTGCAGTCTTAAAAAAATCTTGAACCAATTCAAAGAAAAGTCAGTAAACTTATTTTTATAATTTTGCAGCTTCTGCGTATTTCAATATCACATGTTAATACAATTTGTATGTAATTGAAGGAGAAAGCATGACTACCACCATTATAATAATGCTTATACATCCATTTTAAACCAACCCATTATAAACTGACAAAAAATAATTAAATCTTAACTGCTTAGTAACTGTGGGACATGCACAGCTTGTCAGGTATATCTTTTGGGAGTATTACTTCCCTTTCTTAGTGCCTTGACCATAACAGAAATACTTTTGATTCTGGCCATGTTATTTAAAACTCATTTTATTAAGGTTTTTCTTTAAATTTCTATTTGTACAAGGTAAATTTTCTGTTTGTATTAATAGCTGCAGTAAAGCATTTTGAGATAGATCTTTGATGTTGTGGAAAATCTCTGAGAATTTTATGCATTTTGGACATAATTATCTTTTCTCTGGATTATCCTGGGAGCACGAAGTAAAGGGAAGAATAAGAAAAGAAAACAACAACAACAACAAAATTTAGTCAGAAGCTAAGACTTCACAATTTTTTTTTATCTATGCTCAACTTAAAATAGCAGTACAGACATTGCCACGGAACAGCATTCATTATTTTGTTATTAGTTAAATCCTGCCTCTATCAACCAACTTCGCCAACTTTCTCTTTGACTTTTGATTCATCTTGTTAGGCCCGTAATTGATATGTAGTTTTCAGTCATTCTTAAATATTAAAATTCTTGTTTCTCCAACTGAGGAGAAAATGCAAAGAAAAAAGACTAAGTACAATTTTATCTCTAAATTTTTATCTTCATTCCATGTAGGCTTAAAGAATCTGGCCGACAATGGTTGGGATATTTTGGCAGCGGTCTTATATCAAGATTGAAATACAGGGAAAACTTTTTGATGGTTGGCACAAAAGCTCTTGCAGAAGGAAATGCTATTGAATATGTAAGGACTTGTAGCCCTTTTGATCTTTTTTTTTTTTTTTTAATTTGTAATTGTTGTGAAATGTCAGCATAATCTTGTAAAATTTAGTTAGATGCTTTTTTTTTTTTCATTTCTATAAAATTATCTTTATTATGCATTTTGCATTGAAAAAATTTAGAATAATTTTTTCTATATGAAACTTTTTTTACAGTTGAAAGAAAATGTAAAAAAAAATAAAAAAAAATTAAGGACTCCTTGAAGTACCAACCCATGATCTTTTTGTTTCATTCTTAGCATAAATTGAATTTTTTTATAAATCAACTATTAGGTTATCCCAAATAGTATGACTAAGAGAATAATGTCTAGAGAGGTCGCTTTACAAAGCTTTATATATTCACAAACTATAGACGGGTCAAGCATTTATCTTTTTTCTCTCTATTGTCTTGCCCACGTATGTTGACTTTGAAACTTTTGAATGTAAATGGTAGGTTCATCAGGAATAAATACCCCTAAAATCTTATATCAAAAGATTTGAAATGAGCACAACAGTGCAACTTGAATAAAATAATCAAGTTTAACCTGACAGTATTGTAAATTTTCTGTCAAACTGCTCTATTTATCTGTGTATT
This sequence comes from Elysia crispata, assembly GCA_033675545.1. Lineage (NCBI taxonomy): Eukaryota > Metazoa > Mollusca > Gastropoda > Plakobranchidae > Elysia > Elysia crispata. The sequence goes on along the minus strand of JAWDGP010001156.1, from coordinate 436,911 downwards.
GGAAATTTCATCATTTTCTCCATGTCATTTCAGTACATGGCATCCAATGGAAAAGAACCAAGTTTTGCTCCTCCTATAGAAAAAGCTGGCTGTTTTGCTCTTCCCAGTAAGAAATTGTGCTTTGCGTTGTTTAATAGGAATACCTTCTTTCCATTTTTTTTTCTTTTAGAGTCAGTCCTTAATCTCACCTTTTAAAAATTTCCATTGGTACTGTTTGCGCAGGACATAACTTTAGAACCTTAGAACATAAATGTAAGCAATTTTTAATATATATATATATATATACATGTATTTTTTTTTTTAAATCCTTAATATATTTTTTTTTTGTAATCTAAGCAGCTTCTGCATGTTCAGACAAAAATGATATGATCAAGGAAGCTGTTATGAGCAGGGAAAAAATATTTACCAATTTCAAATTTGATGGCATTTCCTATTTGTTTGTTGTGGTTTTTTTTTATAAGAAAGAAGCACAAGCAAAGCAATCATAATTCTTAAGTTGCTGTATTTCTGTCATGTATAACAGAAGAATAAACTCATTGTAAATTTTCTCTCTTTCATTCCTTGACCTTCTCAGTGGGGCCCAAGGTGAACATGGAGAAAGCGGTGTCAGCTGTTTTTACAGGGAAAGATATTGAAAAAGGACCAACAAATGAAAACTGCGGGCTGCCAAGTCCTTGTGACGCTGACACAGTGTCCGCAGCGATCAGCACTGGACAAGGCAATGAGGTTAAGCCCTCGATCTGCATCAGTGGGAATGTGTAAGTGCTCTGTTCACTGAAATTTGCAACTAATTACTTGAGTTAAAACTGCAAGTGCCAAGTTCCCTGAAACTCATAATCAATAACTTAAGTTAAAGCTGAAATTTAAATAAAGAGTCTTGAAATTTTTAAGCCTAAAACCACTTGATAATGTCATTTATCAGTCAATCAATAAGGTGCCATGATCTTTAGGGTAGGTGATCACAACCTTCCACGCATCTCTATCCCTCCATTAAGCCATTTTAATAGTCTATCCAAAATTTTTAACTCCGTTTTCCCCTGCTGCATTTTCCACCAGTCATTCCAGTTATCACAAGATGTTCTAGATTCTCTTTTACTATCATATGGCCAAAAAAGGTTGCCTGGTGTTTACATATTCTATTTATGAGTGATATTGTTGTTTCATCTTTTCCTAACGTTTCGTTTGATTTCTGAGCAAACTATGACATTCGTAGCATCTTTCATAGGAACCACATTTCTGTTGCCTCTTTTTTACTTCCAGAGCTTGTTCAATTATAATTCAAAGATGTAGATATTGCATTGTTGTACCTTTTCCCTCTACAAAGTCACACTGTTCCTTTGCTATTTCTATTTTGATTTTGTTTCTGACTTGCACAATCATGATTCTGAAAATTCTGGTGATATGACTCATAAGACTGATCATTCTATGTAACTCACACTCTGTTGCCTCTGGTTTCTTCGGCAATGCTATATATATATATATATATATATATATATATATAGATACAGAGATGTCTCGAGGAATCTGACCTGTGTGATAGATTTCATTGGTTATGTTGTGATCTTATCAATTTCATAGCCTTCAAGTGCTTCTAAAAGTTCCACTGATATATCTGGGCCTATTGCTGTGCTCATTTCATCTTTCTTATTGCTGTCTGCTTGTCATCTTTCATGATAGGTGGACCAGCAAAATTGGACTTCATTACATTGTAATCCTTTCTGTGGTCTTCAAAAAATTTACTCATGTACTCTGCCCATCTTTTTAGGATTTTTTAAAGTTTTCCAAAAGGATGTCACAGTTTTTTTACTTAAGATATCCTGCGGATGAGCATGTTTTCTTTCCAGAGATTTCTTCCATGTTTTTGGAATTGCCTGCTCAGTACTTCTGTAGTGTAATTCTTGTTTCTACACTTGTCACGGATCCATTTCTCTTTGGCTTCATCGCTTTTTTTTTATTTTTTTATGCAATGTTTCATATTTTTGTCTTTAATTTTTTTACTTGCCTTGTTTTTTCCATGAGTTCCAAAATATCCTTAGTTGTCCACTTTTGTTTTGTTTTTCTTTCGATTCGTGGTATTTGTTCCACTGCTGCTTCTGTGACCATTACTTTGAATTTTACCCATTGTTGGTCCACTTCCTCAGGTTCTGTCAAGACTTGAAAAGTAGTAATTGTTCAGTGAAATTGTAAACAGTTTTCATTTCCTATTTCTCTTGTTATTTATATAATTTATGTTTCTTTACCATAATGATTGAAAAGGTGGATAGCAGACAAAGTCAATGATGGTGGTCGAGGCTTCAACATTGTAGTTTTGGATCCAACAACATTTGAAGTCATAAAAGTTACTCACATGGACACTTATGAAATAGGTAAGGTTTAAAATAATAATTTCTTTTTCACAACACAAGATTATCTCAGACTGAATCGGAGATGGACTGTTAATTTATCTTAGTTTATTAAAATTTGGAGTAATTTTTACAATACATACGAAACTTAAAAATCATAGCAAATTTGAAGTAGTATCAAGTTAGCCAATTGAAAGAGAGATGTCTGTTTTCAGGTAAATAACCAAAATAGGCAGTTTCACGTGTCTAAGGCGGAATGTGAGCAGAAAAATGCTATCAGTTCATTAAAACAGTAGTTGATTTTAAAAAGACATCATTAAAAATAGTAGTTTTTGCCCTTTTAAATGAACATAACACAGATAAGCTAAATCACAACTCCTCAAACACTACATTCAGCTTAAGTTCCAGGATCAGTTAAGATGCAGGGGTAACCAAAGTTGTATAAAAAAGTGTAAAATAATATGAAACAGTGACCAACTTTGGATTTAAGGACATTGAACTAAGTAAAAACATTATTTTATATAATATAGAAAACGTTTCACCTTTTATTTTGGCTTCATCGGTTCGGAAATGAAGAAAATAACAAAAGCCTTCTTCAATTTTTAAAATGAGATCAGTTGGGCTTAATCATGATGTATAGCTTGCTGACAGGGTTGTAAAAATTACCTGTGTATTCTAAGAGTTTATGTGAATGAATGACTGTGTAAGTAGACTCTGTTTGACATTGGAAAATTAAGTGTGAAAGATGATATTGACATTGATATATTTCTCAAGGTAGTTATATGGTTTTTTTTTCTCAGAGAAATTGTGAAAGTAAAAAAATTTATAAATTAACTTTCCAGGGAAACCATGGAAACCTAAAAAAAATATATATCACCGTGAAACTTGTCCTTTCAATAAGTTGTGGGTCTAACAAAATCATTGTGCTAGATTCATATGCAACGGAAAAGAAGAAGGCCACTTTTTTCCCCTTGTAAAGGAGACATTAAATTCAGTTTCATTTGACTTGGTATAGATCTGAGTAAATTTTATTCTGCAAAAACGCTCCCAACAGTGTGCATTTTCAGAGATGCAACTTATTTTAAATAAATTTGCTCTGGATTTAAAAAAAAATGTTTTTCTCCCCTTCCCTTGCAGATAGTACAGATCTGGAGCTCCTCCTGGATTCTCTAGATGATGGAGACATTATTCTAGCTGTGGTAGCAGATGAAGCGTCCAGAAAGTGAGCAATTGAAATATTTTTATAGTTTGCAGCACAGAAAAATTCTTGTAGGGCTGATTCCAGATATTAGAAATTTAAAGTGCTTCAGAGTGTGTTTTTCTTTTTACACAACATATTATGTAATATATGTATAAATTTCTGGAAAAGCATGGAAATAATCACTGTTTCATTCAAATCCAGGAAAAGCATAGTGAAAAGCAAAGTGACGTGAAGTCTATATCTAAATAGAACTTGTTTTTTTTTTTTTTTTAAATCACAGTTGTAGTTAGAACACCACATCATCATTGAGATAAAAAATATATGTATATATATAGGACTCAAATAGACCCTGCTTTAAGTATGTATGAGAACCAGCCACTAATGGTGAGTCACATCCTGTCAGGGGCTGATGAATCTTGGCTGAACAAGAAATCCTTAGAAAAGCCATCTTCATCTCTCGGCAATCTTGATAGAAATAATGGGCCACCTGCAATTTTTACTAGGTCCTTTTTTTATCTCCAAGGAATGTACCTGGAAACTCTAAGTTGATCCTTTTTTTTTCATCATTTTCAGACTGGGTCCTGGAGCGAGGGATGCCCTCAATAAAGTTGGAAGTGCCTTTATACAAAACCTGCGCTTCAGGGATGTTTGGTATTTTGTTGGACAGAAAGGCATCCAAGGATTCTCCAGAATAGAGCAGGTCAGAAAATAGTTGGCAAAACACAGAAAGCGTTCTCAACTGCTTCACTTACGTCTGGGATGTTGGTTAATTTTTTTTTTTTAAAAGGCCATTTAGATTTGACAATGCCAAGTACTTGGAATTGAGTAAGCATCCTAAGATGTAATGTGTGGATCTCATCTTTGTATAAAATGTCTAAAAATTTTGGTGAACTGTTTTGCCGTCCAAAGATCCTTGGTGAATGGGAATAACATCTTTTTTTTTATTTGTTGATTTCATCCATTTTTTACCTTTCCTTTCTTCTTCCTTTTTTTTTCATTCTTAAAATAACAAATTCTATGTTTCAGGTGTAAATCGTCAAGAAATTTGGAGAAAAAAATGTTTGACTTTTGAAATTGTCTTTTATTCAGAGTAGGCTTTCAAACCTTGGTGAATCTCACTGTTCAGTCAACTAAACTTCCCAATATAGTAATAGTAGCACTCAAATGATAAACAATTTATACCAGTGATATTAATGACACCGATATAGATGAAACTTAAGTTCATGACTGTGGATTCTGTAAGCGATGCTGTGATTTCTATTGGTGATTTAAAAAATTTCTATTGTTAATCAGATTTCATTTTCTTGCTTAACATTTTCTAACTTATTTCCACAGCTAAGTTATTCTGGACTTAATGACCAATGGCCAAAGCCTCTCAATGCAAAGTTTTGCATCCCACGAACAAGTGAGTTGTATGGATTTACTAGATAAATAAAAAGACATTCCTACATTTGTCTAATTTATGTCATAGGCTTATTATTTTCAAACACTGGCTAGGTTTATCTGTAACAAGAGATAAGGCTAAAAGAAGGAATCCTTTTTATACACGTTTCTGAAGTTGTTATTCTCTGTTTATTGTTATACCATAAACTGACAGCAGTGACAGTTTTTTAAAATGTAAGATGATATCCACCTGATGTAATATTTGGTCACAGTTATAAACTATATTGATGAGTTTTGACTCATGTAAATTACATTACATTAATTAAAATATAGACACATATTATATTTGAATGTTGCAAGTTGTTATATACCATCCCCATCAATGTCATCAACATTACCTTTTTTTTCTAGTTCCTTCCTCCAGAATTATGATTGATCCAGAGAGCTCACGAAACGAACCAAGACGGCAGTTCTGTACAAAATATGAAGGCTACACAGAGTTCTGCAATCGTAGGCATTATTTACACCTTTCATTTTTTTTTATTTTGTGCATGTTTGTGTTCCTTGTTTGCATTGTGTATTTTTATGAAGTGACTCAAAAATTATTATTTTTTTTCTTCTAAGTGGGTGAGATCTTTAAAATAAACTTTTTTAATTTAAAGATGAGAGTATCCTGCCAATCATGTTCATTTATGTGAAGATCATTCAATTTGCAATAAAAGAATAGTTATGTAGTGTACCTTGTGCTCTTTTGTTATCACTTTTTATTCATTTTCGAGATACTTGGATTAAAGTTACAATATTGCTCAGGAGCAGTGCTAATTACTTTCATGTCTGCCTCCATTTCAGCTGCATATGTTGATGAGCAGCTGAAAGCCATCCCCATATCCAATAATGAGTTATCTGGCAACGAGATATTTAAGATCCCAATCATCATTGTGCCAGGTAGGTTTATATAGGAAATGCGTTTAGCAACAACTCTTTTTTGCTTTTTAAGGTATTGCTGGAGAAACTTTTATCACCAGTAAGTAAACAACAGGCCCGAAAATTTTTTTATTTTATATACAAATGTATGACAATTTTTGTAGCAAATGCAGAGTTGCCTTTGTTTCTCTATGTTGAATAAGATATGTTTATCAAAGTAATGGCTTTTAGCAACTTATACAATGACTTGTCCATAGCTAATACGTTTGCGGTCATAAGTAAAGACTTTTATCTGTCTATTCTCTTTCCCAGGTATCTTTTGCATGATAAATGTAGACTGATAATTTTTTTTTTCAATTTGTTGACTTTCCTCTCTTTATGGTAGAAACTTTATGTCATAGTATTATATCCTTGTATTGGCATGGTTTTAAGACCCCAAAAGTAATATACTGCTGTTTTTAACCTGGTTAAATGAATCTGATATTGGCAGGCATCAACCACAATGCTTATGTGAACACATTGCGGACAACTCTGATGCAGCCTGGTATACTTGTTCAGAACGTTGCTGTGAGTAAAGCTCCTTTTTAGTCAAAATAAATTCTCATTGTATGCATAGAAAACAAATCTAAGATAGTATAATTGCATTTGTGTATATTTTTTATTTCATGAAATGTCACTATTACAGTTTGAAGGGTAAGATTCTGAGCATGTTTACAGAACTAATATTTAATTCTGTTAAATGATGAAGCAATTTATTTTAAAAACAGCGATTCAAATTTTGACTGCTCTCTCTCTAAATTCCTTAAGATTGTTAATGCTCTATATTGTAAATTTTATTTAAAGTTAGGCTTGTAGATAGAGCTGCAGCCTCTTATATCAGTTGAGGGCCAAGAATGTAAGCCATTATGATAGGCAGTATCTGGAGACTATAGTGGTCCAGAAAAATCATTAAATCACTAAAAATCAGGAAAGAAAGAAAAAAAATTATATTTGAACATAGACTTTGTGGTAAAGATAAACCTCAAACGTAATGAAGTAACATAAAGACTTGTTTGTGCATGCCAGGTGTACTGGGACGAGAAAATTCCAGAGTACGGAGAACTTGCTGCGTTGTTTGGCTTCCAAAACTTTAAGGTTGAAAGTAGTACAACTTACTCAGGTGAGTTGATCAAGAAACTATTTAGGCAGTGGAGATATAGGTTTAACAGAAAATACGAATTCTAAAATTAAAAAACAAAACATAAGCGTACCATTAGCAAGAACAAATAAACAACAAGACAATTAATTCTGTAGTGGTAAGATGGAATAAAGAAGCAACAACGTATAGTAAATCTACAAGAAGGGATGTGTTGTTGCTTGATATTGATCACTTGGTTGGATTTCTAGTTTTCATTTTCCATTCCCTTTCCAAGTCCCAGCTATCTCCTTAACATCGTGTCTACTGCTTTTAGTTTTTTTTTTTATATTGTCTTAACTTTATTATGAATTAAGTTTAAACCATTCAATTAAACCCTTTTTCTAGTCCCCTTTCATTTGATTTTTTTCCTCTTGGTTTTGCTTCCCAAATTTCTGAGAGGAAAAATACGGGAAATGTTTTATATTTTCTGTAAACATTTTTTTTCATTGGGGCATGCATGGGAGATTAGGGGAGGGGACCGAAATTGTAGATTTTCCGGACTCTTTACTGCCTATGACGGTATCTTTGGCCTGTCAAGCTTATCCTACTCGGTTACTGCAACAGTTCGGGACTGCTTGCAGTAAGCGCTTAGCGCACTCAATGGCCCCTAGTGTAGCCACAGGGAATGCTTCCTGCCTGATGGGTGTTCCAGAAGTCCATTAACCTTATTTAGGTATGCAGAATCACACTTTAAGTATGTGCATAATGAATAATTTTTTTTATTGAATTTTAGTCTTCATTAATAAATTATTTTTTGCTTGATTAGACCTTCATTCATTTCTTCACCATCCAACAGAGCAAATGACAAAGGCAATGAGGATGTCTAGAATCAAGTTTCCTTCAGCTGTAAGTTTATTCTTTCCATTTCTTAAAATGGAAAAGAGAAATTGATATTTGAAAAATATGTAGTCTTTTTCATTTAGCACATAATTTTTTAAATATTTTTTTATATAATTTTAAAGCCCAGAATGTTGTGCATGAAAAAAAGTTATTTGCTATACTAGTCCTTATTTTACTGCAAACTGCTTGGCTGCATTCATCTGGAATGGAAACACATGATCATATTCTTACAAAACAGTTATAAAGGGCATCTTTTTGTTTTTTCATATAAAAGACAAAAGATTTTACAAAACATTATGTTAAATAAGTCAAGGTAAATAGATTATGCAAATTTTAGCACTGGAAAACTGAAAAACCAAATCTTAATTGATATGAACATCTTCAACCTCCACCTTCTTAAAGTGGGGACTAGACGTTTACATTTTCTGTGTATTTTTTTATAGTTTATCCTGTTTCATTATTTTACCGATTAAAAATTATCTGGAAAAAAAATTGTTTGGATCTTATAGTCAAACAAGTTGCCACTTTTATGTGACAAATCATTAACAAAGTTGAAAATTGTTATGAGATTTGGTTGAAATTTACAAATGTGTTCATTTTTGTTTGGGTTTTTTTTTTATGTTCCCTATACTTTAGGCTTAATTTTGGAATAAGGAAAACATCTGTAGTTTTTCATATTGCTAGTTTCCTTGACATTTTAGATCATCCACCTTGAACGAAATTTCCAACAAAATGCTATGATATTTTGAGGCAATGTTGTTTTTATTCTATCGCAGGAGTATATGATGTTTATAGAAGAGGACTTGCTTCTGGCTCCAGATTTCATGCCCTTCATGGCCCAAACCTTGAAAGTGCTCACCAAAGATCAGTCTCTCGCTGGTGCTTTTGCTTGGAATATCAATGGTAAATGTTTTACTGGCTTTGTCATGGCATGAAATAATAAAGACGTTCACCTTTGTTGACTGCAGAACTTTTTGCCACTATCATGGTATATTTTGTTTCAGAGGAATCATTCATTAAACTTACATTCATTGAAACTTTGGCTGTTTTAGGCTCAAAATAAAATGAGGTCATCCAAAAGATATGATGATTTAAACAGCACGACTATAGCTTTTTGTTCAATGAGGACATTTTTTTTTATAATTATTTTGTAGTCAGTACATTAAACAAGTTATAATATTGGAACTTCTATCAAAATTCAAAATTTCTTCTTCTTTGTTTTCTTAAATGTATAATTTTTTTTCAACTTTTGTAAGAAACTTTAACACCCGCTAACATGGCCTTCAGCTTTAGCTTCAAAATTGATCCGCTAAAGAGAAAAGAGTATATTATATATTCAAGCTATTGTAAAGGTTAAGTGGAAAAAAAGTTATGAGAATCACATTAACTTGAAAAAAGCTCCAAATGTTATGAGTAACTTAAATCTATAGGAAATCTTTATTATTCTTGGCTTACATAATTTATTTTTTTTTTAAATTCAGGATTTGAAAACTTGTCGGGAAACACAGGTCTGGTCTACAGAGTGCAGGAGTTTCCTGGGTTAGCGTTTTTGCTACGATCGCCCATCGTTCAGAAGCTTGTAGACTCCTGGAGCAGCTGCTGCCAAAAGAGGTGTGTTTTTGTGGCTGCTTCAGTCATACTCTTTTTATGTTTTTGTTATTCTTTTTTTAATCAAACATTATTGATTGGTTTATACACATTACCTGTCATCCTTTATTCACATATGGCCTATTTTTTTCACAATTGGAATTTCATTCTTGTATGTGCAATCCTTTCCCAAGTTTTAAATTTCATTTTTCCGTTTCTTACATGTACTAAGATACAACAATGTCATAGGTTCATGCTCTTTGGTGAGAAACTCTTATGTTGTCTCATCCAGACTTCATCAAATCTTATTGGACTTGCTTTATCAAATAAATCAGTGTCCAAGTCGTTGTAAAAGCAGCTAATTAAAACTTTTTTAAATTAAAAAAAAATATTTTAATGTCAAACATATGTTGAGATTACTGTGATGTAGTTATAAAGAAGTGAATTTGTTTGGAAAAAAGTTAATAATATAAATATACTTGCAATTATTGACGCCTGTTAGATACCACAACAAATTTTCTTCAGAACTACTTAGTACCTGCAAGCAATTTTCCCTTGCTTCTTTTTTCCTTCATAACTGATAGATTTGAGATATCAAAACTATCTGCTATTTGATCCTTGCCGCAGCCTTCTTTGACTGTGACTTACTTGTTGCCGTCCCTTTCTAACCTTCCTCAGAGCTTGGTCTGGATGGAACTTGACTGAGGTCCAGCTAGAGATGCTTATGCCTGACGTGTCACGAGTCTACCGCACTCCTTTCTTTGGCGGTGGGGGCCTTTCAGAACTAGCTCGTAATTTGTTCCTCAAGCCACGTAAAACTTACTTGTGAGTAGTAACATACTTAAGCAATAAAAGTGAGCGTTTATTTCCATAGGCAAATAATCATATGTTATCAGTTAATACATCCACAGTCTTTCATGGTTTTTTTTTCATAAGCCACAATGTTTGTCATATTATTGCTATATTTTGACCATTGTTCTTCTTTTTAAAAATTTGTAGGGAAATTTTTCCTGAATTAATGGCTGAATTAAAAGAAAAAGAGAATCCCAGGAAAATTTTATCTCAGTTATTCAACAGCGGTGACTTTCAGATTATAGAATTTTCTGTTGAGATTTTAGAATTTTGATATTTGGAAGCATTAACACTTTGAACTGTGGCATGCATCAAGTGCCATCTACTGAAATATTCCCTGAGACCAGGTTTCAGTATCACAGGGGACTGAATGCCTTACTGGTAGCTTGTCACTTAAATGTAATTTTCATAGTTGCAGTCTAACAGTATATAATGTTTATAAAAGAAATGAAAATGTGACTTGCTTTAACTGAAGCTAGATTGAAATCTCTATAATCTTTGAATTATCTTCTTCTTTTATTGTGGATCCTCTTGGTTTTAATCATGATATGCACTAAATTAACAGTGAAAAATCTTTTCTTACTTTTTTCCCCCAAAATGTTTTGCTGCATAGAGATACAAAAACACAGTCTTTGAGATTGGAATACCTGATTTCTAACGACTACGAGCACTTTTTACAAGATCAGATCCACAATAGCATTGTTTTGAAGCCAGCTGATTACATAGGCTGCATCAAGGGAGAGTCTCCGCCCCCTGTTATAACGAATCTGCCCAGGTGATTACCATGTTTTACTATAATTTTTGCTTTTGATTGGTGTTAATACATATGTCATACTTCCATTATTTTTTTTTTTTTGATAAGATGCCTTTTCTCCTCAATTTGATAGCACACCACCAATTTGTCATTGTGGGATTTTCATTATTTTTTTTTTTTTCCATTTTGCCAGCCATAGCAAGTCAATAAATGATAAATATCATATTTTTTTTATAGAGTTTTAATTGCACATTGGTTTTGGGTGGTTTTTTTTGGAAGTCACTTCCTTATTGCCACTTGTGACATTCCACACAGGTTGAAGCTGAAGCCAAAATGATATTTTTAAATTATATTTTTCTTACGTGCAATAGACTCTACCGACTGATTTTTAACTGATCTTAAGAACAGTTTGAACAGAGAAGATTATTTCTTGTTCTGGTTTTCAGTGATCCAGTTGTGATTTTTTATCAACAACACGACTCCAAAGATTACAGGCTGCTTCTCAGAATTTGCCGATGTTTTGGTTTGGTCATCATGGAAGATGGGAAACCAAGAAATCTACATAGAGGCATGCTGAGGTAGTTGAACGTGAGAGTGATATGTGACAGGTTTATAGGGAAAGATTAAAAACCTTGGCTTTTACTTAAACGAAGTTTTCATAAAAACTTTCAGCATGTCAGAGGGTTGAAGGAGAAATTCTATTGGCTCGAGGTTAACCATTGAAAGCAAAATATGATTTTAATAAATCTTTGTTCATATCCCTCTTTTTTTAGAAAGTATGTACTTGAATAACCTCTGGGAATAACATTGTTAAACAATTAAAATCTTGTTATAAATGCATAGAATATACAGGGTTTTTTTTTCAAGGTAAATGGAATAATTAAGCATTTTCAGTTCAGTTGATTCATTAATTTGATTTGGAATTAATATATATTTAATACTTCATAAACATAGATGCGCTTACATTATTTTTTTCCCCTTAATATTTAATATAATGGGCTATGAGACCAAAGGCTTACACTGCGTTGTTATGTTTCTTCAGATTTTTCTACCAGAATCATGATGTGTTTGTAGTTGGGACCCACACAGCATATTTTGACAGGCTGACCAGTATGAGCACAGTACTGTCTTCTGCACACTTCTCAAATTCACTGCTGTATCGTGAAAAAGGTGCATCGATAGCGTGAGGAACCTTTGTAGAGCTGTTCAGTGTGTTGTCATGGTAGGACGTGTATACTGGGACACTTGTGAGGAAGCTGTCAGCTTGGATTGATTTATGAATCATTTACCATGAGTAAGATCGGCTGGTGCATGGCTTGGCCGACCATTTGAGTGAAAGATTGATATTTATCCTCATGTAGCATAATCACTTTAAACTAGTGAAGGTGTAAATGGCATTTAAATAAAAAAGAAAAAGACTTTTGAGAGAAGGGGGTGTGATTTGGATAAAAAGCGAGGGTTTTGCTCCTAAGGCTTAATCTTTATTATTTAACTTTTGGCCATGAGATTATTATTTTGTGAGTGCATCAGAAACTGTTAGAAGCTCACTTCACATCATAGCTGAAGACTCTGAGGTTTGAGCAGTATAATTTCTCTTTTAACTTTTCATCTTTCACTTGAAGTATAACTTTGAAGTTACATTTTCCTTGTAAGTTATGGATGGTCCAAGGCTTAGAACCATCCTTACCATGAAAATATCTATGAATGTACTTTTAGAACACACTGCCTGTGGCAAGCTTGCTCTATCCTATCATTGAATTTTTCTTTGATATGACTGGTTCACACATTAACTTTTACTGGTCCCAATGTAATGCATCAATTTTCCTTTTACTGTTTGTGCCATTAAAACATTTCTGTAATTTATTATAAGTGACTAAAGGCAAATCATCTATGTACTTTATTCAACTAGTTTTTTTTTTGAGACACAAGTCGAGAAAAAGTCATGTCCTTTATTGTGCTTCCTCATCATTTGACTTTGAAGTTGGATTAGTTAAATTTTCTCTCCCTTTTTTGGTTTTTAGTTACCTCAGAAAGATTGTCAGTCTTTCTTGGTTTATTTTTGTCCCCTCTTAAGGAACAAGTTGCCCAGAAAATATATTTCCTTGCTGCAAGGCTGGGTTATAACTGTCCTTTTTGGCTCGTTCTGTTTGTACTTTGGATTTTCAACCCTAATTTGTACCAGACTTATTTTTCTTCTTCTCTTTTATCAATCAATTGAACCTACTTGTTTAAAACCTTGGTATTTTAGTTAAAGTTGCACTCAGAGCAAATTACATAGATGAATGTAATTTTTTCTTTTGACTTTTTTCAAAGTTGTTAAGCATGATGGTCAATTATTTTTTTAATTGCTAAAGATTGAAAGTGACTGAGCTTTTAATACTGTATGATCATTGCCAATATTCACACTAATGGTAGATTTTTCTCATTTTCAAAGTTTAATTATACTTTAACATTTATGCGGTATGTTGTGAATTGATTACGCATAAAAATCGTTTTTCATCAAGGAGCATATCAGCACATGTTATTGTAGGTTTCTCAATAAAAGTAGACAGAGATGTTTGTAAAGTTCAAGTGGCCTACTTCTTCAAAGTCCGCTGCATTGTCAGACGAATCTGTAGATGAAATATGGATTTCCATTCGATTTTTTTTTTCAACTTTTGAGAATTCTATCACCCTGACAGTAGATACAAGCTGCTGTCAAGAACCATTCACATAGTTGAATTTTTAGATAAATTGAAATATTGTTTATTTGCGAGAATTGATTTAATTTTCTTCTTGAGAAAATGCTGTAAAAAGAACTATACAGGAGAGTCCTGTTTTTCTGGATGCCTTATGTAAGTAGTACAGCCAAGCATAGAATTTTTTTTATTGAAACTTCATTTTTATGACTTTATAAAAAAAATGACCCTGTGGTGTTAAGCTTTATATGTAAGTTTTACAACAATGAAGTTGTACATTTTTAATCCTGTGACAAAATTGAGGCAAAGCGGACAATAGCAATTTTAGTTAAAATAAACAAAACAATAGAAAAATCCAACAAACGAAAAAAAAATACAGCATCTGCTTTAATATTAAACAATTGATGTGGACTGTCTAGAAATTAAATTTTCTGATACAGTATTGAACACACTGAATGCCTTAACGGCACCCATTCAGATTTCAGTGTGGGATCAGATAGTGCTGTTACCATACTAAAGGGTTCTGATGGGCCTTCTTCAAATCTTTGGTGTTCCTCAGAATGGATTTACTGTTAGAATTTGGCATTCTACAGCAGTTACCAGTTGTAAATAAAATAAAAAAGTGAAGTTTTTGTGATGATACTCAGAACCATCTGGAATATATGTTGATCTTGTTTCACTTTGGTCTGAAGATCTAGATCTAGACATGGGTAGCGAAAAGAACATTTTTGAGTCTCTCTTTTATTTGTAAATATAGGATCAGACATTGGATAGACTCAGAGTTTCATGAAGAGAATCTAGCTAATTAATCTTCTGATGTATCAGGCCCTTTTTCTAGGCCAAAATTTTATCCCACCCTTTTCTAAAAATCATAATGAAATAAATCACTCGAATTCAAATTTTAAAGCATTTCAAAAAGCCAGAATCATGTTACGCTTGCTTACCCAGATCCTTTACCTCCAATACTCAGTTTCCTAAAAAACCTGACCAGTTTAAGCTGAGATATTAAGTTGAAATCTAAGGTCTACCAGCTTTTTCTACCTAATCTGCAATTGGGTTTTGGTTGTGCCAGCATTGCAGAATAATTTTGTTACCATAAGCATATTTAACTGTCTTAAGTCTTCGTTTAAAGTTTTATGAATGCAACCTGTACTGGCTAAGATGTTAAAAACGAGCATTATTTTAATCAGGCATATCATACTTTAATCTCAGTGTGAAAATTTCTTTAAAAGCTGTATGGCCATTCTGTTTATTTGAACAAATGTGGTGCATCTTCCAATCAACATATCTCTAGAAATTTACAACTGACAAAGAACAGAAAAAAAAGGATCAGAAAAAAGCTATTGCTTACCTCCGGATATTACAACTTCTTCTGTATAAACTATACGATAAAATGATTGTTCTATATAAATGTGATGTACTAACAAGTGAAGGGTGAAGTTCTGAATATGTCAATAGTTTATCGGCAAGGAACTTGTTTAGCTAAGGCCTAGTTGTGCATAGAATTTGTAAATAACCTGCTGCCTTTGTTTTCTTTATATTTTGAGATTGTTATGACGGAAATACAAGCAGAATGAGCTGACTCTTGAGTAATCACATTAGGTTTGGAATTAATATAATGCTCAATCTATGGACATAAAGTTTATTCAATGATTTAAGTTCATGGGATTAAAGGAATGATAGATAATGTTGGGTTTAATAGAGAGATTTCTTTTTCATCACTCGAAATGAATTGGTTATGACTTTCCTAGAAGTTCCTATGAAGTAATACCTATATCTATGCTGGCATTTCCTTCAGACATATAATTATGTCTGATATTTAATGCAAGTGGGCTCGTTTATTCTTTATGTCGATCTTAAAATGAGACAAAGTTTTAGCTTTATTTATGCATATTTGCCAGCAGTATTATGTGCCATAACCTATTTTGCTGTAAGTGGAGCCGATTTTTTTTTTTTTTTGCATTTCACTTCCCTTGTTGTTTGTAGAGTCAATAGTGTGCTGCGTTTGAAGGTGATAAAGATATAGCACAAGGCATAGTTCCGTCAAAGCCGCACTAAAACCTCAAATGTCAAATCTTTGTAGATTTGTCACAACATTATTTTGTGGTACACCCTTCACCCCATTTTCAGTGATTTCATTCTCATTGTACTTTTTATTCATTTACATCTCATAATAAACACATTGTTTGTATGAGAACTAATATCATGGTCAAACAACAAACCAACGAGAAGAGATCTCAATTTTTATTTGGGCAGTATAAAAGCAACTAAAAGCATATATGTAAAAAAAAAATAAAGTGTTTATCTTTCACTTTTTTTTTTTAAATGTTTGATATGTATAATAATACAAGTTATAAGAGTGAGATTCACAGAAGTAGTAACACTTACAAACATAAAAATAAAATAAAAATACAGATAAAAGTGGATTGTGATTATGACAGTTATATGGGAGACCCAACAAGTACGCCTTCAATCAACAGACTTCTGTTACTTCAGCAATGTTTAGTTATTAATATTTCCTAGTGCAGAAGAAGAGATTTTTTAATTTTTTCTGTTTCACCGTTGGCAGGTTGTAGAGAGGCACATTTTGTTTTCACAATATATTACAAGTATAACAAAAAAAAAAAAGGTAAAGAGTAAAACCTGCATGACTACACTGCAACCTTTACATGAAGAAAAATTTTTTTGCAACAATAAAAACATTTCAAGCTCTCCTTGATTTGATACCATCTTACATTCTTTAACTGCTTATAAGTTGTGTAGCAAAAAACTGATAATTTCCTTATTTTCTTTACTTTCTGAGGATCATGTGCTCTCATAGAAATACGAGGAAAGAAATTTTTTTCATTTGGAGAGATAATAACACACCACAGAAGTCCATGCTAATTATGGAACATGTTAGATAGAATCTGTCAAAAAACATACCACATAAGACCATGCTAATTATGGAACAGGTCAGATAGCATCAGTCAGAGAACACACCACATAAGTCCATGCTAATTATGGAACAGGTCAGATAGCATCAGTCAGAGAACACACTACATAAGTCCATGCTAATTATGGAACAGGTCCAATAGTATCTGTCAGAGAACACACCACATAGGTCCATGCTTATTATGGGACAGTTCAGATAACATCAGTCAGAGAACACACCACATAAGTCCATGCTAATTATGGAACAGGTCAGATAGTATCTGTCAGAGAACACACTACAAAAGTCCATGCTTATGATGGACTAGCCCAGATAGTATCAGTCAGGGCACACACAACAGAGGTCCATGCTAATCATATGTTTCTACGCAATCTAGTCTTGGCCTGATACTATTACAGGATATCTGTTTTGCCCCGTATCCACATGTAGAGTAATTATCAAACAACATGATTTTCTTATTTGGGATCTGTGTTTCTTGGTTTTCTGGGAACAAAGGTTTTATTTTTTTTTTCAATCATGATATTACTTTGTGTTTATCACTGCAACTTTTGATGAACAAAGGAAGAAAAAAAAATTACAATGAAAAAGAAAAAAAATACAGTTTCTTTTATCTGTATTGAGTGATATTGAACTATAAACAATTGTGACTCCAGAGTATATAGTCTGTAATTATAAATTTTATTCTTATCAGAGAAAAAGCAAATGCCTTATTTGTCATGAACATTTTTAGAATTTCTTCACCACATTTTTTTTCGACCAGAGGATTCGATTATTTTGAAATATATTTTGTAATTTAATGAGTGTGAAATTTCAGTCTTGAGATTTCGCGATTATGTATGAATTCATGTTTGTTTACTGTGAGTAAATAAACCCTGTATTGCTTCACGGACTTAGCATTGTTTTTGTAGTTTTATGCCTTGATCTTTTGTTTAATCCTAATATCATCCAAAGTTTCTCTATGCTTGTAGCGTTTTAAAATGCTTTTTGTTCGTCATACTAAGAATGATGTGTGTTATTAAGAACATAGCTTTATGGGGTTGTTTTTGTTTTTGTTTTCGTTTTTTCTTTTTTTGATTATTATAAATTTGAGCTAGGATGCAAATGAAAAGGCTTGTCGAGATTTCAGAATAATAGAAATTATTCCACACCAGACGCTATTTAATATAAATTTGGTCCAGTTTGCGAATCACTAGCCAGAAAATTGCATTTTTGAGGGGGTTTGAACGTAGGGAAAAAGATAGGAAATACATGGATCCTGTAAAAAACAATGAAATATTGTTTTTTAGCCAATGCACAAATGAATCTATGTCATTTCCCATGCACCAAAGACATAATGTTTCGAAACCCAGCCCCAATGAAACAATGTTTTTAGCTCACGCCTCAAGGAAACAATGTCGTTTTTAGCCCACGCCCCATTGAAACAATCTCGTTTTTTAGCCCACGCCCCATTGAAACAATGTCGTTTTTAGCCCACACCCCAATGAAACAATGTCGTTTTTTAGGTCACGCCTCAAGAAAAAAATGTCGTTTTTTTAGCCCACGCCCCAATGAAACAATGTCGATTTTTTAGCCCACAACCCAATGAAACCATGTCGTTTTTTTTAGCCCACGCCTCAATGAAACAATGTCGTTTCCTAGCCCACGCCTCAATGAAACAATGTCGTTTTTTAGCACACACCCCAATGAAACAATGTCGTTTTTTTTAGCTCACGACCCATTGAAAAATGTCGTTTTTTTTCAGCCCACGCCCCATTGAAAAAATGTCGTTTTTTTAGCCCACGCCCGAATGAAACATTGTCGTTTTGTTCAGCCCATGCACCAACGAAATAATGTCGTTTCATAGCCCACGCTAAACTGAATTCTTAAGTTTGGCCCGTAGGCACTCGCCAAATTACAGGCAATTTATTTTCTGCTTTGTTTTGTTTTTCTCTTGTGTTTGACATTCAAACATCTTAAGAAATATCCTGTAACTAAGCAAATTAGAGCAGTGATTAATTAAGTCATTTTCCAATGTGCAAAGAAAACAGCCAGATGTGAATAAATAAATTAAAAGACAAATTGAAGATTTTTCACAGTTTACCGAACTGTTCTTCTACTATCTGGGATTTAAAGCACATATCAACGACTGTACTAATATAGTTGCAAAAAAAAAAAAGGAAAATAGGGTCTTATATATATATATATATATATATATATATATATATATGGGGGGGGGGGGGAAGAGGGAAAAGGGAGGTGGGGGGAATCGAACCTGTCTGTAGATACTAAACCTGGCGCAAGACGGTCTTAAACCACAATCAATGGAGCTACGAGGATGAGAAAAGGTGGTAGTGAGTAAAAGAGAGATAGAGATAAATAGATAGAAGAGCGAGAGAGAGTGTGTGTGTGTGTGTGTGTGAGAGAGAGACAGCCAGACAGACAGAGACACAGAGAGAGAGAGAGAGAGGTCGTAAGCTTCTTTTTATGTCTGCAATGATACGGGTCATGGGGGAGGCTTCCCAAGGAACAGGCCAAATAGCCGAAATAAACAAACCTTTGCAGTTAGTGTAAGAGTGAGCTTTATCATTTTAACCACTCGGCGGTTGGGGCAGTTAAATATTTTTGTTGTGTGAACTTGCGGGCTGAACAAAAAGTACGTTCTGGGCACAATTCTGTGCTACTGTGTTATAAAGTGAAAAGAAATACATGTAGATCACTATAACCCTTAGCAAGCAAATCTTTCTTCACTTCGATGAGTTGGCCTGTAATTTTATTAAGGACGCCTCGGCCGTGAGCACAAAATTACTGCACGCTTGTCTTGATTAATTTCTCTGAACTGTGTCCATATTTTCAACCCTTCAATCTGAAATCTCTCTTTGATTTTCCCGTGAGCATTGTTGAGCACTCTTACATCTACCTAGGCTATATAGCAATCTCTCATACACCCCTCTGCTGTCTCTGTCTTTCTCTCTCCCTCCCTCTCTGTCTCTCTCCCTGACGGTCTCTCTCTCTCTCTCTGCCGCTCTCTCTCTCTCTGTCAGTCTGTCTGTCTGTCTATCTGGTCTGTCTTGTCTGTCTGTCTGTCTGTCTGTCTCTGTCTCTCTCTCTCTGTCTCTCTCTCTCTGTCTCTGTCTCTCTCTCTCTCTCTCCATCTTGTTTTCTCTGTCCTTTGTTTCTTGTCTTTCTGAGTGGTCCCCCCCCCTCTCTCACACACACACACTCACTAGATCGAGATCAAGGTTACCTAAAGCCTAATTTAAATCTTAAGGCTTTATTCAGGTCACTTATTCTCTGCTCACTGAGCTCAGTGAACGGAACAACTGACTCACTTTCTCCGTGGTTAGATCTGAAACTATACTGTGTCAATAATTTATCAGAGACACGATTTGCTGGTCTATTGACCGAGTATAGAGGCGGTGACTGGACCAATCTCTTGTCCACCACTGAATACAAGACAGGAATTCAAACATCGGATACTTTATTCAACACTCTAAAGGGATTTACAGGAAAAAAACAACAACAACAAAAACCCCAACAAAACAGGTTGATAAAGTCGGTATGTGCCATAATTATTTTTCTCTAGTTTGCAAGTTTGCAAGTTTTACAAAGGAGATGAAGATCTTTATATTTTGATTTGAGATCGAGATGACGGAAAAAGTACCTTATAGGTACGGACGATTTTTCACATAGAAGAAACCCTGTAGTGTGTTTCCTACATGGAGCTTAGTGTTATAAAATGATTTAAACTTACGTTAGTCATTAAGAGTCGGCAAATAAGAGACAGAGCTGAAAAAAAAAATTAATTTTTCTTCTTTGTGTAACCCCAAGCAGAAACCAAGCCCAATCTTTTTCTATGGTCCCGATCAAACGAAGCCCTCTTTGGTGTGTAAATTAGTCCGTACCTAAAAGGAACTCTTTTCGATATTGACTTGTTCTGTGGCGTAATATTTTATTTGGTACCTACTATAGTAATATTTGAAGGTACAATTATAACAAATGGAAGAACTTCCGATTATGTACTTTGGTTTAGTATATTAAGATATATGATTTAGGATACATGAAACCTCAGGTTTTATTAATAGGTTGGAAAACGATTTACACTTATGTACTTGAGGCATTAATAAGTTCTATATGGCAAATATTGACCTGTTTAAAATTTGAATCGCGTGTTTTCTACAGATACCTTACCTATTCGGAAGTCCTTCCAAGCAAATAAGTATGTATATATCACCTCCTTATGATATTCGATAAAGTGAAAAAGATGGGTGAAACATTTCATCAGAAAAATATGGGAAACAAAGTCCTAAAGTAAAAATGGTCAAATTGCAGATATCGGCCCACCTCACGGCGGGCTTCACCATTGAAAGTTTCCCGAAGAATTCGAAATTGGCAGTTTAATGGGATTTTAACGCAACATAAAAATGCTTATATTTTGAAAAGTATTTATTTGCGACGAATAAAACCTTCATATTCGTGTTCAGCATATCAAATTCGTTTGAGTAACTTACAATTTTAAAGCTTAGAGTGAATTAAGCCGATATCTGAAATAATACCGTAAAAATTACCGGCTACAATGTATTGCATTTATGAAAATACCAAACAAAATGTATGAAATGAGTTAGGCCTCTCGCTTTATTGAGATGGTGGATCGGCTAGCTCTCGTTTTTTGTGAATCAGTGGGAATATCCGGAATATCTTATGGGTCTAGCTGGCGGTGAGTAGGGGCAGTGGGAGAATAAAGGTATAAGGTTAATAGTGTAAAGGCGATCTACTCGTATAAGGCTCCTATATAGTTAGTCCTAGATCTGGTAGGCCTTCCGAATGGGTAGGTTGGTTTAGAAAATAAACATATGATAAAGAAAATAGTTATGATGCCGTAGATTTTTATTATTAGAAAACGATTTGTACTTACTCGAGGCATTAATAAGTTCTATATATGGTCATGAAACCCTCTTTAGTATGATAGAGGTACCGTACCCATTTGGGAGCCCTTCCCTAAATCTTTCTGGCGAAGTTCTCTATACGCTAGGCTGTTTTGATGAAGTATACTGTTTGTGTAAATTTAAAGGACTTATACAGGTCTATGTCTGCCCCTCCCCAGCCCTTTTTTTTACTTTCTCTGTCTGTCTATTCTTGTGTTTATCATTATCTTTATCTATCTATCTCTTATATGTTTAATTTTTTCCTTTCATTCAGAGCAAAGCAAATGAAATAACAGGTGTTAGGCGGGAAAACATGGCGAAATTGGTACATAATTACCCAACATTTAGAGTGTCTGAACAGCCATAGTATAAAAATATTAGGCTGATAATCTAGTTGACAAAGAAAGTGGTAACACTGATTGTAATAGTAATGATGATGATGATGAAGACATAATAATAATAATAATAATAATAATAATAATAATAATAATAATAATAATAATAATAATAATAATGATAA
The DNA here is from genome assembly GCA_033675545.1 of Elysia crispata. Classification (NCBI taxonomy): domain Eukaryota; kingdom Metazoa; phylum Mollusca; class Gastropoda; family Plakobranchidae; genus Elysia; species Elysia crispata. Next base: position 414,820 of record JAWDGP010001156.1, on the reverse strand, counting down.
TAATGATAATAATAATAATAATGATAATAATAATAATAATAATAATAATAATAATAATAATAATAATAATAATAATAATAATAATAATAATAATAATAATAACGATAACGATAACGATAACGATAACGATAATGATAATGATAATGATAATAATAATAATAATAAAACAACAACAACAACAAAACAATAACAACAACAAAACAATAACAACAACAACAACAACAACAACAACAACAACAACAACAACAACAACAACAACAATACGAGGAGGAGGAGGATGAGCAAACAGAGAAATAAGGGAGGCTGTATCCGCGAAGAATCAGGGATAAAGAATGGATGTTCGTGGTACAGCTGGTGAAGGACAGTCTAAGACAGCATTATATTATACAAGGCTACAGGAAAGGCTGCAGGTTGTCAGAGTTTCGTAAAATGCCATTGCAGCACACAATATAATACTATGTCAGGAAGCTGCAAGAGACATAAAGCTTTATGGAACTCACGCTATAACCTCTTCTAAACGTAGAAGATTTTTTTTAAAAATGACTTCTGTTGAGTGCTATCCACATTTTGTTTGTTATATATGTGTACGTGTGCTTTGCCTCTAAGGGTTTTTTGAAAGCTAAGTTGATTAAACAATTATTTCAAAGTTAAAGATGTTTTGCCTAAATTTGTTCAATAAGTCTTAGAACTTGTTTTCCATTTTCTCTTTAAAAATAACCTACAGGATGTTAGCGTTTAGGTAACTTTAGCTGTCATTTGTTTACATCAAACTTAGTCATATTGGGCAAAGCAATGCTGCATAATGTGAGCAATTTTATTTGCATAATGTTAACAGTGATAACTATTAGGCACCTCATTATGTCCAATGTGCTCAATAGGTATTTTTTGCCGATATATAGCATTAAATTACTCAATGTGAATATTGGACAAAACTATTTGCCTAATATTTAATATTGTCAATATTAAGCAAAGAAAAAAAATTGATTAACGTCTAAGGTGAATAAATGGTCAATTTGTAGAATCGGACCAACTTTTGCTAGAAAGTTATATCCCTTGACGAAATGAACGCATGCTAAGCAAGATAAAGAGGGAGAAACCAATGCCAATATCTTGAAAAATATTTATTTGCGCAAAATGAGAGCTACAAATTCGTATTCAGCACATCAAAATACATCAGATAAATATCATTTGCAAACCCAAATAGCTGTTGGTCCGATAGTAAAAAAACACCGAATAAATTTATCTTTTGTGAACAGATAACGAAATTTAGGTAAAGGTTAAAATCCTACGTGCTTTTGTTGGGGAGAAGAATTGAAAACAATATACATATTTAATTATACTGGCGTGACTCTCGTATTGCGATATAAGACCAAACTTCACGGAATTCCTTCACCAATGTTATGATTTATAATGTTGAAGATAAAAGCACTGTGTTTTTCAAACGACCGTCTACACGCGGTTTTGTTATCAGTCATGGGTCAAGAGGAAAAAAAGCTGATGGGAAGGAGAAATGAAAACGATAATAGTCTTATAGTTCACTGATAAATCTCTCTCTCTCTCTCTCTCTCTCTCTCTCTCTCTCTCTCTCTCTCTCTCTCTCTCTCTCTCTCTCTCTCTCTCTCTCTCTCTCTCTCTCTCTGTCTGTTTGTCTGTCTGTCTGTCTGTCTGTCTGTCTGTCTCTCTCTCTCTCTCTCTCTCTGTCTGTCTGTCTGTCTGTCTCTCTCTCTCTCTCTCTCTCTCTCTCTCTCTCTCTCTCTCTCTCTCTCTCTCTCTCTCTCTCTCTCTCTCTCTCTCTCTGATATATTATAAGGGTCCCAGTTCTGTCCTGACATGTTTGCCTGTGTCACTAACTGTAATCTACGAACAGGTCTGTATCCCTGTAGCAGTGAGACAGATCTGTAGATCCAGTTGATGCCCCTGTTAGAAGCCTGAAGGCTTATTTTGCTTGGACTTACCTGTTATAGGACTTAAGTTGTGTCTTAAAGCTTTGCTGCTAGATCCCATCCGCTATTAGGGCTAAACTATCGCTAGGTAAGCTTCCATCATTATTGTTTCAAAGTTTATGATTTGTTTAAGCTGAGCGATAATTTGTAAATGACGGTCGACGTAAAGTTCTTTGAGACGACTGCTTAGTTAAAAAATTTCTTGTCTTAAGGATCATAACAGGGACAAAATCAAGATGCGATTTTCCCCTTAGCAACGTTTGGTTACCGGATCTAAACATGTAGGCTATAAATAAATCGCACCTTACCCGTAAGAGTCTCAAGTACATTTTTAGTCGTACATGTGTAATAACTTCAATCTTGCTCCGAGAGGGCGT
>JAWDGP010001156.1:332500-407500 GCA_033675545.1 Elysia crispata | reverse complement strand
CGCTCACCAATCTTATTCTGTTCTGTTCGCTCACCAAACTTATTCTGTTCTGTTCGCTCACCAATCTTATTCTGTTCTGTTTGGTCATCAATCTTATTCTGTTCTGTTCGCTCACCAATCTTATTCTGTTCTGTTCGCTCACCAATCTTATTCTGTTCTGTTCGCTCACCAATCTTGTTCTGTTTTGTTTGGTCAGCCATCTTATTCTGTTCTGTTTGGTCCGCCATCTTATTCTGTTCTGTTCGCTCATCAATCTTGTTCTGTGCTGTTTGGTCATCAACCTTGTTCTGTGCTGTTTGGTCACCAATCTTGTTCTGTTCTGTTCAATCATCAATCTTGTTCTGTGTTGTTTGGTCATCAATCTTGTTCTGGTATGTTCGCTCATCAATTAATTTTTGTTCTGTACTGTTTCTTCAGCCATCTTATTCTGTTCTGTTTGGTCCGCCATCTTATTCTGTTCTGTTCGCTCATCAATCTTGTTCTGTGCTGTTTGGTCATCAACCTTGTTCTGTTCTGTTTGGTCCGCCATCTTATTCTGTTCTGTTCGCTCATCAATCTTGTTCTGTGCTGTTTGGTCAGCCACCTTGTTCTGTTCTTTTCGCTCATCAATCTTGTTCTGTTCTTTTTACTCATCAATCTTGTTCTGTTCTTTTTACTCATCAATCTGGTTCTGTTCTTTTTACTCATCAATCTTGTTCTGTTCTTTTTACTCATCGATCTTGTTCTGTGTTGTTTGGTCATCAATCTTGTTCTGGTATGTTCGCTCATCAATTAATTTTTGTTCTGTACTGTTTCTTCAGCCATCTTATTCTGTTCTGTTTGGTCCGCCATCTTATTCTGTTCTGTTCGCTCATCAATCTTGTTCTGTGCTGTTCGCTCACCAATCTTATTCTGTTCTGTTCGCTCACCAATCTTATTCTGTTCTGTTCGCTCACCAATCTTATTCTGTTCTGTTCGCTCACCAATCTTATTCTGTTCATTTTGGTCATCAATCTTATTCTGTTCTGTTCGCTCATCAATCTTGTTCTGTGCTGTTTGGTCATCAACCTTGTTCTGTTCTGTTTGGTCATCAATCTTATTCTGTTCTGTTTGGTCATCAATCTTATTCTGTTCTGTTTGGTCATCAATCTTATTCTGTTCTGTTTGGTCATCAATCTTATTCTGTTCTGTTTGGTCATCAATCTTATTCTGTGCTGTTTGGTCATCAATCTTATTCTGTTCTGTTTGGTCATCAATCTTATTCTGTGCTGTTTGGTCATCAATCTTATTCTGTTCTGTTTGGTCATCAATCTTATTCTGTTCTGTTTGGTCATCAATCTTATTCTGTTCTGTTTGGTCACCAATCTTATTCTGTTCTGTTTGGTCACCAATCTTATTCTGTGCTGTTTGGTCATCAATCTTATTCTGTGCTGTTTGGTCATCAATCTTATTCTGTGCTGTTTGGTCATCAATCTTATTCTGTGCTGTTTGGTCATCAATCTTATTCTGTTCTGTTTGGTCATCAATCTTATTCTGTGCTGTTTGGTCATCAATCTTATTCTGTGCTGTTTGGTCATCAATCTTATTCTGTTCTGTTTGGTCATCAATCTTATTCTATTCTGTTTGGTCATCAATCTTATTCTGTGCTGTTTGGTCATCAATCTTGCTCTGTTCTATTCACTCATCAGTCTTGTTCTGTTCTGTTCAATCATCAATCTTGTTCTGTGTTGTTTGGTCATCAATCTTGTTCTGGTATGTTCGCTCATCAGTTAATTTTTGTTCTGTACTGTTTCTTCAGCCATCTTGTTCTGTTTTTTTTTTTGGTCAGCCACCTTGTTCTGTTCTTTTCGCTCATCAATCTTGTTCTGTTCTTTTTACTCATCAATCTTGTTCTGTTCTTAATTGGTCACCAATCTTATTCTGTGCTTTTTGGTCATCAATTTTATTCTGTTCTGTTCGCTCATCCAATCTTATTCTGTGCTGTTTGGTCATCAATCTTATTCTGTTCTGTTGGTCATCAATCTTATTCTGTGCTGTTTGGTCATCAATCTTATTCTGTTCTGTTCGCTCATCAATCTTGTTCTGTGCTGTTTGGTCAGCCATCTTATTCTGTTCTGTTTGGTCCGCCATCTTATTCTGTTCTGTTCGCTCATCAATCTTGTTCTGTGCTGTTTGGTCATCAACCTTGTTCTGTTCTGTTTGGTCCGCCATCTTATTCTGTTCTGTTCGCTCACCAATCTTATTCTGTTCTGTTCGCTCATCAATCTTGTTCTGTGCTGTTTGGTCATCAACCTTGTTCTGTCTTGATTGGTCACCCATCTTGTTCTGTCTTGATTGGTCACCCATCTTGTTCTGTTTTTTTTTTTTTTTTTTTTTTTTTTTTGAACAGGGACCTTATATTCCTTTTTGTCATCGATCTTATCCTGTTCTGATTGGTCATCTGTTTTGCTTGGTCATCCATCTTGTCCTGTTCTGATTGGTCATCTGTTTTGTTTGGTCATCCATCTTGTTCTACTCTAATTGTTCATCCATCTTGTCCTGTTCTGATTGGTCATCTGTTTTGTTTGGTCATCCATCTTGTTCTACTCTAATTGTTCATCCATCTTGTCCTGTTCTGATTGGTCATCTGTTTTGCTTGGTCATCCATCTTGTTCTACTCTAATTGTTCATCCATCTTGTCCTGTTCTGATTGGTCATCTGTTTTGCTTGGTCATCCATCTTGTTCTACTCTGATTGTTCACCCATCTTCTTCTGTTCTGATTGGTCAAATCTCTCTCCAGATTATCGTGATCGGGAACACTCTGGTCGGCAAGACGTCCTTCATCCACCGCTATGTGAACAACGGATTCCGGCCGGATTACAAGAGCACCATCGGAGGTGAGGAATGTGTGGCTTGAGCCATCAGAGAACTCTGTGGTGTTTTACACTACTCTATAGTACTCTGTTCTTGAGCCTTATCTAGCCTAGTGTGATCGGTAGGATTAATTCATCTGACCGCGGCTTCGTTAGGGTACATCTGCGTCCTCAGACCCGACATCAAAGATAAGTCATGGTTGGCTTCGACGAGTAGACTTACCTTTTATCAGCTCGCTCAGATATAAGCTGAAAACATAAGTAATCAAGAGAAGATGCAGTTTTCATCAGGGAAATTTATTTAGAAAGGAAGCAAGATGGAAGAGAAAATTGCCCGCAGCTCATGCGACAAAGTCTTCAGTCGTTAGAAAAACTTACGGGTTTTTTTAAATCTGATGGTCAATAATGCGAAAAATATATTTTATTTGTTTTAAATTTGGTGGGGATTCGAAATGGCAAATTTTATTATCCATAACACTTTTCACTGACTTCAGTGATAACTGACAAATTTTTGGTGTTGGCAGATGGAGAGTGATAGAGGAAACGAGACGAAAAGAAAGGAATTGGTAAAATGATATGATTTGAGGGAGAGAGCACGAAGACTGACTGGATTGAAAAAAAACAGCAAACAAATCGAGATATTTAGAATGAGAGAGAAAACGAAAAGAAAGGGAAGGTCAGAGAAATAAAGAAGAGAGAGAGAGAGAGAGAGAGAGAGAGAGAGAGAGAGAGAGAGAGAGAGAGTCAGAGAAAGTGAGAGTGAAACAGAGATTCCAATCATGATGAAAACATTCAATGTTGTTTTCAATACCTGTTGCCCTTTTGCTAGGTTTGTACAATGGACATAGTTGCTATAGAAAAAAAAAACTTAATATTGAGCATACTAATACGGTATAATTTTAGGCTTTAATTTAAATTACATACTGATCACATTTTTGTTTCCGAATAATAATCTCCCATTGCAAAAGAAAAACTATCGTGAATGTCTTAAAATCACTTAGGTTATAATTTTTTTCTTTGTCTTCCCACCCTATAGTTGACTTCGCCATCAAACAAGTTCAGACAAGCAACAACAAGAATGTGAAAGTTCAACTCTGGGATATTGCAGGTAATATGTGACAGAGGCATAATTATAAGCAGTTGTTTCCAGGAAAAATTTTATCAAAATTATATTCATTGAACTGATATAAGTTTAAAGTTATGATGTACATCTAATTTGTTTCTATTCTCGTTGCCCTGCTTTGTGGTAGATTACGATATACATGTCTGTCTATTTGAAGATTCGTACTAGAAATGCAGAGTCTATCGTGTTGATACAACTGATCATCCTACGGGCGGATCAATACGATATCGCACCTCTCAAAGCCCTCGTCAGGCAGGACTGCAGACAACAGAGCCATCAAGTCATTATTATGTAAACACAACTTAGTAATAACCATTGAACTTGTGATATTTAAAATATCAATGTCCATCTACTATAAATCTATTTATAACAACTCCTTTAAACACCTGAATCTCTGGTCTAGTTTGAGGCTCAGTATATAGAACAATCAGCCGCGTTTGAGCATTGTCTAACCCGAAGTATAGAGAAACGGTAGAAGTCTTTAGGGAAATCTTGTTCTCTATGAGTTGTGCTAATTTAAAGACCTGTTCCCACTCAGAACACTATTAGGGCGGATTGGCCTGCGACGGATAAGATAAAAGATAAGATGAACTTTATTCACCCCTCTTGGGGAAATAAAAAAAATTGACGTGCACATTAACATAAAAAAGTCATAAATACGTGCGATAAAAATCCAGATATATATATATATATATATATATATATATATATATATATATATATATATATATATATATATATATAAAAGGTAGATGTATTCATGCAAAGAAAGTTTATTATATAGAGTAAGTTTACATGTCTAAAAATGTTTGCAATGAATAAATAAATAGAGTGTTATGTATTATTAAAAAAATTAGTTTCGAATATGACCAGGAGACAAGTGGTCTACTGGCGATTATCCAGCACATTTTTTGATGCATTATGTCAACATGGGAAAGAATGAATACCGACAGGTTCTGCAATGTGGATAAACCTCTTTAGAACTCAAAATAAGGCAGCATCTCCGAACTGTTGTTGGATCAAACTAATAATTGTATTAGTCAGTGGCTGTAACAATTGTTACGTTCTATCTTTGAAAGACTAACTATCTTCATTGTTACACCAAACGAAATTGGTGCTATAACTTCAGGCCAAGAGCGCTTCACCTACCTGACTCGAGCCTACTACAAGGACGCGGCAGGTTGTGTCCTCATGTTTGACCTTGGAAGCGCGGCCAGCTTTGAGAATGTCCGGAAGTGGAAGGCCGACCTTGACGCCAAGGTCAGGACACAGACTGGAACTCTCTTGCCATGCATACTGGTGGCCAACAAGGTAGGGATCTTTAAATGGCATTCGTTTTTTTGGTGAGTTCGAGAAGTAATTATATAATGAATGATGGGTGCTGAGGTGTAATTCTGTGACATCTTTGAAAACGTGTAGAATCGTGACTTTAATTCTCAATGAAAGTCAGTACTGTTATTTTTGCCCAGCTTCTCTTTGGAAAAAATGCAGTTGTTTGGGGAGATTGCCTTTTGGACTAAAACAATTCATATTAGATAGAAAAGGAGAAGAGATAAAGAGTACTTTTCCAGCAGTAAAGGTAGAGTCGAATGTTATCCATCGTAACAGTTCTAAGAAAGATTAAGCCTCCCAAGTATGTGGCAATCAAGACAAACAATGATAACCGTGAAATATCAGGCTCTTTTCTCGAAGGCTGTGTGGTGGAGCTAAGGTAAATGGTATCTTTCTTCTATGGTTAAGTATGTCTTCATTTATATCAAACAGACCAAAGAATGTTCTTTTTTCTGCTCCTGCCCAGGTCATTAGATATAGGCCCATGCCTGTTTATTCTTCCGATGCTTTCCTGAAACCGCCCATTTTTTGTTTGTTTTGAACATTTCCTTTGACATTATGTTGAGAAATACGAATTTTTTTCTTTGCTCTTGTAGAGTAAACGGTTGGCAAGGGTGGACAGTGGTAAAAAAAAACTGAGACAATACAAGCCTCACTAAGCTTAAAAAACTGTCAATTCTACCGCCTAAAAAATTCCCCCAAACCGCCACTAGAAAGTGCAGTAAGAGTTAACATTTCTTAGCTTACACATTCAAAACTTCCAAATACAATTCAATCAATTTTTTCGCGGTTTTTTTGTTTTTCCAGAGTGACAAAACCCCCGTGTGCGTGAATGACACGGACATACAACTCATGTGCGAAGAGCTGCTGTTTGTGGGGTGGACGAAAACATCCGTGAAGGACGGCACGATGGTCAAGGAGGCGATGAAGTAAGCCACACTTTGTGATTTATCAACTTTAGGGAGGCAATGAAGTAAGCCACACTTTGTGATTTATCAACTTTAGGGAGGCAATGAAGTAAGCCACACTTTGTGATTTATCAACTTTAGGGAGGCAATGAAGTAAGCCACACTTTGTGATTTATCAACTTTAGGGAGGCAATGAAGTAAGCCACACTTTGTGATTTATCAACTTTAGGGAGGCACTGAAGTAAGTCACACTTCGTGATGTATCAAATTTAGGGGTTCGACGAAATAAGCCACATTTTGCGATTAATCAACTTTATAGAAGTAGTGAGGCAAGCCACACTTTGTAATTTATCAATTTTAAGGAGGCGATGAAGTAAGCCACACTTTGTGATTCATCAACTTTAAGGAGGCACTGAAGTAAGTCGCACTTCGTGATGTATCAAATTTAGGGGTTCGACGAAATAAGCCACATTTTGCGATTAATCAACTTTATAGAAGTAGTGAGGCAAGCCACACTTTGCGATTTATCAACTTTAGGGAGGCAATGAAGTGAGCCACACTTTGTGATTTATCAACTTTAGGGAGGCACTGAAGTAAGTCACACTTCGTGATGTATCAAATTTAGGGGTTCGACGAAATAAGCCACATTTTGCGATTAATCAACTTTATAGAAGTAGTGAGGCAAGCCACACTTTGTAATTTATCAATTTTAAGGAGGCGATGAAGTAAGCCACATTTTGCGATTAATCAACTTTATAGAAGTAGTGAGGCAAGCCACACTTTGTAATTTATCAATTTTAAGGAGGCGATGAAGTAGACCACTATTATTATTTATCAACTTTATGTAGGCGATGAAGTAAGTCACACTTTATTATTTATCAACTGTAGGAAGGCGATGTAGTAAGCCACGCTCTGTGATTTACCAACTTTAGGGAGGCGCTGAAGTAAGCCACATTTTACCCAAAATGTCTGTAGAATATAAAAGAATCACTTTAATAGTTTATTGTACGAGTTTACTGAAATTAATTTTGATATACAAAATAATTTGTTACTCTGTTCTGATGCCATATGTTTTAAGTGATATTTTCGGTATAGCATACTTATTTCATTATGTTCTCGCATATGTTTTCTGGTTTACTTACAGTTTTAAGCGACTAATGATTAGGGATTTTGGTTACACATCCTCATCGCAATGTTAAGGGAAAATTGCAAAGACTCCAAAAATCAGTGTAGGCACTGGATGTCTACACAGCAGAAGCTATCCAACATGAAGGATTCAGGATGTTTGAAACAGTCCCATTTTATCTGATCGAAATTAACAGAGCCAGGAACGCTTACTCGGACGCCACGTATGTCACGGACGTCACGTATGTCACGGACATCACGGAATCAAGACTCGATGAATATAGCAAACGAGTTGGTTCAGCTTGTAGAGACGTAGTAGCTGAAAACATTAATTCACATGACTGAAATATTCAGCTCAACGTATTAAAGCCAGCTTGCGCCTGTTTTATATTACCTAGAATCTTGGATAATTCTCCCAGCTGATGGTTTCCTCGTACTAAACACAAAACTGAGTCATTTTAAAGAGTAACCTGCTCTTTTCAATTTGAATGAGAGTCACCTCCCCTTTTGACCCTAATCGTCAAGCTGTTTCTTGTGTGTCCCCAGCTACCTCCTGGACATCATCTTCGGCATTTACCCCAAGTCACCCAGCATCTTCTCCAACTCCATCTCACTGTCGGCCAAGCTACCCAGTGAAAAAACCGAGAAAAGGAAAAAATCTTGCTCGTGCTAAAATAACTTATTTTTTAGTTTGTGTATAAACTCTGCAGATTTATTGTGCCCACTAATAGTAATTTATTGACTACATTATTACATTGCGCTTTTGACATTATTAACTTATCACATGCTATCGTGTACTGATGTGCAGCAAACCTAGACACAATTTACTGATTATAGCATTTATACATGGATACTTCATAACTGTGATGAACAAAGGGAATACTGCTTGCTGAATTTTGTTTCCTTTGAGAAAAAGAATGAAATATAGTGCAAATGTAATTTAAAATATTTAAGGTATTGATCATTGATCATTGCATTTTGTTGCTAGCACATGTAGCATGCATGCTTCTGGTATAGTTATGGCCTTGGTTTTTTTTTTTCTTGGGCATAACATGAACTGTACAAATGCCCCATGTAATGTAATTTGTTTGAGTATTATGGGTCTAGACTGTTACATTGAAGAGAGATTGGATTACGAAAACACATTATATTCTTTATTCATTGTGAAAGTTTAACTTACTTTTGTCTAGCCAAAGAAAAAAACACATAAATCAATTGTGCTTTGTCCCTCTTACACACTACTATATCTGTATGTGTGTGTGAGAGTGTCTGTCTATCAGTCAGTCTGAATGTTTGTTTGTTAGTCTCTCTCGTAAGTGAGATAAATCTTACAACTGGCCTGTCCTGGGCGCTTTGTTTATCACTTTCGTAATTCGGCCTGTCCTTATCGTTTTGCTAATCACACTCCTATTTCAGCTGACATTTAAGCTATTCATATTCTTTCACTCCTGTCTTCTCATTGTTTACTTGTTTCTCTCTAACAATCCTGTTTTATCCTTCTTTTCTTCACAGTATAATCCCACAATAATGATCTTTTCGATTTGATAGACGTTTTTTGCATCGCCTTGTGCTATTTTTGCGGTAGAGCGTTATGGTGATGACCTCATTAATTGCTGGCCTGTAATTTATGTCATTATGATATGGACGTTTGTGACCCTGTTAATACATCCATTCCATAATGACTGCTCCTCAGGTATAAGACTAGTTTTTTTAGTGTTTTTTTTTATTTTATATTTATTTCAAACTTTGTGAATGGAATATAAAAGTGAAATCACCATCAGTCCCTAAAAGCCTCCATACACATTGTCAAGTAACGTCAACTTCACCAAGATCATAAACAAACATCAAATTAAGGGAAGGCTGTAAAAATTGAAAAAAAAAAAATTACTATCCTGCTTCGCATTTCCTAATTTAGTGTACCGAAAGATAACGACCTGTTTGTTTTTGGGGTTTTTTTTTTTTTGTTTTTTTTTTTTAAATATAAACATTTTGTATTGTTTTCTTTTTTTTTCCTTGATTTTTTTTAAGCTGTTTTCACAATCATTACCACGACTTTGGTCTTAATAAAACATTAAAAATTATCATTTCGGTCGTTTTATTATCGTGCTAGATCCGGTGTTTTGTTATTGTGTAAAAAGACCTGACAAAGGTCGCGTTTTTAACGGCTGTGTTGGGGAGGGGAAACGTAGGCATTGGGGGAGTGTTGTTTTAATGTGTTGCAGCTAAGTCTCTCTCTCTCTCTCTCTCTCTCTCTCTCTCTCTCTCTCTCTCTCTCTCTCTCTCTCTCTCTCTCTCTCTCCCTCCCTCCCTCCCTCCCTCTCGCTCTCTCTCTCTTTGTCTCTCTGTCTCTTTGTCTCTCTCTCTCTCTTTGTCTCTCTCTCTCTCTTTGTCTCTGTCTGCCTCTCTCTCTCTCTCTGTTTGCTTATTTGTCTCTCTTTACCCCTGTCTGTCTGTCTCTGTCTCGGTCTCTGCCTATCTGTCTGTCTGTCTGTCTGTCTGTCTGTCTGTCTGTCTGTCTGTCTCTCTCTCTCTCTCTCTCTCTCTCTCTCTCTCTCTCTCTCTCTCTCTCTCTCTCTCTCTCTCTCTCTCTCTGTGTCAACGTTTCAGCACAAGGAAGAATCCAACAATAATTATAGAAAACCTTAAATCCCTTCAAAACAGCATTATTTTCATTATCAAATAGCTCACTACGTGGAGCGTCAGATTGACAATGAGGTCCTCGGTTTGACCCTCGCCGGATCACCTGGGAGGCGGGATCAGATCCCATACTAATCCACACCTATCCCTGGATTCACGGACTGCCGCTTCTCCGTGTAAGATTCCTCGGGAAATCTAAATAAATTTGTAGCCAGTCATTATGCTGATGAATCAATTACTTCATTAATGTAATATATTATTTTCAAACAAAATTTTACGATCCTGTCTGACCATAAATCTTATGAAGTGTAAGAAAATTAGGCGATAAGGAAGGGATTAATATGTTTGAAACTCACGAGGCGCGTGACAGACACACACAATAATAACTTCACAGACCTACGTATGTATGTATGTATGTATGTATGTATGCTCTTGGGCGTCGGCCAGAGGACCACAGGCCCGAGGGCTTGTGGCTTTTTGCCCGGGCCCTTGGGCCGAGGGCTTCTCTGATTACACGACTTGTGGAAAAAAAAAATTAATGATTACCCTTTTCCTCCCTATACACATGAAGTAGAACGTTTTTCTTCGTCAGGAAAAATTCCGTTGTGCATTGATAAAATTAATAAGACAGATAGATTTTAGGTAGGAAAAACCCCGTTCATGATAAATATTGTGCAAAATTTTAATCTTTTAATTTTTTTTTCTGTGTATCCCAACCCTGATTCGTTTTCGATGACAAAATCTCCTTAATCGGGTAATCTTGAAATAACACTGTATAATTACCTGTTTTAGCCGGCTATTCATGAGCTTACACATTTCAGAAAACTCCTTTTGAGCGCACACGGTGTTTTGTGTCCCACCAAATGTGCAGATCATACCGAGGGTCGCAAAGTAAACTATCGTAACTTCTGTTTTGCAAATTTTACAGGAGGAACAAAAAACTTAATAATTTTGTACCTAATTGTCCAATATGATTCATTTTCACGTGAAATGTATTTGAAACATCTTTACACACTTTGTGTGTGTATTTCTGTGTTTAAAATTGTAAACATTTCGTGTAATTCAACCTACGATATTTAATTCAACTAAAATTCACACGTGAACAATCGTATCTCAAGTTACGATAACCTTCATTGATAATTGTTCGCACGTATACTATCTTATGTTATAGTTACGACAGTTTACGTTTAAATTCTATGTCTTATAGGCTAGTTACGACAATATTAAGAAACAGTATTAAGAGATATAATAGTAGCAACACTTTTTTTATTATTTTAATCTATTTTAATAAAAGTTTGCACATTTAATTTAAGGATACATATTTTACTAAAAATTATTAAAGTATTTCAGAATGTTATAATATGTATAAATTTTAATTTACAGAGTCACATCACTGATACTTTCACGGATACATGAATGGGATAAGAAACGCACATAATTAATTTTGAGAGTTATTAAGAACGACATCTGGGTAGAGACTTGGACTACATATTATAGACGATGACAGATATGGAAGACCAAGTATAAGTACTATAGAGGAAGGAGGATGCATGTATATTATTACTTTTATTATTAAAATATATACATGATATATAAATAAAGAACAAAGGTAGGTACTTCAGGGATTAGTCGGTTATCTTGAACCTTGTTTAGATAAAAAAAATCAATGTACCATGTAAGTATTAAAACACACAACTGAATTGTAAATAAAAAGCTTAACATAATTAAACCATTGATTAAATCATGGACCTCAAGGGTTGGATTTAATTTGTAACAAATTAAAAAAATGGTGATTTGTTTCAGGAATAACTTGGCTTTTGCAGAGGGATTGAAGGTCATTATACTTGTCTATGTCTATGCCAGGACCCTTTCCGTTATTTAGAACATTGGGTTGAATGTCATTGAAGTGCCCCTTGGCCTGCACTTTCCTAATTCTTTTTGACATGTTGAGACAATGATATTCACGATCTAAGTCATACTGAATATGTACCAGATCGGGAGCAACACAAAATGCAGCCTCCAATTCCAAACAAAGTGGACATGTGTTGCGTCTCTGTATTCAGGAGCAATCAATTTACATCTTGGTCTGATTTTACACGACTTGATTTAGTGAGTCTTTCTAATCTTATTCAGTCTCTAGTCTATGAAGTAGGACAGATCTGTAAAAAAAAACTGATTGGTTTGGCCATTCATTTTTTTTTCTTTAGATCAAAGTTGTTCTTTGAAAAGAGCTTCACTCTTTCTCAACCAATCAAATTAGGTAAGAAATTCATTAATTGAAAATTGAACATTTTCAATTGCAATTGATGGTAAAAAAAAAAAAATATCTCAAGGCCTTAGAGTAAAGACTAGATCTAGAATCTAGTTACAGCTGCTTCAATTTCAAAATGATATTAAATTGTTACCCACACAATCCAAATGAATCACTCATCAAGATATAGCTTTTAGGTTAGCATAGATTCTTGATATGAAGTAAAAACTATACATTTATGTTGATGGTCAAGTGCAAATACGGAACATTATTATAGTTTCGCAATACAAGTCATACTAAGTAAAGACGAAGACTTCCGGTACAGGCCTGTTATTGCTATAATTGATAGTGTACTTTCGTTTTTTCTGAGTGTATACACACAGACATGTCGACAAGAGATTGACAGAATAAATAATACTTCCATTCTTCATACCTTGACTTTGTCACTTCATTACGGTTTGTCAACATGGTGGCAGCTACAATGAACATCATGCCTCTAATATAACACAGACTGTAGTCTAGTAGATCTATCTAGATCTAGACTCTAATCCACGCAGCTACCACAGTTCAACAGAAGAGCCAAAGGACATGTAAACATAACATTGTTAGTGTAATGATTGACATCTAAATCTAGCCCTTTGAGTCATCTGGTAGTGACGAGTATCATATCTAAGATCGATTATACGACTAGATTACTACCTGAAGCAGTAAACTAAGTCCAAGAGACGTTTACCTGAAGTAAACATGGCAGAAGCAAACTTCCGCCTGCCCTACCCGCTGAACTTGGCAGAAGGCAACCTGTCAGAGCAATACAAAAAATGGCAACGACAAGTTGAAATCTACATGGAGGCATCGTGTGCCACCTCAAAGCCACCCAAGACCCAGGCAGCAATCATACTTCACTGCGCTGGACCGCAAGCATTAGAGGTGTTCGACCAGCTCAACTTTGAGGATGAAGGAAAAAAAGACCTACCTGAAGTCGTATATGAATGTCTCAAAAACTACTGTTATCCAAGGACAAATGAAGTCTTGCAAACATTCAGTTTTTCGAACATACCCGCATCAGAACCGTTCGACACGTTCCTCACTGAGTAGAGATCACGAGCCGACCTATGCAATTTTCAAGAAAAAGAACGTATGATTAGGGACAAACTGGTTTTCACAGCCAACAAACGCCTCCAGGAGAAGCTGCTCAGAGACAACGAGTTGACACTGGAGAAGGCTATTAGCATCTGCAGAGCCTATGAGCAAACCACCAATGACATGAAAGAAATGAATAAGTCAGAAATTAAGATCGAAAAGGTTTCGAATAAATCGCAGTTGAAACGGCAAGAAAGAATGGGAAACCAACGGCAGAATGACTGCAGGTTTTGTGGAAGGAAACACCCATTTGAGAAAGAAAAATGTCCAGCCTGGGGCAAAACGTGCTCAAACTGCGGAGGCCGAAACCACTTCTGCACCAAATGCAAAAAAGTCAACGCTGTCGCTGAAGAAAACTACTCTGACCATGACTATGAGCCAGATTCATGGCTGAATGCAGTTACAACAGGACGACCGCACGCAACTGCTACGTTGCGTATCAATGACAGGAATGTCAGATTTCAACTAGACACAGCAGCTGACGTTAACACAATATGCCAAAAACATGTAAAGAAGGAACAAGCCAGGCCTTCAGGACAGAATCTTGTGATGTGGAATGGCACAAAAGTAACACCCATTGGAGAAGCAATCCTTGACGTGTTCAACCAAAAAATGACCAAGGCTCACAAGGTCAAATTTACAGTGGTGCAGAACTCCCTCACATGCTTATTGGGATTGACAACAGTGAAAGAGTTAGGGTTCATTTCGATAAACACAGATCAATTCATTTTCAGAATGAGCACCCAAAATGATGCGTACGTCACAGAGTCACATCCTACAAAAGAACCTAGCGATGACGACAAACCAGGTGAACTCGGCACAGCGATACTCTACACCAGTCAGGACGCAAAACCAAAAGTACTTCGCTGCAGGAAAATACCCTTCGCCCTCACGCAGCGAGTCAAAGACGAACTAGAGGGATCTTGGTACCAATAAAAGAACCAACGCCTTGGGTCAGTCAGATGGCCATCGTCGAAAAGTCCAAAGGCTCGCTACGCCTTTGCACTGACCCGAGGCCACTCAATGAGGCTCTTCAGAGAGAACATGTCAAGCTTCCCACTTTTGATGATGTTCTACCTGCGTTTAACAAGGCAAATATTTTCACCAAAAAGGACATAAAAGAAGCTTTATAGCACATCAAACTTGATGAGGAATCCAGCAAGCTGACTACGATGATCTCGCCCTATGGTCATTTTCGATGGACGCGTTTACCTTTCGGCTTAAATGTAAGCAGTGAAATTTTTCAACGACATTTGACACAGGCCCTGGAAGGTTTAGAGGGTTGCATAAACGTCGCTGATGATATCATCGTAGCTGGTCCAGGTGAGACCCACGAGGAAGCAGAGAGAGATCATGAGAAAAACCTCAAAATGCTGAAAGAGAGATGCAAAGACAAGGGCATCAAACTGAACCCCAATAAAGCCAGTGAAAAACAGGAAGAAGTAACCTTCATGGGACACTCAATTAGCGCCAAAGGTGTTCAGCCAGACACAAGCAAAATCGAGGCCGTACTAAAGATGCCGGGTCCTCAGGATATTCACGACGTCCGTCGTTTCTGCGGAATGGTACAATACTTGGCGAAATTCCTGAGCAACATATCCGAAGTCCTACACCCTTTGCGCGAGCTGACAAAGAAAGACACACCGTTTCTATGGAATAAGAAGTGTGAGCAAGCATTTGGAAGAGTAAAGGAGATGATAACAAGCGCACCAGTTCTCACCTTCTATGATTCAAACAAACCTCTCGTCTTGCAAGTGGATTGTAGCAAGGACGATCTAGGGGCTGTGCTTCTCCAAGAAGGAAAACCTATCGAGTTTGCATCAAGAGCACTGACAGAGACTGAAAAAAGATAGGCCCAGATTGAAAAAGAAATGCTAGCTATCATTTTGGCTTGGAACGTTTTGAGCAATACGCATTTGGGCAGAAAGTCATGGTTATCAGTGATCACAAGCCAGTGGAGACAATCATCGAAAAGCCACTGAGCCAGGCACACAGAAGGCTTCAAAATCTTCCGATGAGAGGCGCCAGGTACAATTTCCAAATCAACTGGGCATGTGGAAAATCATTAGTCATCGCAGACACACTGTTCCGGGCATTTATCAAGAGACTGGAAGGAGAGACAGATGCCGACATACTGCAAGGGGTTCCAGGCATTCCAGATGTCATGATGGAGAAAAGCAAGATAGAGACCCAGAAAGACTCAACGTTGCAATTGCCCATTAAAACTATTAGAGAAGGATGGCCATGCAACAAACAAAACCTGGCACAAGAACTAACACCGTTCATTGAACTTCGGGACACTCTCTCTGTAGACGATGACATTGACCTTTAGGGAGAGAGAATTCTAATTCCAAAAAGCCTGCGCAAAGAGATCAAACAGAAACTACACGCTGCCCACCTGGGATATGACAACATGATGAGACGAGTTCGAGATACCTTGTACTGGCCGGGGATACACTTTGAAGTAAAAACAATAGCAAACACATGCGAGAGGTGCCAAGAGGCAAAGCCACGTAACTGCAGAATGCCGCTGATCTAGCACAACAAAGGGGCATCACCCTGGGAAAAGGTGGCGACTGACCTGTTTGAAATCCAAGGAAGACACTACATGGTGACTGTCGACTACTTCGCCAACTTCATTGAAGTGGATTTCTTGACATCTCTTTCATCAGGACAGGTCATTACAAAACTAAAGGGAAACTTTGCTCGTTATGGGGTACCCAAGATGGTGGTGACGGACAGTGGAACCCAATTCACAGCGGGGGAATTTGCAAAATTCACAGCCAAGTGGAGTATTCATCACGTCATGTCAACACCAGGACACGATCAGGCAAACGGCAAGGCTGAATCAACTGTAAAAATAGTCAAGCGCATGATGAGAAAAGCGATTGCTGAGGGAGAGAACCAGTATGAGGCATTACTTGAGCTCAGATCGACTCCTCGCCAGGGAGGTTTGCCAAGTCCAGCACAGCTCATGTTTGGAAGAAGAACCCGGACCCTCATCCCCCAACAGGCGCTGAAAGGTGAGGTCAGTAAAACAAACAACTCAGAGACAGTTAAAACAAAAATTGAAAAGAAAGAAGCAGCCATTGCGAGAGGTTCAACTGAGGGACCAGACAGCTACCTGAGCTACATGTATCACAGCCGGTATATTACCAGAACCCAGTGAAACTTGAGTCGAAATCAGGACAAATCCTAAAGAAGAAGGAGACCAGGTCCTACGAAGTGCAGGGAGAAAATGGTGGAACCTACATCAGAAACAGGGTCCACTTAGGCGGCAAAGAAATACCGTTCCTAGCAGATCCTGGAGACGAGGACGAGTCCGCGCTGGCAGATGTACATTCTTGCCAAATCGATGTCAGATAGTTCTAAGAATGTTTGTTTTCTAATTTGCCAATTATCAATTTAATATCCGAGGAAAATGTAGCAAGTTTAACTTCTTAGTGATCAATGAAGAGAGACAAAAAGATGATCTGACCTCCATTTGTATTGGCCACCCTTAAGTCAAGTATAATAATCATTGTCTGTTTTCCCTCAACATAATTCAATTATTATCATTTTTTTTCACGTGCCAAATTGTGCTGTTTTGAATTACACCAGACATGGCACTGTCGCACCTCCTGTTTATCATCCTGCAGTGGTTGTTATTTTTTTCATCAACTCGATTGAACCTTAGTGTTTCTGCCCTTCTAATACGTTGAACTCTTTTTTACTCGCATTCATCATTAAATTTACTGTTCCTCTTTGATTTACGATTCATATGCTTCGCTATTTTCCTTCATACTTAATTTCACCATATCGTTTTATTCTCATCTAATTATACTTCACCTCTATATCTCCCAAAATGCACCGTCTTTTTGTCAACTTTCAAAATGATTCTATACTTTCCTGCTTTGTGATCACTATATGCATTGTCATGTATCAACCATCAGCGCCCTATTATCAACTCTGAAAACTATTCTAAAATGTCCTGCTTTCTTACCACTCGATATATTACACTGTACTAAATACCACCAGATGTACTCACTCTCTTTACTCCCACAAATTAAAATTGTTCATCGCTCCACTGTGTCTCAGACTACGAGCACAATGACCGGGCTGTGTTTGTGTTCGCCAAGGTAACCAAATTGTCTATCGACAATGTGTGGAATTTTATTTTATTAAGAAATTCTATGTTCTTTTTGTTTTTCACTGTCTACTTCTGATGTTGGTTGATTTTAAGAAATTAACTTTTACCGATGTAAAATATTAGTTAATACAAAGCAATAACCATTTTTCCCTAACGCATACAATGATGAATAAGTCACTCGATACAGGGGAAGGAAACCTTGGTTTTGTCAACTTCACGATGATCCTGCAGAGTTATAACAGAGAGAGAGAGAGAGAGAGAGAGAGAGAGAGAGAGAGAGAGAGAGAGAGAGAGAGAGAGAGAGAGAGAGAGAGAGAGAGAGAGAGAGAGAGAGAGAGAGAGAGGACCACAGGCCACGGGTGCTTGTGGCTTTTTGCCCGTGCCTAGGGCGCCGGGCAGGGGACCACAGGCCACAGGGGCTTGTGGCTTTTTGCCCGGGCCTGGGGCGCCGGGCAGGGGACCACAGGCCACGGGGGCTTGTGGCTTTTTGCCCGGGGCTGGGGCGCCGGGGAGGGGACCACTGGCCCCAGGTGCTTGTGGCTTTTTGCCCGGGCCTGGGGCACCGGGCCGGGGACCACAGGTGCCAAATACGTCTGATTATTTCCAAAAGTTTTTACTTGTGCGCCGGGCAGGAGACCACAGGCCCGAGGGCTTGTGGCTTTTTGCCCGGGCTTGTGGTAAGGACCCTAGTCAGCGCACAAGGTAAAATTTGGTACACATTCTCGTCACTCTTCTTCCAGCCCCCAAAGTGACAGGGCGTATATTGAAGTTTTATAAAGATGTACACCACGTGGCGACCAATTTTCCATTTTTTAGTTCTTTAAGAAGAAATTAATATTGTGAGTTCGCGAATCGTCTGCATAAAAGCGGTTTTGGTTGGGCTTATTTCCTCTGGTTGTTTTCCTGGATTCTATTCTTGGTTTTTAACTCTTTCTTAATATTTAGTTTCTGAGTCTTTATATGCTTTGGACTATTGATAATATTGTATTTGAATTAATTATTTTGTTATGTTCTTTCTATGTTGTCCCCACATTTACAGTTGAAAGCGTGTCCGTTTTATAGTCTTTCTTTTTATTAGCCTGCCGTTTATTGATTGTCTACGTTCCGTGAGCCTATATTCTGTGTTTTTATCTCAATTCTTTAAAGCTCTTAACATACTCTGATAAATTATTTGATAAGTTCCATTGGGGCTGTATAATTTTATTAGCCAGACTCATAAACGTATGTTTCGGTTGGATACCTTTGACATTATATTTCAGAGATTGATCTGTTTGAGCGGAACTCTATTAGTTCTACTCCTTTATAATCCGGACAAAAATATTATTCTATGAAAGGTATTTGGATGATTTTGAGGCCTGCTTTATTTCCTGTTCTTCTAATATCACTCTCCTTTTTTATTCATAAAATTTAAGCTTCATGTTAAATAACTTGCACCTGAGTTGTGTTGTATTTAGAACTAACGTCTACGTTGTTGTTCAGTGTGTACCTTATAGTGTCTGAGGTGCTTTGTTGCTGATCCTTACTAGGTTGAGGAAAGAAGTAAGCCCCAATGGTTTCATTTCCAACTCACCTCAATAAGATAGTGATCAGCTTACACTTTACAGGGCTAAACAGTGAATAGATGTTTCTTAAAACAAAGGGTAAGAGTATAGGTTAACATTTATTTTTAGGCACCAGATTGTAATGAAAATGAATTTGAAATCTGGCTTATAAAAAAGATAGACCGATGAGGAGAAGATCATCCATGTGCATAGCTGGTAACTAAAGGCTTCCCTTGAAATCTTTTAAAAAATCATACCTAAAATTGATTATCAGGATTAGTCTTTTTGTTTGTGAATATATTCAGAGGGAGTAACCTAAACAGGGTTCGCATATTTTGTAATGTTTAAGATGATGATAAAACAGAATGGAACACCGTGTTAGGCGGATCAATGGTGCCAAATACGTCTGATTATTTCCAAAAGTTTTTACTTCCCTTTTGTGCCAGGTTGCTAATCCGTTGCTACAGTAATAGACCAGATCGGTGATTATAGCATAGACAAACACTACAGCAAGGATGGTCTAATAAAGCTGTTATTAGAACAGCTTTGCTCTACAGGTGTTATCAACTGTCTATAAACTGTTTAACCAATGGGCATTTTATTTGTTTTGGGTATCGGTCGATTGTCTCAGGCGGGCATCGCTGATTACACGACTTGTGGAAAAAAAAATTAATGATTACCCTTTTCCTCCCTATACACATGAAGTAGAACGTTCTTCTTCGTCAGCAAAAATTCCGTTGTGCATTGATAAAATTAATAAGACAGATAGATTTTAGGTAGGAAAAATCCCGTTCATGATAAATGTTGTGCAAAATTTTAATCTTTCAATATATTTTTTTCTGTGTATCCCAACCCTGATTCGATTCCGATGACAAAATCTCCTTAATCGGGTAATCTTGTAATAACACTGTATAATTACCTTTTTTAGCCGGCTATTCATGAGCTTACACATTTCAGAAAACTCCTTTTGAGCGCACACGGTGTTTTGTGTCCTACCAAATGTGCAGATCCTACATGGCATTGACATAGCGTTTCGAATTTACCATTACAGGTAAAAAGTTACAGTAGTTCAAGCTTGAGATTACCATGGAGAGAGGAAGTCAAGTAAACTACTGACTCGTCTTAAAACAACTCTGTGTAGGTCTGAGGCAATGTAAAGTTCCCAAAAGATAACGATGAAAATAAAGGATACTCTCTCTCTCTCTCTCTCTCTCTCTCTCTCTCTCTCTCTCTCTCTCTCTCTCTCTCTCTCTCTCCAACTTTTTGAATCGCTCTTTAGGCCTATCCTTTCCTTTCATGCTATATTCTTCTCCATAACTCAATAAGCAAGCAAAACATTATTGACTCTATGAAAAGTATTCCTTATTCGGGTTTCTTAGATCTGTACGTCACGCTGAGATAAAGAGGGGGGATAATTAATGATAAACGCAGATCAGTCCCTCAACAGTCACTAAGGCAGAAGACTAAAAATGACACTTCAGACTGCAAACTCTTTTTTTCAAAAACAAAACAAAACCAGGGGGGAGCAGTAGATGAAGAATGTAGCAGCTTTCAGGTCTCACCAAAAGCTGGAAATTAATTTAAACAATTATAGATCTTGTTCTAATTTTAATCAGTTCTTGCTATAATAAAATCAATCAGAAAATGATATCTAGTCTGCTTGCGAGTGTGGGTCATTACAGTGCGATAACAATTTATGAGTTACTGCCCTTGTATGATCCGCGTTTCACAGATGGCGCTTACTAAGAAAGCAAAATAAGTAGAAAAGAGTGTTGTTTTTGATACGATGGCCGACAGTATAGAAAACATTCGGAAGGATGGATTTTAACATCTTGATTTCCGATTTACGTTCTTCCTCTGAGCATTTATCTTCTGATTCTGAAGATAAAAGTTTATTATCTTCAATATATTGCAACAATGCTTGTAAAGTAAGTCTTGGTGTAGCCTGGGCTTGAAAATTTAACCCGTTTGGTTCGCAAGATCTTGCAACACAGTGAAGAGCACTGCGCATTGTAACATTGTAATGGATGATGGCCCGTCCGTCATGGCGTTAGTACTGTTGATCACGCACGCATTCGCATAAGCCACACAGAACCCTCCGTGGGATCTGGGCAAAGTAGAGGGTCAATTTTTCTTCAGTAGTTACGACAGGCTGGAGAAATCGATGCTTGACGTTCATTTAAAATAAGTGCTGGTCATGCAATGACCACACGTCAAGGACAGTCTTGCAAGTCTTTTCCTAATCTAGATCTAGAGTCTAGATAATCACTGATAGAATGCTAAGAATCTCGTTCTCAATCTTGACCTGATGCATCCATTTAGAAATCTATGTAATCATTTTCTGTGTGTCATGAATGGATGAATGGAGCGTAAAGATCTAGATCTATGTAGATGGTAGATACCAAATCTGCTGTTCTAGGCTTTAAGTTAAAGACTGTTAATAAAAGTATTTGAACTGAACTAGCTGGATGGAGGGATGATACATCAAGGTTAAGATTAGATAGAATATGTCTGGACTAGATTTATTGTAGTTCGGAAAAAAATGTCTCATTGCTTTCAGTTTCAGTCTTCTAATCTATGATGTTATAGATCTAGGGTCTAAGGAGAGATTGTTTCTTTTTGTTTATCATTTATTTGTTTTCATTTGCAATACCGAGATTTGTCTTGCAGTTCAACCCATCCATGCACTGTGTACGTATGTTGTGTTTCGCATTTGGTTGACACAGAGTATAGCCTAGATGGGCTGCAACCGGTCATTCAACCTCTAAGTCTAATCACAAAAAAAGTTCACAAGCTAAACCACCTAATCAGTAACAAAAAAAAATACCCCACACGGTTCCCATGGTTGCAGTCCCCCACATTTACCAATTTCAAAAGTTTATTAATAAAATTTGTAAATTTGTGTCATGTTCCCATTCCTGTTTGCATCCAGGAGCTAAACTGTACCTGTGAGCAAACAAAAGCTTTATTTTTCTTGATTACAATTTTTTTTTAAATTTCATAATAAATGCAGAATTTGGTTGAACAGTTGATGGTGTGGTTTTTATTTTATATATATAATTTAACTTCAAGTTTAACTCAACCCCATCTATATCGCCCGCTGTCGCCCATATGGACCACTATATTGTGTACCTTTATTGCCCGTCATCACCCGTTCACTTTCACTTTCTGAGTGTCTACTTTCTTTCCTTGTAACTACCGAAAATCTCGTGCAAACCTCATTTACGTTTAGAGACACTTTAGACTTTGTTTTGGTTAGTTTACTTTCATTTTTGGACTAAATTTAGATCTAAAAGTGCGGTTCAAAATTGACCATTTTTGTCCGCGATTTCAAGGCCTAGACTAGATCTAAACTTTGAGTTAGGATGGATGATCACTTGAATCATCTTAGGGTTGCTATAGAAACCATTTATTTAGATTATCTGCATGGTTATCCCTACAATCAGCATAAAATAATGACCATTGTCCATTTAACATCGGGAGTCAGATTGTGATGTTGAGATGGTGGTGAAAAAATGAAATGGTGGTGGGGTCAGCCTGAAGTGAAGGAGAAGTCATAAAATGTTATAAAATATTGAAACAGAAGCTTTATGTTGAGCCTTGAGGAGATGGGTAACTGTTTCTGAATCGTTTGTTTTTAGGAATAAAATGAAAAGAAAGTTGTAAACATTGTACATCGGGGATAAAAGGTTTTCTTAATTTCAGATTTCTTTAGAAGTATTTAAGTACCTCAATTAAAATTGCTGTCGTATAAAGAATGTCATTAATTGATTTCTCTCTAATTTTTTGTTAAAACATGATTTATCACAATTTCATGTAATAAGACGAATTCCTGGTTGTGTTTATAGTGGGAACTTAAGAAATCTGTAAAGGTTCTGTGGCTGCTTATTAAATCACAAACATTTTATATTACTTCCAGTTTTCGGCATGTCTACGAAAATCTGAGATTTTCATTGGTTGGTGGAAAATTTGCAAAAAGTATGCGAAAATCCATGTGAAAAAGTTGGACAATCTGTTGATTTGCAAGCTGTTTATGTTCTGTTTTGGTGCTGATATTAGATCTGTTTATAAATTGTGGTCTAGAGATTCTAGATTCTACATCTGGATTAGATATAGATTTTAGGCTTCAAGTTTTAGTCTGAGCAGATACTGTTTAATCTTCCCCTTCATTTCCTTTGTGGATTTATGCAGCCATGTTAAATATATCTAGATCTAGATATGAGATGGATAGATCTAGATCTACGTAAAAGCGGAACTCAGAGTCTGGATAAAGTCAACTTGTTTAATTCTAGATTAAAGGCAGCTCCTACAATCTCTTGTTTTTTTGTGGTTTTTTTTTTATTTCTTCTTTTTCTTTCCGATGGATAATATAATTTCAACCAATTTACTAAGTTGAAGATTTACTTGATTAAGTGGACCCCATTTAACTTCCTTTTAAACCACTTTTAATATTGTTTGTCACACTGTCAAGTGATGCATTGAGTTATGATTAACCCGAAAGCTCTTTGTAGGTCATGTGGAAGAAGGTCACTAATTGTAAGGTTGTCAGGGGGCCTATTGTTTACAAAACTTGAGCCTGGCACAGCAGTTTTACACCTTGATTGCAAGGCTTTGAAACATGTGTTTATTTTGTTGGCTAATAATATAGCACCTGTAAACCCATACATTTTCTTTAAGTAGGTACCACAAGCTGCCCGCCTAGAGCAGTTGAAAGCGACCGCTTAGACCTAGACACACTCAATATTGATCATTTTCAGTGGTCCATAACTCTTGAATGGTTTTGTCCTTGTAAACAAAAATTATACCAATAAATTCTTTAATTCTTTTTCCTTTTGTTGTGTAAAAATTAAATTTACTGTTAAACTAGAACGGTTGTAATCTCGCCAGACTCGAAGACCCAATTTCTAGTTTTACTGCATGTTTGCCTTGCCGTGGGTCGTGGGCGAGATCACGACTCTTGCAATAGTCTTTAATAAAACTAATATCGCCTGCCTTAGAATTATCGTATCAGGCCATGGTTTTCACTGTGATGTAGGGGAAATCACTAGCTTTCGTTTGGTACCACTTTCGTGAATGAGAAAGAAAGGGAAGGGGGTGTAGCAAGCAAGTGAAAACTTTCCTCGCAAAATTTTGTCACTTCTAAATACGATTTATTGGTGAAAGTGGTATCAATAGAAAGATAAATTTATCACCTTTTTAAAGAATATCAAATAGTCAAGATAGCCCATATGACGGTGAAGCGAAAAATGTTTCATTGGACCCGACACCGAGATTTTAGACCCAAGCTGGCTCGCCGCACTCGGCAATGGCAGATCCCTGTTCCAGAGCTTGATCAGCCGCCCCCGGGAACAGCTAGTGTGGTGACGCAAAATGAACATTTTTTGAATGATTCTATCCTTTAATCCTTGATATATATGCTTCTAAAAGCTATATATGTGTTTAATTCCATATGGTAAAATTAAAATGTGTTTAAATGGGTTCAAAATTGATACGACCGGCATGTTTGTGCATGCAAAGACTCGATCGCTTTTCAGTTCTTGACTCCGACAAGTAGATCTAGAATGTCGTCGTTTGTCGGCTTCTAGTATCGAAGTGGGGCCCTGAATCAGTACAGTGAATGCTGTCTTTCTCAGGTACTGTGAAAACTTCGACATTTCGTTCTGTAAATATGACGGTTGTTGGAGTCCTTCACCAATATAGGACTATTAGGATAATTCAAGCCTCACTCAATGCACTTCGTTTCAGTCCACCATTCATAGAGAAAAAAAAAAAAAATAATAGTCATGGAAACGATAGATTCTAATAATACGTTTTCTTAATCTACACAGTGGATGAGCTTTTATTAAACTAATTCACTAAGATTCACAAGCTAGATCTGACAGCAAAACCTGCGTAATGTAACTAAAAATTCTATAGACATTGGCATTTTTTTTTTACTTTGACGTCTACTAAAATTATAAATTTTTACTTTTATTAACATTAAAATGAAAATTAACATAACATAAATTGATTGAGATGATTAAAGACACTGAAAAGGGTGTATTTTGCAAAACATTTGTCAATAAAGTGTAGTTTCAACTGTTTAAAGAGGCCCAAGAACATTTTTTTTATTCCATGACTTAATCAACTGTTCAAATATTAGATTTCTTGAGCATTTGGCAGGTTAAAAAGTTGTTTAAGCCAAAAAATAATGTGAAATTAAGATTCTGCATTGAAAAATACTTGAAGAGAGGTATTTTGGTCACAATATCTTGAAACGTTATGATTTTATGGCACATACAGTGTTTTGTTCATATTGCATAAGCGTTTTTTTCTTCCGAATGGCGAAATTTGCATACAAGCCATTTTTCAGGCAAAAAAACCCTCTAAATTGGGAGTCAGAGTCCTGAAAAAAATTGAACTTTTACTATGTGATATTGTGGTAGAGAAAAAGATAGCAAGAGGCATATCAGGTGCTTCTTTTTTCAGAGAAAAGTGTCTGAAACTGAAGTTTGTCACAGATAGCGCGCTTTTTTGTGCCAAATCTGTATTTTTCTCAAGTCTGAGGATATGTAACTTGTTTCATTTTATTAGGGAAGGCTTGCAAAATTTTTTGTATTGATCACCATATGTATTGCCTCTGCATCATTATTGAAATTTTAGCCCTCAGATGTTTATTTGGACAAATATTGCTTGTTAAACATGACTTCATGGAATAAATGTTAAAAGCGACTCAATTTTGCTGTTTTTAAAATGACGTAACTTTTTTGTTTACTGTCCGATTTAAAAAAAAATTTTTGTGTTCCCCTCGTTTTTAATAGTGCTGTCCACATATACAGTTCAAATGACATTAGCTTTGAATTGAAAAATCAGCTTGTGGTAACTACTTTAAGCTTATGAACTGGGCTTTAAAATTAAAATCAATTCCAATCATTTTTCCCCAAATAGGAACTATTTTATGGAAGACTGAGAGAGAAAGAGAGACAAGTGTTGTTGAGAATTGAAATGGTTCTGGTATGCTTATGTGAGAGGAGAGATAGCACTGTAGCGAGGTCTGAATCAGACTGAAGACCATGCATGCATTGCTCTAATGGTACCAACACTGCCCATGGTACCAATCAACTTATGAGACAAAAGTTAACAGTAAAATGTTTCATGACTCGTTCATATCAAACACACACACACACACACACATATCCAAACCTTCAATCATTCAGACAGTGACTACAGGCCTACATAATACGTGTACTATCAACAACATCAGTGCTCAAGCATGGCCAGAGCCAGAAGCCAGGCTTTCATACAAGGTACCAACAACTGTTCCCCACCCGAGACACAACAGGCTTAAGAGACTATAAAACTGACACATCAAGACAAGAACACATATACACTTCAATAACCACACCAGACGAAATTTCAAGATGCTAGCCTAGCCCTCCCCCCCTCATCTCATAGTCATACTAACAGTAACAAAGAGGGACCCCCCACTGTTCAAGCAGGCCTAGCCTGGTCCCAAGCCCAACACAGTACACGGGACCACTTGCTATAGCATGCGATAACTTTTCACCATGTCTTCTGCGAGATATAAAATAAAAAGAAATCTCATTGGTAACTATTTCTGGACCATGACCAATGATGTTTGAGATTGTAAACCATTCATAAAACGTGGAAATTTCCATTGAGTGAGTGCACTATAACAGGTTGTACATATACGGCGCTGGTGTAAGCCGGATTTGGAAAAGGCTGGTGGTACATATAAGGTGATCACTCTAGATAGGTTAATAAAATTTGATGTTCAATTTTTCAAAATTTTCCAGGGGGAGCATGCTTCTGAACTCCCCCAACACCCCTTTTAAGGGCTCCTGCCTTCTGCGTTCGCTGCTCACTTCGGTTGCTTTGTTTAGTGTATAAAAAAATCCGTGCTTTTCATAATTTTCCCCTTGGATCGCTAATTTTAAAACCCTGCAAAATGAAAATTTTGTATTCTATGAAAATAAAAACATTGATCGACCATGTAAAGAAGAAAGAGGCATGAGAGATCCAGAACAAAAAGAAGTTTTAAAAGAAAAAGCAAACACTCTGTATTTTCAAGACCAGTATGCAGAAATTATATGTTCAATTATCAGTAATTTTGGGATAATCGATATTGATATTAACATAAAAAAAATAATGAGCACAAAATTTTGAGCTTTGTAGAACGAGTAGATCTATAATCTCTTGCCGCATTGAGATTTTAAAATTCTTTGTTTTCCTGAGAGATTGAGCTTGTCATATCTGAAAGCATATCCATATAGATTCTTTATCCTAAAATTCAGTAAATTTACCTACTTGTCTATGATTTCTAGGCTCTTCAGAGAGTGACAGATGCTGAAAGTGATTATGACAGCGTTATCACTGGCCTGTGGCTTATTGTGGCCCACTTTGCAGAACAGTCAGTGTATTTGAGGCCGGTGCCAGCACTGTCAGAGCTGTGCTTCAAGTTGTTTCGGTGAGTCTCCAGCTTTTCATTATAGTTAGATTATGGTTTTTGTATTAATTGCTTTTCTTGATGAAGCTGGTTTTGCTTCTCTTAAGGGGCTAAAAAAAAAGATGGAAACTAGTCACAATTGATGAAAGCAGAAAATTATTACCATTCTTCTTGTCATGCAATAGCACAACTATCAGAATTATTTGCATTGAATTAAAGTAGACTGCAAACAAGTACTGCAGACAAAAACTTGTTTTCAAAGTTAGCTATTCTATAGATTAATTTATTTTCTATTCCATGAAATGATTTTTATTGTAAGAAATTGACATTTTTGTGAATTTCATTTAAGCATTTGACTGCTGCCTTGCTTTAAGACCGATAGTTCATTTATATTAAAATACATATATATTACATCTAGTCTTAAGTTCAAGGCTAATGGTTGTCACATATTTTTTTTTAATTTACTGGAAAGATGTATGGGAATAAAACATTTTTTTTATTTCAAATATTAAAGTTTTACTTATTTTACCACATTTAAAGGCTTGCATATTAAGTACTTTTTTATTTTCACCTAATAAAAAGTGTAAAGAAATTAACAAAGAAAACTGTCATGCATCTCATTCTTCTAGACAATGTGCTAAAGCAGTACTGAACATCCAATGGCAGAATCTGGATGAAGACAGCTCAGTGCGGCAGAATTTCCTGATCTCTCTTGCCAATCTACATGCCAAACTTGTTCCTTTTGACTTTCCTCGCTTTCACCTTTTGGAGACTCTCACAGAAAATCCATGGACAAACCCAACTCTGGCAAAGATAATGGGGGGCGAGGTAGAGCCGTCAGACAAGCAGGAAGGTGACTCAACTTAAGAGATCTTCATTTTCCATTTTTTCTTCCGTGTGTCTCTCTCTCTCTCTCTCTCTCTCTCTCTCTCTCTCTCTCTCTCTCTCTCTCTCTCTCTCTCTCTCTCTCTCTCTCTCTCTCTCTCTATCTATCTATCTATCTAATCTATCTATCTATCTATCTATCTATCTATCTATCTATCTCAGTAATTTCAAAATAAGAATTTGTCAATAATAAAGTAAAATCTTTTCATATTTGACACGTCTATTGGAGTAATCCAATATACTTGTCACTGCAATAATGCTGGCCACTTAAGTATTAAGGCATTAAGGTAGGTTTGAAATTTATCATTACTTTAACCAAACCAGGCATTGGGGTTTTTTTTGTGTTTTTTTTTTAATTTAATTGATTTCAGAGTCCACATTCATGATTCTATTTCAAATCTTAATTAACTCTTCTATTTTCAAATTTATGCGAGGAGCATTGCCATTATTTCGAACTCGGTGATCTCTTTTCATATTTCAACTCCTGCTAAAGGCATTAATCATTTTTAAAAAAAAATTTTTGTCTAAGAGTATTTTCATCTGCAAAATATGGTGAAAGCAATATTTTAGGAGGCTAGATAACAATCGAAGTTGACATTATCTTTCATCAACATGATCAAGTGCAAGACTATATCGAGCGAGAGGATCCCATCATTCTACAGCTTAGGGTGGACATGATGCTGAAGGAGAACTGTGAGGAATATGCCCTAAACCTCTGCAACAGCTGTCTCATTCACCCTGAGCTTGCCACAGACCTCAGTCTGCGCATCACACAGCTCTCGCTGCTGTACAAAATGGGCCATGAGGACAAACTGCAAGAGGAGGTTTTTATTTTTTTTTTTTTTTGTATTCAGGATTTAAGTAAAGCAAAGCAATTATTTTTTAAATGAGATAATGATGTTCAAGTCAAACAGTTTGAACGATGTTAGTAAGTTTTACTTAATTCCTAGGCCTTCGGCTCTTTTTTTTTTATTTATCTGCTCTCAAAGATGACAAGATTTGCTATGTTTTTGGTTTTGTTTATGTCTTGTACTTTGTCCATATGAGTAAGATGTTTCAATTTTAGCATTTAAATCTATTAATTATAAGAACGATTCGTTTCTTCAGAATTATTCACTGGTGATATTGATTTTTTGAGGTTATTGAAAATAAAAATAATAGTAAAAGAAGCAATATTAATAATAATAGTGATCAATCAATCAAGTACCTTGCTCTTTAGTAAAGATGATCATGACCATTCAAGCATCTCATTCCAATGTCTCTTTTAAAGCGGCCATCTTTCGTTTTACATTTAGCAACTTTGTTAGTCCATCCAACACCTTTTAGTGCTCTTTTTCCCCTGCTGCATTTTCCTTCAGTGATTCCAGTTGTCACAAGATGTTACAGTTTATCTCTTTTCATCACTTGGCTGAAAAAGCCAGTCTGGCATTTACATATTCTATTTATGTGTGACCATGTAGTGTCAGCTTATTGTAGTCCACCAGATTTGTAGCATTCTCCACATTTCTGTTGCCTTTAGTTTGTTTTACAGCTGTTTTGAAATTGTCCAGGCCTCGCACCCATACATCAAGATGGAATCAATATAGCACTTCAGGACCCTTTTTCTTGTGTGGATGAGATATATTATATTTAAGACCAATTTCATTCTCTGGAAACTCATTTTTGGTCGCACTGTTCTTGATGTGATAATAGTGCACCAAGCTTTCTGTTTCATAGTACATGGAACAAAATTAATAAAAAAATGTATAGTTTTTCTTATAAAGCTGTGCCTATGTGTTTATCCTATTGAACGATAACAGGTGTATTTTCTAATTAGAATCCTATATAACTGGAAGTAATTTTTAAACTGAAGTTGGGATTAGTTCCATTCATGATACTCTCAGGGTTGGGTTCATTATTAATTTCTTTTTTTTATTATAATACTAGTTTAAAGCCCTCGAATTGGCAGGATTGAAAGTTTAAATCAATACCCATGTATTAATAAATTTAACAGAAAATTATTGTACTCACCATTATAATATTAATCCGGGTTGATCTATAGATCTGATCCAGTTTGTCGTAGATCTAGATCTAGATTTCGATCAGTATCAATAGGTATGGATGGTTGATCAAGTGCTGTTTGTGGTAGTCTGGTTGGGGGGATTTGATTTTGATTGAGAGTTTCTACGTATCTGGATCGTCTTAAACGACGTCTCTTTTTCTCACCTGCCATCGTAATATCGATCTATCTTCCACAGTTAATTATATCACTCAGACTGAGGTGGTCTTATTGCTGATTGGCCTAGGCTATGCGGGAGAGGTAGATCTAGATCTAAATTGAAGAAAAAGTAATGTCAAAGGTCTGATTTTGATCTATTGACACAAAACATTGCTTTTTAAAAAGTGGGGGTCATGTCCCTAATGTTTTGTTATTTTTAAGTGACTGTGTAAGTCTGTGGTGATAGGCAATGATCAATGTGTAAGTCTGTGGTGATGGGCAATGAATTTTTAGAATTACTGCTATCTAGTGAAGTTGATGGCCATTGGGGAGGCAATTGAAGAACAAATAATATCAAATGTCTAATTTTTATTTAATCCTTTGCTGTTTATATTAGGCGGCGGCCATTTTGAATGTTAGGTTCAGCTTCCTGGCAACAGGGACACCCTTGTTTGTTTACATTTTTTTGGTCAGATGAGGGCTCTACAGGGGGTTCTAGAAAATAAGCTGTAGTTAGGCCCATATGGATATTAAAGCTATGAAATTTTGATAACTTGCATACAATTGAATGTGCTTAATAATGAAACTGGTTTTGAAGAGTTTTTAGTACGTTTTAGTATTATTTTTTTATCATTTTTCTTCATTTTCATTTGAATCCCTTGCATACAGATTCACTAGAATGAACCAAAAAAAAAAAAAAAAAAAAATCAAGAGACTGTACAGAGTGACACAAATTCAAGAGGAAAAAAAGACATAGACATTGTCAATAAAAAGGGAACAGTCCAACTTACTTTTCTTAGACTTTGTTTTCATAATCCAAAACATAACTTTCATAAACCCTAACACACTAAACAGCCTAGGCCTACAAAATAAATTTCATAAGAGATAGCACTGAGCAGAAGCTAAAAGATAAAAAAAAAATTCTAAATCTTATTCACACACATTATAAACATCAGATCAACCTGCTTTTTTTTTTAACAAAGCATAACTTTTTTAGGACACTAGCTCACGAAACTGAAAATGTCATACGCGAAATATATAAATCTAGCTTCCATCATCATAGTGAAGACGCTTTGCATGCAAAGCAAAATATTCTTGATCTTCCATCTATTCATATCTATCTAGATTTAGATCTAGATGTAGAATCAAAGATTTGTTTTTTTTCTTCTTCACATTTCTAAGTGAGCGAAACTAAGCTAGGCTATGTAGGAGCAGAATTGGGATGTGAACAGAGGCAAAGATCGGTATACAACTGTAGCAACATGAAACATCGAACCGATCTCTCGTTTATAATTTAAAATTAACTTTTTAACTAGTTTTACTTTGTTTTATTTCTCCTATATCATAAGTTGTCCAAGCAGTACATTCCCCCGGACTTAATATCTAGCCAAGATTCTATATTCTCTGGAACTGGAGTCTAGATCTAGAATCTAGACCTAGATCTAGACTCTATATATTTTCGCTCCAACTTATTTATACTCTTTCAATAAAGGATCGGGGCTGGTATCAATAATAGACTCAAAGTCTAGCTCTGTGTCGATATCTGGAGTGTCCATGGTCAATCAAAGATAATGAACGTCACAAAGTCAGAACAAGAAAAGCTATGTGTAGAGCTAGTCAGAACAAACGTTGCAAGACTGAGTGTTAGGGCTTTCCCGTGCTTTCTATGTCAGGGAATCCCGTGTTATTCTGGGTCGAAGCTATTCAACTATAATTAGAATGTTGCAATTTTCTATTTTTAGATAGGATTTACCCCAGCTTTCGTCCAAAATAGAACCCTCAAACAAAGAGAAACGTCAAGGCCGTATTTGGCCGGCTTAACCCGTAGCCAGATATGTATAGCACGGCCGCTTTTGGCCGGGTTAAACAGGAGGCTCGCTTCCATTTTAGGGTCGGATTTGGCCGGTTTAAACGGCAAAGGGTTAATGACAACAAAACATTGCTTTTTATAAAATAAGGGTCGTGTCCCTAATCTGATGTATAGTATTTCATAAAAAAATTGTTTTGTAATTTCCAAGTGTCTGAATAAGTCTGTGGAGATCGGCAAAAATTTGAGGAGGGAGCACACAATGAGCACTAAATTTTTTTTATATAAGTAGGGATAATAAATAAAAAAAAATTGATCTTTTAGATGCA
Source organism: Elysia crispata (assembly GCA_033675545.1). Lineage (NCBI taxonomy): Eukaryota > Metazoa > Mollusca > Gastropoda > Plakobranchidae > Elysia > Elysia crispata. Next base: position 374,818 of record JAWDGP010001156.1, on the reverse strand, counting down.
GGTAATGGAAATGACTTTCACCCTTGTTTGAAGTTGCCTGGTTTAGAATGAAGGTCAAGAAATGAAGAATGGTGAGACTTACTTTCTCAACTCTAGATTAGGTAATCCTGTACAATATAAAAAGGATGTTGTTTGAAGAGGTGGGTGGATTGTTGAAATTGTTGATTACTTTCAATCAACTTCTGTTATGTTAATGTATACTACAGTTTTATGTACATTGTTTTACAGTGTCAACGCTTGAGTATACAGGAGGCTCTGCGAGTCATTAAAGATTTAAATCTATCTGAAAAGCAGAAGGAACTTTATACTGTTCTGGCTCAAACTTTTATGGTACAGAATTGGATTAGGCCCTGTGATACAGACACAAGTAAAGTATGTATCTACTTTAATGGTTAATTAATTGTAGTGCCATTTTCACATCATTTCTCAAGATAATGATATGTTGTATCTTTTAAAAATTACAACGGAACGAAATACAGCGAGCTCAGGTTCTTAGATTTTTTCTTCTCTGCCTTACCACATAATATGATTTTTTTTTATTCTTTCATCTGTAACAATGTTCTCTAAGCAAAGGATCTTGAACTGATATGCTGGGGCTTAGTAGATTCATGAGTTAATGAATGAATGTAATTTTTCTCAGCTTGATATCTTCAACAATGAATTTCACTTCAGAACAATTCAATTACAGTTTAGAAATTCAATGATCCATTTTCAACACCTTAGACACTTGTTCTTTTAAACTGATGTCTTAGTTTGTTTCATTTTTATTGTTTTATTTTTGTTGAACATTTTCGCCTACTAAAATTGAACAGTTGATCTATATTGACGTACCATTTTTATTATCTCAACTTTCACAACTTCTTACCCTGTGTGTTTGTCTGTCTGTCTGTCTGTCTATATGTCTGTCTCTCCCTCCTCTTCTCTCTCTCTCTCTCTCTCTCTCTCTCTCTCTCTCTCTCTCTCTCTCTCTCTCTCTCTCTCTCTCTCTCTCTCTCTCTCTCTCTCTCTCTCTCTCTCTCTCTCTCTCTCTCTCTCTCTCTCTCTCTCTCTCTCTCTCTCTCTCTCTCTCTCTCTTTCTCTCTCTCCATTCTCATGGAATCAATCACAGTCTCATAAATTTTTCCCATGAATATGTGTCTGAAATTTACTTCATGTGTGTCTGAAATTTACTTCCAGGAATTGTTACGGATGTGGATACGGCACCAACTCCTGGTAGACAGAGAACATGATCAATTCAAAGACAGCATTTGGGCCATAGCAAAGCTTTCTCATTCAACAGAGCAGATTGTTATCATCATTGATGTTTTGCGAGAGGAGGTCAGTGGTTGAATAAAACTATTAAGAAGGTTAAAGCTATATCTACTGTTCTGGAAGCTTTATAGAAATATAGGGAAGAAAACGTTAAGGGATGTGAAGCTCAAGATTTGGCTGTAAGCAGTGGCTTTTTTTTTTTTTAAATAGTTACACTTTACATTGATATAGCCAAAATACAGAAAAGAGGCAAAAAGTTACTATAGCAGCCAAAGATCTGCTTGATGAAACTGAAATTGAGATCCATCTTTAATTTTTTTTATCAAATCATTCTGAATGAAAGCCAAGCAAATTTTATGCAAATTTTTCAAGTTGAGACTATTTTTCCAGCAAGTTCCCTTAGCTAAGTGTTAATACAATTTTTTTCTTTTTTTATTTGTATACTCTGAATTTAAATGTATTTATGTTTGTTAGCCTCCATGTAGACAGAAAGGTGAGAATGGAGAAATAAAGTTCCAGCCATATACACCATGTACTCTTCTTTTGCACAATATCTAGTACAGCAGGAAATGTTTATATTGCTCTCAGTGCACATCAAAGACCTCTATTTCTGCTTTAAGAATAAATTGTTCAGATACAAGTGATTTTTCATTTAATTGGCAGAAGAAAAGTTTAGACAAATTTAGCTAATTGTCTTTATTCATTTTTTTTTTTTTCTCAAATCAAGATTATAAGATTCAACCTAAAATAAGAGGGACATGGAAAAGTAGTAGGGGTTGAAAACAATATATGTGCTGGCTTCAACAACCTATTATTTTATATCTGCTTTATGCGAAAAAATTGTGAGCCAGTGAAACCAAAAATTAATGAAAATATAAAATACATTCATACATAATTTAATGTCAGTCTTATTGGGAATCTGCATAGTGGGTGACTGAAATATATAATGGCTTGTCAGATGGTTGTCCTGCAGTTCCTCATTTTTTTGCGTGAACTAAAATAAATAAATAAATCCCACACTGTAGGGGTGTCTTCATTAAGGATTTTATACCCTACAAGGTTATATTTCAGAGTCTACAACTGATTCACATGAAGAGATAGTCTCTATTGACAGTTTCCAGTTTCGTTTAGATTGTTTTAGAGCTTTTAAGTATACATAATTTCTGTTTTGAATTTTTGTTTTTTTTCCAGAATTCATTTGATAGGTAAAATTATTTATTTTTTTGTTTTAGTCTATTTTTTTATATGGATTGTTACTTAAATTACACTTAAAGGTGTATATAGAAAAATGAACTATTTAGCACATTCTACTGTAAAAAGCGGTTCTCATCACCATATTTCTTCCTTTCTCATCTATTGCTCCAGTGCGGTGACACATTTCTGCAGCTTTATGTGGATATGAGCATCTTTGCTTTGAAAGTAGATAAAGGCCAAATGGAGACAAGCATCAAAGATGACAACATGGAGGCAGCAGCAGCTAGAAGGGCAGATATGGCCTCCGTCTGCACCAAACTATCTTGTCTCTGCCACCATGCATCACTTAAAGTGGGCAGAATCTGTGCTCTTACATCTTTTGCCTTGAAACCCTGTGAAGAATCCTTTAAGAAGATAGGGGCTTTCTATGGCCAGGGTGTGAACTGCTGTGATAAATGTGGGAAAGACAACAAGAGGGAAGCTAATGCCATCAATCCTGCCACTCTGTACGAGGTCGAAAGACTGCTTAATATGCTTAGACCAGACTACCTAAACCCTGACAACACATATCCTCACATTCATGTTATGTGTCGTCGGTTCTTGTTGGAAAGTCTGAGAAATGCCCAAATGCCACATAAAAAGCTCGACTCTTCATCAGGTGGGCATGAAGCAATTATCACACAGGTTGAAGGTCCAGGCAGGAAAAAACCTGCTCTCAACAAGGCATCCAAAGAATTTGAGGCCTTGTCACCACATGATGTTCAAGAACGCCAGGCACTGCTTGCTAAGCTTCGCATGCAAAATGTAGCAAACCTACATCCAAACCCTTCACCTTTGGGCAGATCCCCTTCTTCTCACACTAAATCTATTTTGGGAGGTGGTAAAAAGGATCACATGCTTTCTCACCCTCCAGGCAGGGCCAGTCAGCAGCAAAAGCAAAATTTTCCAAACCCACAAGAAGTCTATCTTAGCAGACTTCAACAACAATTAGAGAAACAGGGCAGCAGCGTAAACCTTGCTCAGGCAAAGAGTCCTACCCAGCACACAACCATGCTCATGCAGCAGCAGCACCAGACAGTGCAGACACAGCAGGTGAGTCAAATTATCCAGCTGGCACTGAAGAAAGATCCTGTTGCACTGCAGCAGATTAGCAAGACAGCCCCTGCTGCCGTTGTTCAGGCTATTGCCAGCATGATGAAGGGAACTAATGTCAAATCTGTTTCTCAGCGACAGCCGCAGTTGGATGATCCTCAATCCTCTTTGCAAGAGGGAGGACAGTCTCTTCCCACAGTTTCCACACTCCTTAGACCACCTACGGCATCGTCATTGCTCCCTCAGATCAGACAACAACCGGTCCCTCGCAAATACCCCCGTCCACAGCTTTATGCTCAGCCTATCATTGTCAGCACTGCAGCCAATACCAACATGTCTCTGCCTCATAGCAGGTTTCATTCCCACATCTCCAGTGCAGACCCTGCTCAAGTAAACCCAAGTATCCGTAGCCAACGTTCAGGTGTTTCCACACCTTCCCCGCAGGAGCAAGCTGAGAGTCTCTCCATCTCAAAGGCTCATGTCCAGGGAGTTCGCCAATTCATGCAGTCACAGCTGTCTGCTCTTCAGCAGTGTCAAAAGAGTGGGACTAACATTGAAAGCAGCTCTCTTGATTCAACCAGAAACAGAGTGAAGACCACTGTGGAGCTGGCAGAGCAGGCAGCCATAGCTAAGGAAATAAAAAAGCAACAGCAGAAGCATTCAAAGCTTTCCCATCAAGTTGCTGCCTTCCATGGCAATAGGAATTGCATGGCTGGTAATGTCCCTCAGATTATTGGCACCATTAACAGGCAGCCTCTCGAGGCTGAGCAACGTGTCAGACAACAACCACCTCCAAGGCAGTCTGGTAGTAATATATTTGCCAGTGTAGAGGGTAGCTTTCAGAATTCTCAGATCCCATCAACAATTGCCCAAAGCAGTGTATTACCATCATCAGATGAGTTACTAGGTTCCATCACTGGCATTGATGACACAATCATCAATGACCTTCTTCAAGACTCTGGACTCCTCGCAAATACTTTTCCAGACATTGAGGTTGATACCTCGCAAGAGGAAAGAGGGAGGATGGGCTCCAGTTACAGCCAACTCTTAGGCAGTCAAACTAGCGCCAGAGCAGGATCTGGATTTCAGCACACCCTGTGTGCGTCAAGATCAATGCCAGCCACTTTGTGCAGAGTTTCAACTTCAGGTACATACACTTCTACTGGCCAAATGGCCCGGCCTGGGCAATCCTATCAAACAAAAGCTGAGATAGTTTCCCCTTCTCTTCACTTACAACATCAGCAGCAGAGCCACACTACTTCTATGTCCAGTTTCTCTCTGGACCAACAGCGCCCAGTGTATGGAAATCAGCTGCCCTCCACCCATGGTTCTAATCATTCTCCAAGCCTCCAAAATCAGCAAGCTACTGTAACAGCAATGGAGCAAGCTCGTATGGATCAGATCAAGGAGCAAATGAAGCAGGAGGACATTCCTGGGGAGATGTGCATGGATGCAGCCAACAATGCAACCTACCGTTGCATTATCTGTAGTCTAGCTTTTGAGACCCTAGATCTTTTGCGAGAGCATGTAAGAAATGTTTGCAAACCAGGCCTTCAATCCTCCAGTGTTTACACATCAAAAATTGAACAAGACAAAGCCAACTCAGCGCGAGCAGGTCTAGAGACCACTACAGTCTTCCAGTGTTTACGCTGCTTTGAGCTTTGTATCAGCGAAGCTGGCATCAAACAACACAGACTCACCTGCAAGAGGGTGCCAACTGTTCCCTCTGACATAAAAAAGGAAGCAGCATTGTCAGCGAACAAGAGCAAGTCTAGAGCAGGTTCTTCCATCAAACATAGCTCTGTGAAAGCAGAGTCCATTAGCAGCAGCAGGCCTCAAAGTAGAAACAATACATCTGTACTCTCATCTCATTCGTCCCAAAAAGTGAGCAGCACTGGTCTACAAAGTATCTCATCTGGATCTGCTGCTACTTTAACTCTTGGTGCTAACTACCCTCTACCTGTGAAGAGTGAGCCTCAAGGTCAAAGTGTTCTTTCTGCCCCTAGACAGAGAACACCGACACCTGCCTCAAGTAATGCTCACTCCCAACATATGAGCAACCCAATGTCAAGTGCTAGTCTTCCAATCGCTGTTTCCGGCAGACCTCTATCAAATGTAAGCACACTCATCACTTGCCTGCCCTCAAGCTTTGCTGGTAACACCCAGAGCTCACCACTTATCTCTTTCAAACATTCTGAGATGTCGTCACCAATATCTTCATTCCAGCCTCCAATTTCACAAGTAAAATCTAGTATATCTGTTAACCAAGTGAACTGTGCAGTTAATCAAAATATTAAGAAAGAGGTACCTGAGGCTCACTCAGGTCTCAATCCTGTTCTATCAAATGTACGAACTTCAGTACCTGAGCCAAAAAACGAATTTTGTCCAGAGGTCAAACAAAATTGTGATGCTTCACCAAAGTATTCAGAGATATCTGGTTCAGGTGGAAGCAAATTCTTAAAATGTAATTTGTGTTCACAGACTCTATGCTCCTCCTCAAGTTTCATAGATCACTGGAAAGAATGTGCTGCCAAACACAAAAATGTAAATAAGAAGAAAGAGCAGAAAGAGAAAACCTCAGTAGAGCCTCTGAAGGGCAGAATTCTGGAGAATGTGATGAAAGTGATTGAATCTGTAGCGTCTGGCAGTTATGGCAAGTCTGAAGAGTTAGGGGTAGAAGACAACAGTAAATATGTGATGACTTTAAGGGATCCCTGCTCCAATCATGCCCAGGACACTGCCTCTTCTGTAGAGGGAGAAGCTGTGGACTCTGAGGTATCTTGGGATAGCAGGGCTACTTTTGACAACACCACTGACAGCGAAATGGACAAGAAATGTGTTCAAGAAGCTAAAAAAGTGAAGCAAAGAAAAAATAGTCAGCTGGAGGTAATTTTAGAGAAGCAAAGCATTGGCAGTGCTGGCACAGTAGAGAAATGTTCCAGTGCTAAGAGTAATTGCGAAACCAGCCGTGCTAAAGAGAGAACAGGCAGTGATGAAGATGAAGATGATGCAAGTCTTAGTGGTTCGGAGAGTGTTAGCTCAGCAATGAACTCTACTCGTGAAGCTCTACCCAAACTTCGGGATAGGAAGCTGTTAAAGCCTATACAGAGTTTCATAAATGAAACATTTATATCTCCTTATCAACATGTTAGTAAGCGCATAGCAAAAGTGATGGAAGAAAATACTGTGTCTGAAAGCACCACAAGTGGTGCTGAATCAGATGAGGACCATCTTCTGTGCAGAGCATGTAAAAAGCCCTTACAGACACAGAGACTTCTTCTAGAACACTATGTTAGCAAACACCTACAACCTTACACTATGAAAGTGTTATCTGATAGTTCCTCTTATTTCTGCCATTTGTGCCAGAAAACGTTTTCAACGTTCCCCCTGTACATGAAGCATGTTCCAAACCATTCAAGCACTATCATTCAGAAAATGAAGATCTTCAACAAGAGCCCTAGATTGTCTCTTCATAGAGATAAAATTGCCACTCAAAAAGGCTTTTGTAAAACTAAGAAAAACAGTCTTAGTCCAAAGCTGGCCAAAGCGCTGAAGAGTAAAAAAGCAGCCACTAAATCTGCCGCTAATCGGATAAAAAGGCAAATGCTCCTTTTGCAGGGTCAGGTTCCACCAGAGAGGTTAAAGATAATGAAAAGGCAGCGGAACAATTTTAGAACATCTAGTGAGGATGATTACAGTTCAGATGCCTCTAATTTAATGTTTAGATCTAAGAAGCCAATGATGATGATCCGAGGGGCCGATGGAAAATGGGTAAAGCGAAAGAGGGGCAGACCAAGAAAGAGTCTGTTGCCAGAAGACATTGTCTGTGAAGATCAAATTGAGACAGAAGAATCTAGACCAACTAGCTCTCCAAACACTGCAGATGAAGACAATGTTGCCAGTGAGGATGGCTCAGCCAGCCCTCCATCCACTCGCAGCCGCAAGCGTTCAGGACACATAGATATTTTTGAGTCTAATAGTGCCAAAAGACGCAGACATTTTTCAGACTCTGAAGGTATGCCGCAGCAAAGAAAAGATGCCTTTCTTTCTGAGTTAGATACTGACTCAAACTCAACCACATTGAGCATTTCTGTCCAAGAAAATGGCCTTATTATTCCTGGAAATAGAGACAAATTGAAGCCAAAGGTGAATGGCGAAACAAAAATAAATAATCTATGCGAGGAAAGCTGTCGGGAAAAACTGGGCATTTTGAACAAGTTAAAAGTAAGATCTCTTAGTAGGGGACAAAAGGAGAGGTTAAAACAGTGTGATCTAAATCCATCTGTGATTTTAGATGCATTAGATTTGGATGGCATGTGTCTCCCCAGCGGAAATGCAAGCCCCAACTCTGAAGGAGCAACAGATGGAGAACTTAAAAATTCAATTTTTCTTGATTCATATCTATCGTATATAGGCAGCTATCCTCAACCAAAGCAAAAGAATTCTTCCAAATCTTCAAAGTCATTGAGGCAAAGCCTGTGGGTGACGTTGAATGATCTAAAGTTGGATCAAGAAAAAAACAAGGCACTGCAATCACAAACCCCTAAAATAGAAACTGAGGATGGGCCATCAAGCAGCCAGTCAGATAGTTCTTGGACATATCCTGTTCGACGATGCAGTGTCAACCTTGGGCAGAAAATTTCTTTGTCAGACTTAGAGCCTGAAACAGATGAAGTGCCTGAAGAAATTGAATCCAGTCAAGCTATTTTTAAATCAGGCACACCAATAGTATGTCTTGAGAGAAATGCTGAGGTGGAAAGCTGTGTTAAATCAAATATTTCAACCACTGTTGTTGATAATAAAATAGAAGATGTTGCAAAGACTGACTCAGATGAGAGGCAAACTTCAGCCACCTTAATCCCACTTATCGATGGCTTGGAAATTCCAGAGAACTCCCCAATCTCTTCAAATGATATCGATAAAGGCTGTGTAAAAGACTCCAATATTGTGGAAGTTGATAGTTCTTCAAATGCACATATGGGAAACATACGAAGAATAGAAGGAGGCTCAATAGAGAAAAATTTAAGTCCTAACAAAATGGTGTCAATTGTTGCAGATGTCAGCAGCAGCATTCCAAAAGCCTGCAGTGGTACAATCGTCTCATCTGGTGGCAGCAGTGCTGAAAGCAGTCCACATATCGAGGTGCACGAGAATGAGATGACCTCAAGTTCTGACTCTACTTTGCCTGACTCTTTGTTGCAAAAAGCAACATGTAATGATTATGAGAAGGAAGGAGGAGAGGATGATGTTCTTATTTTGGAACACTCAGATGATGATGAGGAAACTGCACAAGAGCTAAAAGATATGGTCATTGTTGTGAACAATGATATTGAAGATGATGAGGATGATGATGATAATGATATGATGATAAACAAAGAAGATAGGATAACATCACTCGTTCGTTCTCAAGAAAAAGGAAACTGCTCTAAAAGTGGAACTATTGCAAAGAGTAGTTTGCCCGAGCAAAGCATCAATTCCTCCTCTGCCTTAGGAAGTTCCGAAACCACCAGCAAGCCAAAAATAAATGACAGTGGCCTGAGAGATGGCCAAGCTTATGATTCATATGTTTCTGAGAAAGATGGAGGTGGAAAAAGTACAGAGAATAATTATAGCCTTGGCCAAGAGAATAGATGCAGTGATTTGAAAAGTGAAATGGAGAACTGTGAACATAGTACTGAGTGCAGTGACATTCAACAATTAAAAGAGAACAAAATGCAGGCTAATTATGTTGGTGTCAGTGCAACGATGGACAAGGGCGAGACAAGTTGTAATGGAATCTTAGATTCTCAGAAACAAAATTGTGAACAAACCAGAGATGATGCAACTGAGCATCTAACTACTAGAACCTGTCCTCAATCACATGAAAACATTGTTGAAAATACATCAAATCAGAGCTTCGTTTCTCAGAATGATAATTATGATCTCACTGATCGAGCCAAAACAAGATCTGACATAGACTTGAGTGATTCTGTCACTGGCCAATTCAAGGATGATACTAATGCTTTATTGAAAAACATGAGTGATACTGTTAACTCTGAAGATGTGAAATGTGTGGCTGATTCTGGTTACTCAGTGAGAACTGAAGAAAAACAGAGAAATAAGAAAGAAAACGGGGATGCAAGGAATGTTCAGGTTGATGAGTTAAACCCAGTTTATAGCTCTCATAATATAAATGAGATTCAAATTATTTCTGGCGAAACAAAACTTACAGAAAGGCCAGTTTCTACCAGTCTATCAGCCCAAGCTAGAGAAGGCAATCAGATTTTGATAGAAGGTGAAGCTGAGCATGGCAGAGATGAGGCTGGATCGGGACAGGACCATGAAGACTTGACTACTGTTAAACATGTTCAAGAAAGTATTTTAACATATGAAAAAAACAGCTATGGTGAAATTGTCAGTGCGGCGACCATCAATCCCTCTTTGGCCAATGGGCAAAATGCAGATGGTTGTTTAGATAGCAAGGGTACAAGAACTGTGACGGATATCAAAGTTGTAACAAACCAAAAGAATTTAGATCAGAATCATGAAAAGTATGAGCTGCATATGCAAAGCCAAGAGCAAATTGATCAGAGCAAAGACTCTCAAGATATTAACATGACTGCAGTTGAGACCAAAGATTATAACAATACAGCAAGTCAGTTTGATCTGGAAATTATGTCGAAAAAGAACCACTGCCCTTTTGAAGCTAATAAATATGGGCAAAGCAACATGGAAGTTGGCGATTCAGTAGCTGGAAAGGATAAACTTATCAATTCTTCTCAAGATCAACCATCTGTCAGTGGAAATATTGATAAAACTACTCAAAGCACAGGCCACTTTGATTTACTCCTAGAGCTTTCTAATGCACCAGCTAACCTTGATGAGGACAAAAATGAGCTCACATCATCAGACAGTTTAAAGAATAGCAGCAGTACTGAAAAAGACTCCATAGACAATGAGAAAGTTGAAAGTAAGCAAATGACAAACACATTAAATGTGCATGGAGATAATGAAATTTGTAGTAATCAGATTGAGAGTGACGTGACTTATGAAGGTAGCCAGATTTCAAAAGTAATAGTTGGAGAACAGAACTTGCCTTCCACTAATGAGAAAGTTGATGGAGATAGAGATATTCAAGATACGCCAGCTCAAACTAGTGGCTCAATTTCATTGCAAAACGATAACAATCTATTAGTTCCTGCAAAAACAGGCCAAATCATGCAGAATGTTAAAAACAACTATGTGCTGAAGAAGAGTGGAGAGATTGGAAAGGAAATTATTGCCAAGGCAGAAGAGGCTCCTAGCAAAGACATTTGCACAGCAGATGTAAAGAGTGGAGTTGTCACCACTAAAACATCCAATCCTATAGAGTATGAAGTATACAAGGAGGAAAAAGAATTGGAGAAAACAGATCCTGATGCTAAACAATGCGAAGAGGATCGGAGAAACATAAATGCAAAAGCGACATCTGTATCTAAAATAGTTTCTCTAGAGAGCCCATTACAGGAAAGAAGCTCTCCTGCTCTTGAGGAAGCAAAAGCATGCTCTGTTGAAGAGGAAAAGTGTAGTCTTCAAAATGTAGAAGTTGAGTCTGATTGTGGTGAGAACTGTCAACAGAGTTCTCAGGATGTTCTCTCTGATGAGGTTCAGACAAAGCAGTTCAGAGAGCAAGAGGTGCTGTATCGGGAAAATTCTGTTCTGTGCAATGAAACCAAGATTGCTATTGAAAAACGTCAGTCTGACAATACAAATAGGAAAAGACTGAGAAGCAGAAATGATACAAAGGCAAACAGAATGCCAAGTCTGAAGGCCATAAGAAATTCACACTTATCTTTAGCTGCATTTATAGCTGAAAGGCTCCTAAAACCACAAGCTGAAGAGCCTATTGAAACCCTAGCTGTCTCTACTTCAGCGGAACCTCAGCAAGATGCGTTTGTTTTGGTCAAACCTGAAGAGACTCTACAAGATGCTCCTCTCTGGACTAAACCTAAAGATATTTTGCAAGATGGGGCTGTCTCAATGAAATTTGAAGACGTTTTACAAGATGATGATGTTGCATTGAAACCACAAGAGCCAATTCAAGATTCTGTGATCTTTTCAAAACCTGCAGAGGTATTGCAAGATACTGCTAAACCTCAAGTGGTTCTGCCAGAAGCTGCTGTCTCAGTAAAGCCTCAAGAGTTTCTGCAAGATGCTGCTGTTTTAGCAAAGCCTAAAAAAGTTGAGCAGAATGTTGCCGTCCCAAGAGAACCTAAAGAAATTGTGCAAGATACTGATCACTTAAGACAGGAAGAAACTAATAATGATGTTTTGCAAAATAGGACCAGCATATTGAATGTAGGGCTTGTTGACTACAGCTGCTCTTCAGAAGAGAATAGCCGGGATGGAGATGCAAGATTGGCAGAATCAGAGCCACCTGATAGCAACAATCAGTTTATGTCTGCACACACACTGGCTGAATCAGAACCTGTGGACAGGAGCAGTCAACAAATGCCCTTTCACAAATATCCTGAATCAGAACCAGCGCTTGAGGGCAATCAACAGACATTTCATGATATACTTTCTGAACCACAACCTACCACAAGCGGTGACCTTCCTACTACGCTGCCTGAATCTGAACTTGACAAAAGTGAAGGCAAGAAAGTTTCCATCCACACTCTGGATACATTAGAAAAAGTCCAGGATGACACTTTGATGGAGCCCTTCAGCATAATCAGCAAGGTTGATGAAAGTACTGAAAGTGAGAGTTGGACTGTTAGCAAAGGTCATGACTTAAAGATAACTTCAACCACACAAACCTCCCAAGCAGTCTGTAAAGACAGAGCCCAACTGATTTCTTCTGATGATTCAAAACAGAACTTGGATCTTATTCCAGTTGATAATTTTGTGAGAATTAATTTAGAAAGTGATAATGACAGCAGTGTAAAGAAACCAAGTGATGAACCAACACCTGTGCAAATCTCAAATGATGTGAATGACTTGGAAAAAGCAAAAGAAGAACCAGCAGGTAAAAAACTCCAAGAATTAATCAATCCTTATCATGAAGAGTCTAAGTCATTGGAAGATGAAAAGAGCAATATTGAGTCATCCTCAGTCACAAATGTTTGTGAAAGGATTTATAAGGAAGTGGTAAGAGTGGATGAGTTTCCAAAGTCTGAGTCCAACAATGACGCTTTAAGTGGCAGTGAAGGCTGTGTTACACCTGATGGTCAAGGAAAATATATCAAAACAGAGGGTAAGTTTGATGTTTTGCCAAACATGAAGGCAGCCTCAGCAGTGAAGCCAAGGACAAGACCTGATCATCATCCACAAGATAAGATAAACCCAACCAGTCCATCGTCAAGGAAAAAGGTGAGTCTCGAAGCATTCTCTGACACAGATGATGGAGATGATTTAAGCAGTTTTGAGCTTGTGATAGAGAAAGACACGTCCTCAAGAAATATTGTCTCATTTCCAGAAAAGCGTAGAGATCCTTCTGTCTCAGAAGAAGTAAAGGTCATGAAAATCATTTGCCAGAGCTATGATTCTATCGAGGAAAAGGCTATCACTTCTCAAGTATCACCAAAAGAAACATATAATCCCAGCCCAAAGAAAGTATTGACCGGGGCAAAATCACTGAGGAAAGGAGGTGTGAATCAGTTTGTTTGGGATGATGATTCGGATGAAGATGGCACCAATCTTACCAGCAAACTTTCTTCCTCTGCCAAACCTGGAGAGATTGTGAATCGCAGCACAGCCAACACATCATTATCTAACATGCTGAAATTTTCGATAGCTGAAATTGCGCCAAAGAAGAAAGCTGAAGAGGACTCTGTGCTTGATGCAGTGAACCGGAAGCGGAAGGCTTTGAGAGAGAAGACAGAAACTGCCCCCTTTACCTGGGATCTTGAAGAGGGAGCAGAAAAATCAAGTATTAGTGGAAATATGTTCCTGACAGAAGCATTTGTAAAGGATTCCATTTGTACAAGAGAAACCCAGCTCTCAAGCAAGAAGAAAATGAAGACTAAAGTTGTCAAAACTCTAGATGTTCAAAGGCCCAACAACCTGAAAGTTGGAAAGCTAAGTACCAAGGAAAGGAAGAAAGAGAGAAGAAAAAGTGACTCAACATGTTCAGTCGTGCACTCTCTTACAGAAGCCTTTTCAGGGAGCAGTGTATTGATTGAGAAAGTGACAAGTGAGAAAACCGTGGATGACAACATTCAGGTAGATGAAGAAATTTCATTCAAAAGAGACTCCCTCCCTTCTACTCCAACAGAGTCCACCAATTTGAAATCTTTGGAAATCAATACAGATGCAACGAGCAACTCCAGCAGCCGAAGAAGCAGAAAATCTGGAGTTATCAATTCAAATTCAAGTCCTCAGTCAAAACTTTCACCCCTCTTGAAAAGACAGAATGGTGAATTACACCCCCAAAAACAGACCTCCGTCAGATCTCGACATAACTCTATGGAATCTAACACTAGTAACAAATCTGATCCAGCTTCTCAAAGTAGTATCTATACCTTAAAAGGACGGGTAAGGAAAAGTAACGAACCTCATCATCAAAAGGCTGGTCTGATTAAAGTCAAAAGTTTGATAAGCCCAGGAGCTCCAGATGCACCTGCAAACGATAATATGGCAACTCGTAAAGGAGCAAACACCCCAAAGACAAGATCTTCTGAAGCAGCTATCAAAGCTTACAATCAAAAAAGCTTGAGAAATAGGGGTGTAAACCCTGTTGTAGGTAGAAAACGTCTCGGTGATAAAACCTCTACTCCCAGGCCTGGACAAAAAAATAAATCAAGTACTGGAAAAGCTCAGGCCGTGTCCGCAGTGGATACTCCAGGCCTTACAAAAACAGTCTTACCTCTAAGCAAGACTACACCAAAACATGATTCAAAACATATGAAGAGGAAATCGGAGCCATTGTCTAACTCTCAGGGTCAGGAAAAGAAAATTAAAGAAACTGTTGAATCAAAGATTAAGAAGAAGCTTCCATCAGAACTTAAGAGTGGTGGTATGAATAAAGCTAAGCCTAAAACTGGCATAGTCAAGGCAAAGAGTAAGACTATTTCTTCTGTTGTGCATAAAGCAAAGACTGTGTCATCTGCTTTGCGCAAAACAAAGACAGCATCATCTGTTGTAGGCAAAGCAAAGACAATGTCATCTGTTATAAGCAAAACGAAGACGGAGACGCCCTTGGGCAAGAAATCAAAAGTACCCTTAACCAAAAAAGCAACAAAGACTGAAAATAAAACCCTAAGTCTCTCAAACACGAAATTGACTTCTAAGAAAACTAATGTCAAACGAAAGAACACCAATGACTCAAAAAAATCGGTCACAAAATCAGGTGAGAAGAAAATGAACCATAAAAAATAATGTCTAAGCTAACAGAGAGACATAGTGCATAATGGATACCAGTACTTAAAATTTGTGTAAATATACTTAAAACAACACGGACTTAAGTCTATAAATTAACTTGAGTCTTAAAGAAAGTTCCTTAAATTAAAAATATTCAGACTTGTTTAAAATATCTTCTGAAAAAATTCCTCTCCCTGAAGAAATTATTTGGAGACTAAATTTTGTCTCATTGTGACTTGTCCATTGTTTGAATTTGTGTATGTATTTGAAAGAAATTTTCTTTCTTGTTAAATGTGTTCAAAATTTACTAAGTATTAAATCAATTCTTGTACAATTTTTCTTCATGATCATTTCACACACATATGACTGATAAATTTTCATTATCATATAGCAAGCTTATGATAGAGCTATAAAATTTATCTATCACCACATATACTGGAAAATCTTTTTGAATTAACACTGCCCAACCTGATGTTTTATTTTCAAATGTAGGCTATATCAAATTCAGGTGCCATGTAATTGACATTGCTTCTATGTTGTTGGAATTGCAATTCTTTTTCTGTGTGCTAAATGTATGAGTCTGCTTTTGTGATTTTTCAGCATTCATTTTGCTCATATTACTGTAATCCTCAGTTTTGGTACATAATTGTTCTTTTTTTTTTAATTTTGTGAGTTACTATCATGCCTCAGCATCAAGTATAATGTGAAAGCCTGTGATTCAAGAAAAAGTATTGTAAATGAAACCAGGTTGATTAGACTGGTAAAATAAACAAAACAAAAAAAAAAAAGTAAAAACATAAAACACATAAGATGTAAACTATTGTGTAATTTTGAACAAATTTTACATTCATGTTGCTCTATTACGATAGCTGAACTAATTTTATCTTGTTAAGCTTTTGTTAGATCAAAATTTATAGGACATAACACATACTTCATCTTTCTTCTCTTCAACAAATTGAAAAAGAAATCACTGTCAAGTAACTTTTTTAATTTATTTTTGTTTCTTTTTGTAAATTCAAGAAGTTTAGTAGACTCATCATTTCTAATCATAGAGAGATTTTGAAATTAAAAAATAAATAAATAAACAAGTTAAGATCTGATATGTTCACGCCAGCTTTAATTGCCTTTCTCTGTAAACTTAAACTTTATACATAGAAACTGTTTCAACAAATTTGAAATTTTTTTTATAAATTTTGTTGCAGCACTTTTCTAAGTTTATGATATTGTGCTCATTGTTTTGTTTAGTAAACTGTACTGTAATGCTATGTGAAATTGTCTTTTTATTTTCAAATAAAATGTTTACAATGTTTTAAATTTGAATTCTCTATTTTTTTTCTTTCTTTGTGTTTTTACCAAGCAAAAATTTAACTACTGCAATCAATTTTCTTACCACTACACATTCCATTCATAAGAAATGAAAATCAGCTATCACTATAAATATATTTCAATATCTTAGTTACTGTACTACTAAACGATAAACTTTTAAATTTTGCGAAGCATTTTATTGCCTTTGTCCAAATGTGTTGCAATTTTATGTTTTTGAATGTCTCAACCTTATAACCTGCAACTAATTTTTTACAATCCATATTTTATGTAGATCTAAATTTTTGAGACCAACACTTGATAAATAAGAACATGCCAGGCATTTTATTTGGGAATTAAATGGAGTCCAAACAAGATGTAATCTATAAATCTATGACGGATGCCAGTCAGCTCAGTCAGTAGACCACAAGGCTGGCAGTATGGTGGTCGGCGCGGCTACAATCCTGGCTTGGCTTGACTAGCGTTGGAGTTGCATCTCATCTTATCAGCTCTATTTTATTTCAAAGCTTCAAAGGATCCTAGATTGTACATATCTCTGATTGTGCATGTATATAGGATACAGCAACACTGCATTTAGTTGTTGACTGTGGGCCTGTTGCATTTCCTTGCTCTAGATCAGCTTCGACCCTTCGTTAAAGGCTACCTGTCTAGAGATGGTGCATAATAAAAAACCAAAGGTCTTCAAAGGTCTATAGCATGCATCAGGCCATTTTACTTTATACTAAGGTTAAATATAAATCCCTCACAATTGTGGCTGAGCTGTGGCACTGTAAATTTATATTACAATAGGTTTTTGAATGGGGATGGTCCTTCTATTAGAGCCTTTTGATTAAAACGTGTGAGCATAGAAATATTAAAAAATTTTCTTGAAAAGCAGAATATTTATTTACCTAAGACTTACGGTATACATATAGTTAATATGTGAAAATGTCCAGTTATGATTGATTTAGTCATGTACTCTGGCTGCCTTTACAACTACCATACATTACTTGTAGACTCATGTTGAGCTAGCCCTAAAAATTATTATATTAACAGAGATTTGTAGCAGCAAAGACAGAACAAAGGTATCTTTGGAAAATATTGAATCGAATCTATTGTATAGTTATTACTGTTAGTATCATCAACAATGCCGCCTTCAAGAAAAACTGTGCTTTTAGGTTATAAATTTTTTATATTATGATGTCAGTAACAATACTGTTTTGTATTCTTCTTTTTCTCCTACAGAAATGGAGAAATAAATTTTGAAAATAAGTGGATCTAAAACTATCCAATAGTAAATGTAATTTCACAAATAGTAATGTTACCTGATTGAAGGTCATATACTCTGCTTTAAGTTGTAATTTGCATCTGCAGTAATGCACATTGGTGTAAAATTTGAAGTGGAAAAGAGAAACATAAAATATGCACATGAGATTGAGAAAATGTTCACACCAAAATTATCTAGTTCTGACTAGATATTTGGAATGCTTCTTATTTTGAACAGATCTCATGACTTCCAACAAAGTGACATACCTCTTTGTAAAATCGCTCATACAATTTTGATAGACTATATAATCTGGTTATTATGTCCATATATAGGGCCTAATTATTGTTGATCCAAGTGTTTATATGGAAAGTATGGAAAAAGGGGAGATAATTGAATTCCACCTCCCTTCCTTCATTCTTTCATTTATGATTTCTCTTTCATATCGAGGAAAAAAAAGGTAGAAATGGTTAGAAAAAGCCTGAAAGCACCTTGTGTAGGACTAGCTATTTGTATAACAGTAAAGAATTTACCATTTATGCGTTCAAATGTCTTCAGAGTTTAAAAAATGAAACTAAGACGGCATTACAGCATTACTTACTTCTACCAGCATTAAGGAATACAATTTTCTCAAAAATATAAATGTTGTATGTATGTGAGTGACCGGCTTTGAAAGGAAAAAAAAATTCTTACTCGTTGTGGTAAGCTCAACAAATAAAATACATAAAGCAATGGTCTGGATAATCAGTTATGAAGATTAAATAAAGTCTAGATTTTTTTTAATGCAATTTACAATCAGAGGACAGTGCCTAAAGTTGATCAGCGGATTTTGCATGGATGTTAACTCTTAGAAAACTGGCCTCACACAATTCGTATAACTATAAGATGGCCAAGGAAGCTCAGATTAGTTGTATTCTATAGGATGAGTTAACTAGTATTAGTATTGTGGTCTTCGTAGGAAATTAAGTTAAGCTAATATGGAGTTCATTAGGAAAATAAAAATCTCGAGGTCACAACCTTTATTTACTGTTTTCTAAAAAATAATATAATTGTTCTTCGAAAATAAGGAGATATCAATATATGGTCCTGTTTTGGGGGAAAAGACAGTCTAGTGCAAAGATCGAACAATAGGTGTACCAGATGCACACACGCATTCAATGTCAAAGCGTTTTCATGAGAAACCGATCAAACTAATAATTAGCTAAATGAATGAAAATCCAACTCTATGTGTAGGTCCTTTCAACAATAGATATAATTAAGGTTAAAATAAATGACCAAGGCAGTGCATCTTTAGATTTTTTTTTCCGCGTATTTTAATTTCTCTCTCTCTCTCTCTCTCTCTCTCTCTCTCTCTCTCTCTCTCTCTCTCTCTCTCTCTCTCTCTCTCTCTCTCTCTCTCTCTATCGCTGTCTCTGTCTTTCTCTCTTTTAACCTTTATCTTTGAAAGCAAGAAGATACTAAAGGCAACAATCCTAAAGAAAAATTATTCATGATATCGTTATACAATAGCAGCAGTAGTAGTAGTAGTAGTAGTAGTAGTAGCAGCAGCAGCAGCAGCAGCAGTAGTAGTAATAGTAGTGGTTGTGGAAGTAGGAGTAACAGTTAATGTTACGTAGCAGGAGCCGCAGCACCAGCAGTAGAAGTAGTAGTAGTAGTAGCAGCAGCAGCAGCAGCAGCAGCAGCAGCAGCAGCAGTAGTAGTAGTAGTAGTAGTAGTAGTAGTAGTAGTAGTAGTATTTGTAGCGTTGGCATGGGCAATACATAATCAATCTATCAGGTGCCGTGCTCTTTAGCGTAAGCGGTCTTGACCTTCGAAGCATCTCGGTCCCTGGTTGCTTTAGTGCATTTGTCACTTGTCCTACATTTAGCCAACATCTTTTGTCGCTGTTTTCCACCGCTGCATTTTTCATCAATTTAAGCTGTTGTCACAAGATTTCAATTTCTTTCGTCACATCACAGGACCAAAAAACATCGCCTAGCGTTAAACTTTACCCATTCTTTTAATTATGAGTGATCTTTTGGTGTCAGCTTCTCGTAACACAGTTTCGTTTGATTTCTTTGCAGTCCATTAGATTCTTGGCATTCTCCATAGGAACCGTATTTCTGTTGCCTCAAGTTTCTTTTTACCGGTAGCTGTTTTGAAATAACTGTCCAAGCCTCCAATCTATACATCAGGATGGGTTCACTTTAGCACATCTTGTTTGGCTGAAGATTATATTAATTTTAGTTAGTACAGATTTCATTCTCTGGAAATTCATTTTTGCTTGCTTTATTCTTGATGCGATTTCAGTGTTGTTGCGTCCGTTGCTTGATAGTTGAATTGATCCTTTTGCTTGTTTTATTCCCGTTGTTAAAGATGTTGATCTTTGGACACTCATTATTTCGACTTACAAGTTACGACCATTAATTCTGTCTTTTTGCTGTTCAATTCTTAAACCCTTCTCTCTGCTTTCTTATTTACTCTTTTGTCATGACTCAAGTATGCTATATTGTTCATTGAAAACTGAAGAAAGTACAATTATAAGGTTTTTCACATATTTGCTCGACAACGATAATTAAACTTGAGATGTGCGGTTAGTGGATAAACATTTAAAATGTGCATAATTATTCCAAATGATGGCACTGGCAATAGTTGCTGCACATACTGATGTCTGACATCCCATTTTACTGTCAGATTGAAGCGACTTCCTTCCCCCCCATTTTTTCTTTAGAACATTAAATACTTATTTGCGTATCGTAATTCTTATTTCTGTACATTTTGGGTGAATATCTTGCCCAGAACTTACTTTACGAAAAAAAAAAATAATTGTCATGCATATATTAAGTGATCCACTTCAATGAAGTAAGTAATCTTTCTGCATAACACACAATCACATGAGGACAGAGGAAGGGGAGGAGGGGGAGGAATTATGCTGATGGAAGCGGCTTTAAGCGGGTGGGTGGTTAGGAATTCGAAACTGTTTATATTATGTTATAATATCGCCCCGGCCCGCCCCCACCCCCCCACACACACACACACATTCATCAAAAAATAAAAATAAATAAATAAGAAAAAGAAAGAAAGAAAGAAAAGAAAAGAAAATAGAGAAATTAAAAAAAAATCATAGGCAGCCCTAATTATCTTGTCAGTATGCGACGGTGACGCGCTTCTGTGAGATAAAACAAATTTGTCGTTGGGAAAAAATGTATTTAAATCATTTGAGCACATGAGATGGAAGGTTGATAATTAATTAAAATGTATTCTGTGAATTACGAGCTGTTAATCAGTGTACGACTGTACGTAAACTTGCCCGGTCTCACACACACACCCACACACACATACACTCTCTCTCTCCCTCTCTCTCTATCTCTCTCTCTCTCTCTCTCTCTCTCTCTCTCTCTCTCTCTCTCTCTCTCTCTCTCTCTCTCTGTCTCTCTCCTGCTCCGTCGCTCTTAATTTTTTTTCTTTTCTTTGCAACTCTTTCTTTTTCCGGGTTATTACTTCCCACGCCCTCTCAATCTCTCTCTCTCTCTCTCTCTCTCTCTCTCTCTCTCTCTCTCTCTCTCTCTCTCTCTCTCTCTCTCTCTCTCTCTCTCTCTCTCTTTCTCTCTTTCTCTGTGTGTTCTATCTTTCCGTATCTGTCTATGTTTATAACTCACTATTCATATGTAACTGAGTGGGACAATTTCTTTATTGTATTTCTAGTTCTTCCCCTCCCATTTTCCCTTTCCCTTTCTCTCTCTCTCTCTCTCTCTCTCTCTCTCTCTCTCTCTCTCTCTCTCTCTCTCTCTCTCTCTCTCTCTCTCTCTCTCTCTCTCTCTCTCTCTCTCTCTCTTATAAATACCTATGTATAAGCCAATCGCCAACAGGCAAGTAGCAAGTTCATTGTATGATTGGCACTTTGTCATTACATATTGCCGTCAAAAAATTGTAAATCAATTTTGAATATGTGTAGGTGCGCATGTTTGTAGAATGTCAAAAGATAATATATAGAGGCAGTACAGTTGCATTATCTTATAACCAAGAATGTCAGTCAAAGCTACATGATTGTGCAGGCAGCTTTTGCAACCACGAATAATTTTTCGCTAAAATGGACGATTCAAAATATTAGTTAACTTATGCTTATAGGTGATATTTGAATATGGTGATAGTAGTGAAGAAATCTTCATTTTTTTTTTATATATTAGTATTAGCTTAATTAAGGAAGAGATTTAAAAATTAAAAGAATGAAAAACAAAGCAAAAGCAAACAACAAGAAAAAGCAACAAAATCGTGTGAAATATTTATTTACAACTACCTTCACCTGTAAGCTCTTACAAACATTGCTCTAAGTTACTTAAACGCATACGCAAAAGAAACAATTGCAGCTAAAATCACCATTCCAAAAATTACTCCGACGTCAGAAGCAACAAATATTCGTGTCGCTTGCGATTTGTGGAAAGCAGCATAAAATTTAAAAAAAACAAACAAACCAAAAACTTGGCTTCCACAATTGTAAGCAACACGAATTGGTGCTTGGGGAGCATTTTTTGGCATGGTATTGCTAGCTGCAAGTAACTTTGTGTAAACATGTTTTTAGCAGTTACTACTAGGCTCCCTTGAGGGCTGTTCCAACTTGAAAGTCTATACGATAACTCGCTCTCCTTATCTTTCTCAGCCACTCTCGAGAGCAAAACTTATTATCAGCCGTAGATAAGGACTGCTTTCTGTACAGCATTTTGCCACAGCTTTGTATGATTTTTTAGTCTAGAAAAAAATCAAGGCGACTAACATACAGCCTGCAAGTTATAAATGAAGCTGTTGGCATTCCTGTTCTTTCCATAATTATACTAGTAAGAGCCTTTTTAAAAGACATATTACTATTTTCCATTTTGTTGTGGCGATATAAAAAAAATCTATTCAAACCAAAATGAAGCAATTGACCGTCCATAGGGATGGGATTGCCATATTATCCAATAACATAATTTATAACTGTAAATAGGTAAACAGCTGTCGTTACAGAAAATGCTAGCAAATTACAAAGTCAAATAATTTTCCCCAAAAGTTTAAAATCAAAATTACTTTATTACTTTTAGGTTTAATGCATTTGATAGTTAATCTTATATTATCTCCAAATTATAAAAGCATGCAGAAGATGGTTCTCCCCCTCCCCCAACCACCATTTTTTTTACTTTATGACTATTTTTTTTATAATAATAATAATAATAATAATAATAATAATAATAATAATAATAATAATAATAATAATAATAATAATAATAATAATAATAATAATAATAATAATAATAAAGATGATGATGATGATGATGATGATGATGATGATGATGATGATGATGATAATGATACAATTTCAAAGCGTTCGTCTCCAGGCTCTAGGCTTTGAGCACTTTTGATAAAAGATTTACATGCATATATTCAAGTTTAACATGTCAGCGTCATAGATTTATGGGTAATGAGAAAAACAAGTATCGATACCAACATTGTCCGACTGTAAATTTTTATTCATTTCAAAGTAGGCTACATACAGCAAGCGCTATGTTCCAGAGCTTGCTTGTTGTAGAAAATATCTACGTGGACAGTATCAGGCCAGAGTAAACCTTGCCGTCCCATCGCTTTATTTAAACGGACTATTATTCATAGATAGCTGTAGTTCTAGGACCTTCGAAGACGGACCATGCACAGGAGCGTTTTAGGCTTAAAAAATGGAAAAGATGAAACCTTTTTGAAAAATACTATCAGTGACCCAATTAAGTCCATTGTACTACAAGGAAGAGTTTATCAGCTGGTGGGTCCCATTTATCAGAGACCCCAACAGCAAGTAACTAATGGGCTGTCCTAAGCCAAGACCCTTGTGACACAGAGAGTACACAAGCTCATTTTTTAAGTGCGACCAAGGAAGCATTGTAAAGCAACGGGTCTTCTATTCCTAATAATCGCACTGTGGTAAATAAACAGTCCTTAACTTCTTATTCAAGGTCTATTTTATTCTTTGCAAACTCGCACAGTGGTCTATTAGAACAGGTGTCTTAAAATCAAAGTAAGTCCTGGATTCAACAGAAATGTTACAAGGACGTGAAATCTACTTTCAGAAACTTTGAAACATAGACGTTATTTTGCAGCCGTCTCTCTCTCCAGCCGAACTAAGTGCAGCGATAGCAGGACAAGGCGGTGAGTGGAATTTTTTTTATATTTCTTTATGGAACCTTACATTATGCTGCGGAAAATGTGGCCGTTATCATTTATAAAAATAAGGATTCTTGTGCTCATGATATTTCCTCTACGGTATCATCTGCTACTTAAGTCAAAAGGATGCTATTACACCTCATCTAAAATTTGAATAACCTTGCTATCTGTAGGACCATTCTTGGGGCAAAAAGTTTTTGATTTATGATCTTGACGAAATTGATGGCCGTTTTTATTTTACGCTAGTTATTTCAGCCCCCCCCCCTCCCCCTCTATCTTACCCAATACTCGACCTAAACCACACTCACTGTCATACACACATATTTTTCCCTTTTTTGTTTAAATCTTTTTTGGTTCTATAGAAACATACCTATTTACGCAGAAAGGCAGTCGGTTATGATGAATATGCTACATGTGGAGGGCTTGTCTTATAAACTCAGCACTCGGGCCGTTGTTGTAACATCCAGGCCTTAACTGGACATGCTAGCCTCATTGTGTTTAAAGTTAAACCTCTGATACATTTTTTACCGTTGCAGTACTTATAACTTGTTTTGCACCGGTTGTTAGTTCATGCGGTGTAATAATATTTGAAAAAAAAAAAATGAAAATAATAGTAATAATAATAATAATAATAATAATAATAATAATAATAATAATAATAATAATAATAATAATAATAATAATAATAATAATAATAATAATAATAAGTAATTATAGGCTGCTCTAAAAGCTGAATGTCTGAATTAACATTGCTATGATGAGTAAAAACGCAGGAAGGAGAAGTTATGCATTTTGAACTCTTTTCATGTCATCTGTTTGGTGTTTTTTTTTTTCTCTGAACAGTATGTTCAAAACCGAGCCTAAACCCTACAGAATGACAGACCATCAAAGAAATAGTGACACCAAGAAAGGAGAGCTCAGCATGAACCCAATGGATGAAAACATTGTCATGGAAGAGCAAAACGCTAATGATATCACCGTGGAGTATTCTGAGGAAACAAGAGTGGATGGGACTTCGCAACGTACGGATATCTTTTATGGTGTTACCGACAACCCTCCTTGGCCTCTGGCGATTCTGTTAGGTTTTCAGGTAGATACAGTTCAATAACGTGTTAGGTTTTCAGGTATAAGGTAGACACAGTACAATAACGTGTTAGGTTTTCAGGTATAAGGTAGACACAGTATAATAACGTGTTAGGTTTTCAGGTATAAGGTAGATACAGTACAATAACGTGTTAGGTTTTCAGGTAGACACAGTACAATAACGTGTTAGGTTTTCAGTAGACACAGGACAATAACGTGTTAGGTTTTCAGGTACTAGGTAGATACAGTACAACAACGTGTTAGGTTTTCAGCTACTAGGTAGATACAGTACAATAACGTGTTAGGTTTTCAGGTAAACACAGTACAATAACATGCTAGGTTTTCAAGTACTACGTAGATACAGTACAATAACGTGTTAGGTTTTCAGATAGTCGCAGTACAATAACGTGTTAGGTTTTCAGGTAGACGTAGTACAATAACGCGTTAGGTTTTCAGGTAGTCACACAACAATAACGTGTTAGGTTTTCAGGTAGTCACACAACAATGACGTGTTAGGTTTTCAGGTAGTCACACAACAATGACGTGTTAGGTTTTCAGGTAGACACACAACAATGACGTGTTAAGTTTTCAGGAAGACACACAACAAGGACGTGTTAAGTTTTCAGGAAGACACACAACAATGACGTGTTAAGTTTTCAGGAAGACACACAACAATGACGTGTTAAGTTTTCAGGAAGACACACAACAATGACGTGTTAAGTTTTCAGGAAGACACACAACAATGACGTGTTAAGTTTTCAGGAAGACACACAACAATGACGTGTTAAGTTTTCAGGAAGACACACAACAATGACGTGTTAAGTTTTCAGGTAGACACAGTACAATGATATTGTCTAGAGAGTAAGGATAGAGTCAGAAAGTGCCAATACGATATATATATATATATATATAGTTTACAGCGTTGTTCTAAGTCAGGTGATGACCAAGCACTGTCTTATACCAGCAGTTGTTGCAATGTTTGTATTTACTATAGACTCAAATGTAATGGAAAAATATATTAATATCATTAAAATAATAATAACATAGCTCTTAGGATTCGTCAATCTTCCCCTGGCTCTCTGTTTCTCTAGCAGTCTTCCACGCTCTTTATCAACTTTTAAGTCTTTCTCTCTGTATATGTCTGTCTGTCTATCTATTTGACTGTGTGTGTGTGTCTCTCTCACTGTGTCTCTAGCTCTCTTCTGTCTCGTTCTCTGTCTGTGAAATGTCTCAAAAATTGCATTATTGCAATATGAGAAAAAATACAATAAGGTGTGCTTTTTTGCGAAATAATTGTAAAGAAATATCATTCTAAATCTTATAAAAAATAAAAAAATTAGAAACAGAAATATAGAAAGACACATTTAAAGAGAAGGAAATAGATAAAGAAATAGGAAAAAATACACAGATAGATAGATAAATAGATAAATCAATAGATGGAAAGTTTGATAGATAGATAGAAAAGTAGATATGATGAAATATAAAATGCAGCTAGAGCAAAAGAGGGGGAAAGAGAACCACAGAGGAAGAGAAAGAAAAAAAAAAGAAGAGAAAAACAATGCAGGTAAGAAAAAGGTGTGGGGAAGGGGGCGGGGGGTAGAGAAAATGGACGCGGAATATTTGACAGAATTCAGATAAAATAATCCCGAAAACACAGTACGAGTTTGTATGAACCATTATTAACGCAATGCGCTTAAGTCATGTAATAAGGTACAAGGAACAACTCAGTACGATGCAACATGTAGCATAACGCATGGCTGTGTTTCCCCTCATCCAGCACTACTTGACAGCCTTCGGGTCAACCCTGAGCGTGCCCCTGATTCTCGCCGGTCCCCTGTGTATGGCCGAGGACAAGGTGGGTCTTGGGGAGCTCATCGCCACCACCTTCTTCGTGTCTGGCATTGCCACGCTACTGCAGACTAGCCTGGGCATCAGGTACAGACCGAGTGCCAAATGGGCCAGATAGAATCAAAGATGTACACGTTGGTAGAATCTTCTAAGCAACCTTTTGATTTTTGTTTTTTTTAAATTTTAATGAATATTCTAGAGCAGGCATGTCCAAAATCCGGCCCCTGGGCCAAAATGCGGGCCGTGTTCAAATTTACTCTGACCCGCAGCCTCTGTCATAGAATCTGATAATAATTAATCTTTAATGGTTCAAAAAAAAGTCAGGTTGAATGGTCGGCCCCCACAAATTTTCAAGTCACCAAATCTAGCCACCTGTTTGAACAGCTCGGCTCTAGAGTAACGCTCGTGGAATATTAGGCAGGTTCTGCCAAATAATCACATATTTAGCTTTAATGGAAGCTTATTTACTAATAGAAAAGACTTGCCATGAGAAAATAATTATTAGAACAGCAGTGTAGTCTTTACATCGAGGGGCTGTTTGATATAGCTTATTAATGATACAGGGAGTTAATGGACATCGGTTACAATACCGGTATAATTATACTTTGCATTTTTAAGTATATTTTTTGTGTTAATTCCAATGACATTTTATTTGACGTAGCAAACAGTGTAGCCATATGCCCCCCCAAAACACTCACAAAAATAAAAAATAACCGTCGACCCCAAAAGATAAGACCCCAAATTCACGACAGCTTGATTTCGTCCTCAAAGACGTTACTTGATTGATAAGAACTGATAAATCACGCTAAATCCCAACAATTTATGAGATAAGAATCGTTAGCAGCCGTTTATAACAAAGATTATAAATGCATAATGCTAAATAAGCATAAATAACAGACAATTATACTTTTGAACAACATAAAATCATAGACATATTGTCACAAAACTGTGATTAACGTTTCAAGATAGCTGAACAAGCCTGCATTTTTGCTGATAAAATTACTTTGAAAAAAATTATAGCACTATATAAAATATAGAAACTTTGTAAGATTTACAACTCAACAAGTTTAACGGAACATAAATCAAGTAATTACATGACTCAACAAGTTTATATAAACGCTATGAGATGATATAAATCGCGTCTCATAAAGATAAATTAAACACTTAAAGATTATATATATACAAGACGCCTCAACAAGTTAACAAAATTACAGTAAGATATTACACATGAACTTTTCACGCCTTCACGAGTGTTGAAACATGTTAACGTCACTTATCCAACAAACATTTGCATTAAACTTAAAAAAAAAGAAGAAGAAGAATAGGAAAATTGCTCTCTAAAACGTATTTCTATACTTTCTGTCAGTCATGAATCACGATATTCCTGTTTGGTTGATCACTCCAAATTTGACACTTTTTTCTCCTTCTCAAACAAGGTTGCCAATCATCCAAGGCGTAACATTTTCGTTTCTTGCACCAACTGCCGCCATCTTGAATCTGCCTAAATGGGCGTGTCCCGGAAATGGCACCAATGGTGAGACAACCCTTCTATTTGATTCTACCAAAAGAGGAATAATTATTGTACAATGGCAAAAATTGTTGCAAGAAAATGGAGCAAAAAGTATATATCGTCTATGCAAAATGCCAGTTGCTTCTTAAGAATTATTAATTTTATAACAGCAGAAATTATTTACTTGAACACCTACAAATCAGCGGTGTCTTAAACATGCTACACAATGTACCAATCAAACTTGATGATAATTATTATGATTTCAGAAAACTTTCTTAAGTTAAAAATAAGACGGTTTCTTTTACCAACTTATACTTAACGATTTGAATAGGCCGAGTCCTGTGTTAGGGGAATAACAAATAAATAAACATGCAATTTACAAAAAAGTAAAACATGGCTTAGATTTTCTACTGCCTTTTGCAGAACTATTTGGTCTAAATGAAACGGAAAACTTTCTTCTCAACCAAACGCAAGATATAGACGCAAGAGAAGTTTGGCAAGTCCGAATAAGAGAGGTGAGTTAGGTACCCCCCACACACACACACACACACACCTCTGAAAATATTTAATATCTAATTATACATTTTCTCTTCTAACCGATCATCTCTTCCTTGTGTCTCGTGCCAGTTTTATGACTTTGTGTCGGGCACAGTGTAACATCAGAATGATTATCGCCATCAACATCATCAACAAAACCACAGCATTATGGCTTCTTTTTATCTTTGGAAGCGAGTGATATTTTCATATAAAGGGAAAAAAAAGTAACAGCATTTTGCAGCGCCACAAATAACGTTACGTTTCTCTCTAGAACACTACTAGAAAAATTAAAATTATTGCTATGAGACTTGAGATAGAGAACATTTCATATATATGCAACGTACATGGTTAACTTTAAGGCATAACGGCAAACTAGTGGTCTTTATTTAAGAACGTCGTCTTTCATGAAATTGTATTATAAGATACAATCATAAAAAGATGGAGATGAAATAGGATTAGCTAAAATAGAATAAAAATTAATAAAGATATATAAGAAACAAACAGCAGGTTTATTCGTGCCCTGCAAACACAAAATGGTGAAAGGAGTTTTATTGTAACTATATCATGTTACAAAGTCAATCCATTATAAACAATATCTAAACATACATGACACTCATTAAAGTGATCATTACAAAGTTGCTATTCAGCACGACAGCATATCTCGGATATGCGATATCATAAAACGATCATCATCTGTTGTTTTTTTTTTATTTTTTGCGACTTTAGATAACATAATATATTCTCTAAATGGTATAAGTTGAAAACCTTTTTAGAAAATGCAAATGTAACTTAATGACAATCTTCGATTATTTTTTTTCTTTTTACCCCGGCGCAACAAAAATTACCCTCAGATACGTAAAACGATCGCTGAAACATCAATGTACGATTTAAGTCCATATTTAGGTAAAATGTGACAATAGAGTAAATATCTTAAAACCACACAAAATTCATGGGTTTTTTTTACCAGCTTCAAGGTGCTGTTTGTATCGCGTCGCTGTTTCAAGTGGTGATCGGAACCTCTGGCCTCATGTCGGTCATCCTGCGATACATCGGTCCACTGACCATCACACCAACCATCACTCTTATTGGACTCAGTCTGTTCGAGGTTGCGGCGGAAAAGGCTGCAACTCAGTGGTGGATAGCGGCCACGTAAGTGCTCAAATATTTTAACATCTTTAATCGATCTAAACCATAATATTATTAAAAAAAAAAAAAAAAAAAAATAATAATAATAATAATAATAATAATAATAATAATAATAGCAAACAAACGGAACGTTCCTTGTTTAATTAACTCCTCTTGAATAGTTGCCATTAGCATCTAAGTTAGGATAAATGGACGGCTATGAATTCCAGTGACGCAGTAAACTTCTAAGTATTATCTACATAGCCGTGTAATGAACGCTTGAATTGATCTTCAGTTAACGTATTTTCTTGCACAGCAAACGCCTATGAATGATACAGAATAACTCTCTTATCCTTGGGTAAATTGAAAACAATGTACATGTAAGTTACAGATGAAGCCAATGAAGGCAAAGCGTGTTCTGTGTTAAATACAATTGTTTTCACTTAGTTTCATTGTCCTTGAGTACAAGTTGGTGATTGCTTTATATTTTGTTACATGTATGAATATATGGTTCAGCCCAGTCCCCTTTTACTAAAGTGATGTATGAAGACATGTTATGGAACACTTAATGTGTTGCGCATCCTGGGAGCGACCTTTTATCGCTGCACTATTTTAGTTTATCGAGTAACTGACATAAGTGAAAAAAGAAAAACAAACTGCTGTATTATACCTCAAAGAATGCTGCTCAAATTTAATTTTTACGTGAAAATTTTTTTTCCAGTACTCTGCTACTCATTGCCCTTTTCTGCCAGTACCTGAAATCTGTGAGTCTCCCTCTCCCTGTATACTCCAGGAGCAAAAAATGCCTCACCCTGAAACTGCCAGTTTTTAAACTCTTCCCAGTAAGTTGGTCCACATTGGATTTGTCCGAACTGAAGTAACTTTACGATCAGCTCTCTTCCTAACTTAGTTAAACTTTATCAGATTTATTGGCAAAGAAAAAGAAAAAAAATAATTAATTTTCCGCTGGGATTGATTGTTACCTATGTTGCAATATTTTTTAAATCTCACCGATATATATATATACAAAAACACCCATACCTACACACACGCTCAATATGAAAACTGAATGAAATCGTGTGGCAGCTTTATCCTACTAGCTACGCTGTTATCCTACTGAAAAACAGAATTTAGTACTAAGAGTGTGAGTATCTTTAGTGAAACAGTTATTTCGTTTAAGGGAAACATATCTTAAGGGCAAAACTGTCCAAAAAATATTTCCTACAATCTCTACGGTTCTCTTATTTATTATTCTACCCACCTATTTGTTTTCAACCACAAATTTTGGCCTAGATGAAGATCTAGGTCTAAACTTAACAATCAGTCGTACCACTGAAGTATGCACATAAAGCCAGGTCACGCTCTTGAATAAAATGTCTAAAGTTTTGATTACTAGGATCACCGATAAAGATCTTTTAAAAGAAGAAGGCCAGGAATTTATTTGAATAATGCTTTTAGTTACAAATTACGAAGAAATTCACCTTCAGCTCCTCTTTCCCCTTTGCTCCTCAATATAAACAAACATTTTTATGAAATACCATGGAAGCGAGTTAACATGGAAAACAATTATCAATCAGGAAAATAATTTAGGGTAAAATAGTTATTGGTCACAAAAGGTGATCTTTGTCAGGCGATATATGATTAACTATTGGATTTACATAGAAATTTAAGCTGCAGTCTAATTTTGCATTTTGAGTCATTAAGTATAATTACAGAAAGCCTGTACTGAACTTGTTTTAGTGAGAAAATCAAAATGAAATTTTTGAATTTTAAGGTGAGTTAATGAGAATTGTCGCTTTTTTAGGAAGCTTGAATACTTTTCAATATAATTTTATTGTTCAGTACTTAAAATCTCAATTCCATCTCTAAAATAATTAAAAAGGATTCCTGCATTTTATTATTATTTTCATCATATCTTTATTTTTCTCCTTTATCCATTTTCTTCCTTTTTTCCCTATGTCATTCTCTTTGCCTGTCTGCCTATCTCGCTCTCTCTGCCCTTCGCCACTTTCTTTCTTTCTCCTTCGCTCTCTTGCTCCCTTTTTCTACTCCCGTCTATCTCTCCCTTCTTCCTTTCCACCCTTTCTGTCTGCCTGTCTCTCTCTTCCTCTCTCTCCCCCTTTCTCTCTCTCTCTCTCTCTCTCTCTCTCTCTCTCTCTCTCTCTCTCTCTCTCTCCTCTATCCCAGATCTTGTTGGCAATGCTGCTGTCTTGGCTGCTGTGTTTCATCCTGACAGTGACGGACTGCCTGCCGTCCACCAAGGGTAGCTGGGGCTACGAGGCCAGGACGGATGTCAGGACCTCTGTGTTGCGGGACAGCAGCTGGATCAGGATACCTTACCCAGGTAAGAAACTGTCACTGGAGCGTCCGTGTTGCGCGACAGCAGCTGGATCAGGATAC
This sequence comes from Elysia crispata, assembly GCA_033675545.1. Classification (NCBI taxonomy): domain Eukaryota; kingdom Metazoa; phylum Mollusca; class Gastropoda; family Plakobranchidae; genus Elysia; species Elysia crispata. Next base: position 342,731 of record JAWDGP010001156.1, on the reverse strand, counting down.
CTTACCCAGGTAAGAAACTGTCACTGGAGCGTCCGTATTGCGCGACAGCACCTGGATCAGGATACCTTACCCAGGTAAGAAACTGTCACTGGAGCGTCCGTGTTGCGCGACAGCACCTGGATCAGGATACCTTACCCAGGTAAGAAACTGTCACTGGAGCGTCCGTATTGCGCGACAGCAGCTGGATCAGGATACCTTACCCAGGTAAGAAACTGTCACTGGAACGTCCGTGTTGCGCGACAGCACCTGGATCAGGATACCTTACCCAGGTAAGAAACTGTCACTGGAGCGTCCGTGTTGCGCGACAGCAGCTGGATCAGGATACCTTACCCAGGTAAGAAACTGTCACTGGAGCGTCCGTGTTGCGCGACAGCAGCTGGATCAGGATACCTTACCCAGGTAAGAAACTGTCACTGGAGTGTCCGTGTTTCGGAACAGCAGCTGGATCAGGATACCTTACCCAGATAAGAAACTGTCACTGGATCAGTCACTGTCATCTAAATAGATCTAGAGTCTTTGCCGTAAAAACTTTCACACTTCCAATTTGCTCAATGCCACCAATCTCTCTCTCTCTCTCTCTCTCTCTCTCTCTCTCTCTCTCTCTCTCTCTCTCTCTCTCTCTCTCTCTCTCTCTCTCTGTCTCTGTTTCTCTCTCTCTGTGTCTCTCTCTGTGTCTCTCTCTGTCTCTCTCTCTGTCTCTCTCTCTCTGTCTCTCTGTCTCTCTCATAATCGTATAACGGATTTATTTGGCTTCATGGGCTCATGTAATTCTTTACTTGTTATTACAAAACTTAAAATCACGGAGAAAGTTAAGCACTGAAAAGGACATTTTTAATGTTATGTGAAAATATGTTTTCACTCTCCCTAGCCCCCCTCCCCCCCCCCCTCCAAAAAAAAAACAAAAAAAACAACCACACACACACACAAAATGTCACTTTTCAAATTCGGTTTATAAAGTGATCATCTTTTTAAAAATCCCCTTTGCAGCGCAATGCATTATTTGATGTAAATCCATGTTTATCGCATTATATTTAGATTTGGGCATAGCTTCAAAAAAAGTCTCCTTTAAGCTAATTTTATCCTTATTGCGCGCGTACCTACTCAAACGTCCCTAGACAAGCTTTCTCTACTCTCAGCTCTAAACAGGGTGTTTAAACTCAGCCTCGTGCCACAGCGCATGTGCACTATGCTTGCTAAGGCCACATTACCATGGATGATTCAGTTTTACTTAACTCATAACAAGCTGAACTTTATTCTTCTCATAAAAAAAAAATTAGCTCCTCTATACAATTCGAACAGCAGCATATTGAGTAAAAGCCAGGTGTTTTATACCAGGTCTTGTACAGTTCACCCGAGAAAAATTTAGCATCAACGCATAGACATGTGACGCTTGAAGTACTTGTTTCCGACGCGGAATGAAAAAAAAATATTATTTACAGTAGACTCCCCTTAACATCAACTTGATTAAGGGAAAACCTTGTTCAACATTAACTCATCTGGGCAGTCAAATTTCTTTTAGCTTTTTCTTTACATATGTGCTATAATTTAAGTCAAGACGCCAGTGTAGTTTCAACGTGTTGACTTTAACCAAACACTAATGTACCCTTTTTATATTATGTGATGTCTTTATTGTCCCATTTACCGTTAGAAATCTTTAGAAATTTTAGATCTTGAATAAAGCCTTTCTCTGAGTCTTCATTCTGGACGTAATTTGTACTGACCTCTTCCTGCACAGGTCAATGGGGGCTACCCACGGTCAGTGTAGGAGCAGTCTTTGGAATGCTTGCTGGAATTTTGGCGTCCATCATGGAGTCAGTTGGCGACTACTACGCATGCGCACGATTGTCTGGAGCCCCGCCTCCTCCACCTAGCGCTGTCAACAGAGGTAGGGAAAGTCTTAGCCATTTCTAGGATCCTATTAGAGAGATAGAAGATTATGATGATTCCAAAGATGCTAAATGGATTTTCTTCAACCATTTCTGTGTGGGGAAAAATTTAATACGTATGAAGAAAAGAATTATATTTATCTTTAGTTGATTTTTATATTAATTTTCTGATTCTAGTTTTACTTTTGTTATGTAAACCAATAATTCGCACGTGTTTTTTTTTTTAATTACATTGGCGTCTGGAGACTGATAAAATTAACCATATCAAATCTTCAGCTCATCCTAGATATTATCGACGCCAAATTAATGTGCAAGATTGATATTCCTGGCTCCTAAAGTTAAGATCTTTTCATTTATTACTTAAGACAGAAACTTTGTCAACGATTTCTCTCCGTTGTAGTAAGAATTTAAGTAGCCTGGAAAAAAAAACAAAATATGAAATGAGATGTTTTAACGAATGTAATGAAAGACGACTTAGATAAAAAAAAAAAAACCGTAAGAGAAACAATTTAGAAAACTGAGGAGGAAAATAAAGTACATTCATAGCGACCTTGGTAAATAAAACACTGTAACAGGGTCATATTTGTTAATACGTTCTGTTTGATAAACATGACAGGGCATATCAACCTAAGTATGCCCTTTTCATTTTTTTTACTTTTTGCTTCTTCTCTTAAGTGTTCAAAACCTTTCTTCTCTTTAATCATTTGTCCTTCCTATCAGGTATAGCCATAGAGGGGATCGGATGTCTGATGGCTGGAATATTCGGAACTGGCAATGGGACTACATCTTACAGCGAGAATGTGGGAGCTATAGGAATAACAAAGGTCTCCTGTTACTTTCTGTTCTCAAGACAACACCTTTTATTTTCGATATTTTATTGAAATTCCACACCTCTCTGAATAAGAAACATTTTAGGATAAGAAATGTTAAATCAGTAATTTCAAAGGTCTAAAACAAAAATGTTTAAATTAAAAAAAAAGGTGGGTTGGAGTAGGGGCTTGACGGATTGCGTAGGGAGTAATAAGAAAACAGAAAATAAAAACTTTTTTGTTGAGTTAGAATTTTCTCTACGGAGCAGATTATATCTAGCTTGCAAAAAAAAAACAAAAAAAAAAAAAAACCAGTACACGGTAAAAAATGTTCATATCTCTCTTTAAAATATTTGCATTGTTGTACAGTGTACAACACCAGTAATTCAACTGGTTTAATGTATGGTCAGATAAAAAAAAAAAAACCTCAAAGCATCAATGTTGTGAATGTGAACTTTATTTTTTTACAGGTAGGCAGCCGGCGTGTGGTGCTGGCAGCCGGTGGACTCTTGATCCTCATGGGTTGTGTGGGGAAGGTGGGAGCCCTGTTTGTGACCATACCCGAGCCCGTGGTGGGAGGAATGTTCATCGCCATGTTCGGTAACAGCCACTGGTTTTACTGGTTAATAGCACTAGTCTGATTATTAACTTGAAAATCAATGGAATCTCCTTATTTTGAAAATCGCTTTTTTTTTTCCTAGTGCTTAACCCCCCCCCTCCCCCATTCCACCCCCCTATAAAGTCTTTTAAAAGTTCTTTTTTACAGACCATCTCCTACCGATATATCTTAATTATCTCACATGGGTAGTTGATAGACTTAACGCGTCACACTTTGCACTAGGGTGCTGACTAGATCTTCCATTGGCCGGTTGAATGTAAGATTCACATCTGATAGTGGCAAGAAAAAATGTTTAAACAGACTTTTCCAAGGATTAAACGCCGCCAAAGGTCAGAGCATGATTAGAAGCCTGAACCTCCTTGTCCAAGAACCGAGATCGTGCCATTTTAATAAGTCGCTCAATTTTCTTTGATTTTCCCCCTAAAAGTGACTTTTTCACTGTAAAAGAACCGAAAAAGTTAATATATACAAAGTTGTTATCGAATCTTTCTCGCAATTTCAGGTAATAATATCAATTTGATCTGTATTGCAAATGTAATTCAGTACTTAAAACAATATTTGTCTTTCTCCCTAACAGGTATGATCACCTCTGTGGGTCTATCTAACCTACAGTTTGTAGACCTCAGATCATCTCGCAATCTGTTCGTCTTGGCGTTCTCCATCTTTGTTGGGCTTTGTTTCCCTAACTGGATGGCAAAGAACAAAGACGTGATCAACACAGGTAATCAATAATCAAAACAGCCTTATGTCGTGCAGAGACTCTGCAAGCAATGGGTAAAACGCATCCAATACATCTTATAATTGTTTGAGTTTACTAGAATTATGTAACTCGGATTAGCAAAAATAAGGTGTGAATATGAAAATACATTATTTATCCACAATTGTACAAAATTAAAATATGCCCACTCGATTTTAAATAAAGAACAGTAATTATTCACTTAAGGTTGCAATCCTGAGACGATTGACTCATTATTCTGTCGAAAGTGATGCGATGACCAGAGAAATTCTATGTAACCGTGGTCTTAGGTAGTATTTGAAAGTCTTTAAGTTTCTACACATTTATGAGAAGTAGGCATTTCATAAAAGTTTTAGACATTTCACAATGAACATTACACGCTTTGGAATCTAAAAAGTGCCAAATTTAATGCCTTTATATTCATTAAGTGCAATTTTAGGATAATTATCACTTTACACATTGACAACAGTCTACATGTCTAACTGCTTTACACAAACTTTCACTCTTACTGCTCATAGGAGACTCTGGGGACATGGAATAGCTAATCAAAAAGATCTCACCTTAAATAAGGTTCCACAAGAATATGAAATATGACACCAAAGGTGGTTTTGATTACGATATGATAAGATCTGTTCCTGAAGTTGAGTAACGTTACTAGTTTTCCCACACCCTCAACGATTTCCCCTTCAAATTAAAATAAGAAAGAACTACAAAAAAAAAAAAAAAGGAAAATACATTTCAATAATCATCATGTGCTGTTTGAGAAATGGTTATGCTTATACCTGTTTATACCTATCTTTACTTGCGTGAATGTCTAACTAACATAGCTGTCCCGTGTTACAGGCAATGAAACAGTGGATCAGATGGTGACAGTTCTTTGCAGCACGAGCATGTTCATTGGAGGATTGGTTGGTTTCGTGCTTGACGTATCACTGCCAGGTCTGTAGCTGTAGAGCTTATCTAATTGCCAGACCTGTAGTTGTATAGCTGATCTAACTGCCAGGTCTGTGGTTGTTTAAATTATCTTACTGCCAGGTCTGTGGTTGGTATAGCTTATCCAACTACCAGGCCTGTAGTTGTATAGCTTATCCAACTGTCAGGTCCGTAGTTGGTATAGCTTATTTAACTGCCAGGTCTGAAGTTGTATAACTTATCCAACTGCCAGGTCTGTAGTTGTATAGCTTATCCAACTACCAGGTCTGTAGTTGTATAGCTTATCCAACTGCCAGGTCTGTAGTTGTATAGCTTATCCAACTACCAGGTCTGTAGTTGTATAGCTTATCCAACTGCAATGTCTGTAGTATTATAGCTTATCCAACTGCCAGGTCTGTGTTTGTTTAGCTTATCTAACTGCCAAGTCTGTAGTTGGTATAGCTTATCTAACTGCCAGGTCTGTAGTTGTATTGCTTACCCAACTGCCAGGTCTGTAGTTGGTATAGCTTATCTAATTGCTAGGCTTGTGATTGTATAGCTTATCCAACTGCAATGTCTGTAGTATTATAGCTTATCCAACTGCCAAGAATGTAGTTTTATAGCTTATCCAACTGCCAGGTCTGTAGTTGTATAGCTTATCTAAGGCATTTTGGTGTAAAATGTTAATAGGAAAAAACAGGCATGGTGTCAGCAAAACATCGTTAATGGTTCATATCGAACGATTCTTAAAAACCTATTGATCACGTTTTCGCAACAGTAAGATCGCCCTAAGTGAACTGTAAACATAAACTACTTTGGCTTTGTGAGTTAAACCCTACGCTTTGCAGGGGATCAGATCAACCCTAGCTCTTATTATTGTCAGATTGTTTTGAACCAACACACTTTCTCTCTATCGCGTGTTTCGTGAAGCATACCAGTCGAAAAAAAAACTTTACCCCTTGATGCCTGAAAATTAAAAGATGAAGACGACTGTCGTAATGTATTAGTTGCAAACTCTCTACAATAAGCATTTATTGTCTATAAGCTTCCTACGATATGATTATGAAAAACTCTGAAAAAAAGAAAAGAAATTGTAAAATCAGTTTTTTTTAATTACCGCAGAGACACCAGACCCTCCTGATCCTAAAGATATTCAGATTGATAATAATTATAATATTGCTCTGTGGATACTTCTCTTTCGCTATATTTTTACGCAGAAAAAACTTACATTCTTATGCTTTTAGCACATAAATGGGCTTACTAGTGTTCTGCAAAGAAAAAAAAAAGAAAATATTGCTATTGAAAGCAACCGCCCTTCGAATTAAGTTTATGTTGATACCAATATATTCTTCAATCAGAAGGCTCAGCATGAAGATATTATAATTACATATCTTTAAAAAGTAATGGCCCAGAGAAATATGACAAATCTGTGATAAGATCTGACCATTGTGTAGCTACTACGAGTTTGACGGCTTGGCAGGGTTGGTGAGGTAAATCTAGACTCATACCATGAGAATAATGGATTCTTCAAATGGGGCATGCAAGGCCATATCTTCGTTAAGGGCGACGATATAATCTCGTATATTGCCAGGTTAATTATTATTCTTATAACTCAATGCACTCACACTGACTATGATGATACTTCAATGAATATTATTGCATTGTGGTTGAATGATAAAATACTTTGTGTACCGGTATTATGAAATGAAGTACATCAAGAAAAAAGAAAAAAAAATAGCTCATAAATGAAAAAAGCTAATTTTACAAAAAAGATAAGAGAAAAAATGGATGTTATACTTATATAGGCATCTATATCCGAATATAATACTATAATATAATACTATAATATAATACTATAATATAATATTATGATATAATACTATAATATAATACTATAATATAATACTATGATATAATACTATAATATAATACTATAATATAATACTATAATATAATACTATGATATAATACTATAATATAATACTATAATATAATACTATGATATAATACTATATTAAAATACTTGATATAATACTATAATATAATACTATAATATAATACTATAATATAATACTATACTATAATACTATACTATAATACTATACTAGAATATAATACTATACTAGAATATAATACTATAATATAATACTATAATATAATACTATATTATAATACTATACTATAATACTATACTATAATACTATACTAGAATATAATACTATACTAGAATATAATACTATAATATAATACTATAATATAATACTATATTATAATACTATAATATAATACTATAATATAATACTATATTATAATACTATAATATAATACTATAATATAATACTATAATATAAAAATATAATATAATATAATACTATACTATAATACTATACTATAATACTATACTATAATACTATACTATAATACTATACTATAATACTATACTATAATAATTTAATATAATACTATTCTATAATATTATAATATAATATAATTCTATAATAAAATACTATAATATAATGCTATAATATAATACAATAATATAATACCATAATATAATACTATAATATAATACCATAATATAATACTATAATATAATACTATAATATAATACTATAATATAATACCATAATATAATACTATAATATAATACTATAATATAATATTATAATATAATACTATCATATAATACTATCATATAATACTATCATATAATACTATAATATTATACTATATATAATACTATGATATAATACTATGATATAACACTATGATATAACACTATGATATAATACTATCATATAATACTATCATATAATACTATAATATAATACTATTATATAATACTATAATATAATACTATAATATAATACTATAATATAATACTATAATATAATACTATAATATAATACTATAATATAATACTATAATATAAAACTATAATATAATACTATAATATAATACTATAATATAATACTATAATATAATACTATTCGTCTGAAGAGATGAAAATCGAAATACATACGCAGCGGAGAAAAGTAAGTGATCTAGACTTTTCTTGATTTATTTGAGCTTCTTTAATCTTAAAGTTGAACAGTTTTCGGATTTTGTACCTCCTAAACAAGAGAGAGAGAGAGAGAGAGAGAGAGAGAGAGAGAGAGAGAGAGATAGAGATAGACAGACAGACAGACAGACAGACAGACACACACACACACAGAGCGAGAGAGATAGGGAGAGAGAGAAAGAGAGAGAGAGAGAGAGAGAGAGAGAGAGAGAGAGAGAGAGAGAGAGAGAGAGAGAGAGAGAGAGAGAGAGAGAGAGAGAGAGAGAGAGAGAGAGAGAGAGAGAGAGAGAGAGAGAGATTGGAAAAGCATATGTGACAAAATAATTATAGTTCAAAACGAACCATACCAACACCATATCTTTTTCTGGTTCATTGGGCCAACACTTACACCATTTCTTTAATTGTCTGTATTTTGATAACTTTCAGGCACCTTGGAGGAGCGAGGTATCGTCAAGTGGAGACAGGACGGGGTAGAAACTGCGACAAAATCAGACTTGGAAAATGAAGAAAATAATACCAGCACCTACACAAACTATTATCATGATCCTATATATGACTTCCCTCTAAAACTGAAATGCCTGAATAACCATCATTGTTGCAAATATAATCCTATCTGTAAGAGGGAAAATTATTCGATAAGTTGATTTCAAACAAATACGTCATTTTATTCAACACAAGTTTGTCTTAATTTAGCCGCAGTCTATATAAGAATAAATCTGGACTTTTATAGACATAAATTATTCTTGTTGTTGTCTTTCCATAATTTATTACGTGTGACTGGTATTTCTTTTAATATGACTTATCGCCTTATTTAGTGTCCTTATTTGTTCATTTTCGCCATCCTGAATATCTTTTTTGAAAATGACCATACAATGGTTATTTGCATACACGTTTTTCACTTTTAATGTCAAACTACTGCTTTTGATTTATTACTATAATTAATAACGAAAGAGCTCAACCAGTCGCATTAGATCTGACCAGGAGCTCAGAAATAATTTTTTTTTTCTTGATAACAGTTTACTTACTTTATAATTACACTTAGGCAACGATATGTTCTCTGAATGGTAGAATGAAATGATTAAAGGAAATGGACAAAATATATTAATCAGAGAAACTATCTGAGATTGTTTGCATTAGTGTACCTCCATGTGTTTCTACCTTATATTTTCTTGGTACGACATTTCTCGTTGTTTGTCGTGAAACTCCTCTGTACTAAAAAAGGTCAGACAGCCTGAGAATCTTTAAATGTTCTATCATTATTTAAACGCTGGGTGTACCTATAAAAAATAAACAATGTATGAGAGCCAAAAAATGAATTCAGATCTTTTTATTTTAAATCCATTTATGATTTCAGACACGTCTTGAGCTGTGTTTAATATCTATAGTAAATAGCATTTAAAAAATAGATAAATGACAAAAGAAATCTCGCACCAACTTATTTTTCTTTGAATTTCTTAGACTGCCAAGAACCATAGCACTATCTGTATATAAATGGAGTGGGTCAAAATAAAAAAAAGGCGGATAATACTAGAATATACTAGAATCTCACACTCCTTTTTTCCATTCCGACCGTGATTTTCAAGAAGTCAAATGAAATGAATCAGATCGAAACTTTATGGATTGCACCTAACTAAATCAATTCTATACGTTTGTTTCTGAACTTGTCTTAGACGGAATGGTCAAGGCTGACCCAGACAGCTCTAAATCTACCAGAACATGAGATGCCAGAGCCGGACTAATGCCCTTTCCAAACAGCACTTACTTTAATCGCCTTGAGAGTGAAGCAGCTGAAGCTATGTTTCCTAAAGTGAACTTCGCAATAGAAGTGAAGCAGCTGAAGCTATGTTTCCTAAAGTGAACTTCGCAATAGAAGTGAAGCAGCTGAAGCTATGTTTCCTAAAGTGAACTTCTCGATAGAAGTGAAGCAGCTGAAGCTATGTTTCCTAAAGTGAACTTCGCAATAGAACTGAAGCAGCTGAAGCTATGTTTCCTAAAGTGAACTTCGCAATAGAACTGAAGCAGCTGAAGCTATGTTTCCTAAAGTGAACTTCGCAATAGAACTGAAGCAGCTGAAGCTATGTTTCCTAAAGTGAACTTCGCAATAGAACTGAAGCAGCTGAAGCTATGTTTCTTAAAGTGAACTTCGCAATAGAAGTGAAGCAGCTGAAGCTAAGTTTCCTCAAGTAAACTTGGCAATAACTTTTGAAC
>JAWDGP010001156.1:287500-327500 GCA_033675545.1 Elysia crispata | reverse complement strand
CGCTCAATCAGAAAAAAAAAAGTTTCATAACACTTCTCTCCTTTTTTCTCACCAACACCCACCAGGTTACGATAGAGATATAACCATATCATATTGAAGTATTATACAACCTTAGCGGGAAAAACCATAACGACTTGCTCAAAATGTCTCAATATTAAGCCACGAATAATTTATTCTCATTTTTTTCAGTAACAACTGGTCTTTGGATTGATGTTACATCAGACGATTCCCCAACCTTCTTCGTTGATGATCAACCCACTGAAGGTAAGATATTGGGTTACTAATCCTAAAGAGATAGTCTTAGAATCGTTCACATCAAGGCAATAAATAATCAGCGTTGTGATAAAGATTGCATAGTAGGCAAAATGAATGTTTACTATTAATCAGTAAATTTCTAGAGAGCAGCATAACAAAAATGTTTAAAAAAATGTAAAAAAAAAAAAAAAAAAAAAAAAGAAAGAAAGAAAGAAATAACAAAAACAAAAAGAAAAGAAAATCCGGAAACCTTATTCAATCCAAAATGAAAAAAAAAGAATACAAACTGGCTTGAGGAGAATAAAATACAATTTAAAGGCAGTCAAATAAGCAATGGATAGCAACAGATCTTAAAAGTTAAAGCTAGCTATTTCTTTCCGATTATTTTTTTTTTATTTATAGCAAGACAAACAAAAAACAAATTCGTTAAACTATAGACCTGTGTATTTTGTCACCAGGCGTTAGAGAGTATTTTAGATTCAATTAAAAAAAATAATAATAAAAAACAGATTTTAGTCCTAATACTGCCACTACCACAATAACCGCAACCACGACTACTACTACTACTACTACTACTACTACTACTACTACTACTACTACTACTACTACTACTACTACTACTACTACTACTACTACTACTACTACTACTACTACTCCTACTACTCCTACTACTACTACTACTACTACTACTACTACTACTACTACTACTACTACTACTACTACTACTACTACTACTACTACTACTACTACTACTACTACTACTACTACTACTACTACTACTACTACCACTGCTTCAAGTACCCCTTTTATTATTGTTACATATAATAATAATAATAATAATAATAATAATAATAATAATAATAATAATAATAATAATAATAATAATAATAATAATAATGATGATGATGATGATGATATTTCTGTTCCTGCTGCTGATATTGGGTACTTGATTTTCTCAATCATTTTTTCTGCGTTTTCAGACATCGACAGTAACGGAGTTTCCATGGATCCCAGCCAAAGCTTCCAGTGGGTCGTAGCGCCTGAGGACGGCCAATATTACACACTCTGCGCCAGCGAGTAAGCAGAATATTGACTAAAGAAGTATTTCTCATGTTTGCGAGACCTAGAATGGTAGAATTGTATCTCATTGAGAGACTTAGCAAAGATTTTTAAGTTCACTCAAAATTTTTGTTTGTTTTTTGTTTTGTTTTGTTTTTTTGTTGTTTTTTTTTTTGGGGGGGGGGGGGGGGGGGTTGAAGAAAAAAATTTCGATTTCTCAGACCAAACCCATCGATATAACAGGGTGTTCAATTGGTGATCAAACGTAGAACAATTCTAACAGATAGACATTGGGACACAATGACCTTTTCAGTGAGGTGAGAAAAGAAAAAAAAAAGGCAAGGAAATTTTCAACTTACCCGGTGTTCAATAAATAACGAAGTAATAGTATTAGAGAAAAATTAATAGTGTTATATTATCTGACCCCTGCATACTTTTAACTTAAAAAAAAAACGTGTGACAGATAAATATATAAGTATATATTGATATCAAGATAGATAGACAAAAAGATGATGATTAGTTGATAGATAGAGACAAATAGATAGATAGAGAGACAGACAGACAAATAGATAGATAGATAGATAGATAGATAGATAGATAGATAGATAGATAGATAGATAGATAGATAGATAGATAGATAGATAGATAGATAGACAGATAGACCTTGATAACTAAATTTATATAGAAAATCAATGACTAGGTTCGTTTCACAAGAAGTAAACAAATGGTATGCAAAATCATTTTTTTATTCTTTTTTTTTTACTAAACCAAAGACTATAGATCCATATTTATTTTTCGGTCCAAACGCCAATTTTGATTGATCTTTATTGCTGAGTTTTTGATCCCATAAAGACTAAAATTTTATCATCTAGTACTTTATATTAAAGAAAAGGAGACGTGAACAAATAAATAGAGAGATTTATAAACATTCACATTTAAATCAATAAACCAATCGGGACTTAAAGATTGATTACCTTGCATTTGAAAATATCATAAAAACAGATATAAAAGCTGATGCAATTGGTGTTCGTACATATCAATTACATTTTGCTACTTTGAGATTGACGTAAAAAAAACCATGTCCCACCATTGAATTTACCAGCTATATTTTGCTCAAACAGGAAGACTAGCGGCTCGGATTGAAACCACTTCGTGGCAGCCCAGCAACAGGCTGTTTCTGTGGGTGTGTAACTACAAGGACACTATGACATCGACAACATCATTATCAACAAGACAAGAACCCAAAGAAATAAGATCACAGCAGCAGGAGCTGGTCACGTTATTTGTAATCACATAAATATTATTTAAAAAATGACGAGATCTCTATCTTTTCTTGTTCTTCTTCTCTTTTTTTCTTTAATATAAAGAACTTTTTTGTAAAAACAAAAACACATGGAAAACGTTACAAAAGGAAAACATTGTCATCATCACCATCATCATGATCATCAGTATCATCATCATCAATATCATCCTGATCATCATCACCATTATTATTATTAATATTACATCATCATCATCATCATCATCATCATCATCATCATTACCATCAACATCATCATCATCATCATCATCATCATCATCATCATCACCATCATCATCATTACCATCATCATCACCATCATCATTATCATCATCATCATCATCATCATTACCATCATCATCACCATCATCATTATCATCATCATTACCATCATCATTACCATCATCATCACCATCATCATCATCATCATCATCATCATCATCATCATCATCATCATCATCATCACCATTATCATGATGACTAACAAGAACAACATGAGCAATAGTGACAGGAGCAGCAACATTATCGGCTGGTATAGCAAAAATATCAATAAACACTCCGAAATGACAGCGTAAAATATAAAGAAAATCGTATCTCTTTGCGTAAACCTATTTAATGATCTGAAGTGGTACATTTAGATCAGAACGACATGATATGGGCTTTCCAGGAAGGAGGTGAGGAAATAAAAACATTCGAAGGCAGAATGAAAAGAAAATTGGAGATGAAGGGCAAAAAGAGAAGAAAGGAACATGTGAACAACCAATTAAACTTTTAAAAAGAAAAGAAAAGAAAATCGAGATTCTTCAACAGTAGTAATATCGATACTAGTATCTCTTATGCTTAAGAAAATAATAATGATGTTACCAAATCTAAATCAGAAAAAAACCCATCAAATCTATCAATAACAACAGCAACGACGAAGACGGCAAAACAACAACAACAACAACAACAAAAACTACAACATCACCACCACCACTAACAATAACAACAACCACAAGAAAGAAGCAGGAATAGCAACAAACTAAGAGGAGAAAAAGCAACATTTTTCGACATAAAATTTAATGTAACAGGATGAAGACAGAACAAAGATTTCTTGATAAAAACCTTAGCAGGAATTAATTCTTTCGTGATAAGAAACCGACAGTTTCAAACATGACACTTTAATGAAAGAATGTGGTGTTCTCAATCGGAGACCTAAGGCAGTGAATCAAGGATTCCCTTTTGGCAAAAAAAAAAAAAAGGGTTCAACAAAAAACGAACAAAAATAGTTTTCTGAGACCTGATTTTTAGATCCATGGAATCCAAGTTTATTATTTAGTTTCTCTATAATGTAAGTTCTTCACCCTTTATGTGAAATTCTCGTTGGATTAAATTCCTTTATTGAGAGTAAGAAAACATTGTTTTGAGCCAGAATATCACTTGGATATTTTATTCAGTCGAGGATTTTCCTGGGTTTTCCTTTTCTTGTCTGCTTTCTACTAATATCTATTAGCAATATCCGCTCAAATTTTTCTTACCTTCGTGATCATGATATGGCAGTTTATGTCTTTAGGTAAAAGGAATAATTATTTGAGTATTTCTCAGACGGTTTCGTTTATCTCTTCTGATATCTATGACAATAATATCTGATAGTTGTCCGTAACTTTCAGTACAAACGCATTGTTTGTGTTGGCATCGCCATAGTATGACAGCTTACATCTTTATATACAAAAGATAAATACCTGAGTGTTTTTCCGACGGTTTCGTTTATTACTTTCAATATCTATGAGAATAATAACTGGTGTTTTTTTCTGTAACATTCAGTACGAACGCATTGTTTGTATTGGCATCGCTTTTACAGGAGTCAAGACTAAAAGCCCATGCAACACTTTGAGAAAGGCGTGTTCTGCAAATTTCAATGATCGAGATGCTTTACCAAAGAACCAATGTTCGAGCCTGCCTGTGCTATAAACGGTGTTTCTCATCTGACGTGTGGACTAGTTTGTTCTATTCACTCCGAATTGACGTTTTTCGTAATTATCTACCATCTCTCTGTCTTTGACAGCCAAAATGAGTTTGGTCGATTAAAAAACTGACATGAAGATTTTGTATACCGTTCATGGCTTTCTCTTTTTCCGAGGAATCTTGCCAACTCACCCAAAATGGGATGAAACTATGAAGCATGTCATTCTAAATTATTGAATGAGTTTCATAACATGCATGAAACTGAAAAAGCCGGACGCTCAACCGTTTTAATATTTTTGAAGAATCCTTTCGGCTATAAGAAAAAAAAAAACAACCAAAAACATGATGCTCGTACATTAAAAGTGGAATTCTAAATATCGAGATGAAATGAAGACGGAGATACTTAAGTCTTTATTGAGTGTCATTCCGTACTCCAGAAATATTTAGTAAATGAAATTTCTTTATTGTATATCTAGTCCGTTCGTGCAGATGGATGACATATGTTTAATTGTGGTTTTCACGGACTGATAAGCATATCAAATGTTATTATAAAACAAACGACTCTGTCAAACAGCCCGTCCGTTCCGCAATGCGAAGATTTGGCAATAAAGGTTTGAAGTGACCACTGCCTAAGTCATCCACGATTTATAACGGTTTTAACTGACATTGAACCTTTCAATCTTAAACGGAGGATTGCTGAAAGATTGTTCTTTGTCTTAAGTTGACTCAAGACCTTGGATTTCTCTAAGCATCGTATCCCCTCGGTTATCTCAGGTAAATCACGACACTCCTATCTTCACTTTGCTTGTAATATGATTGCCCACATAAAGTTACATCTGCATTTTTCGAAGACAGAAAATAAGTATTGAGGCTTTAGCTTGGCTGGGCGAGTCTTATGACCAATCACAACTCTAGATGGAACAAGACTGAGGAGTTTGCTTGCTTCGAGTTGTCTGCTTTGCTGTTATTAGAATCCAGTTTTTCATCCAGGCAACGGAAATAATTCTTTTATTATAAATGCGTGTAATATTTTATATATATATATTTATATATATATATATATATATATATATAGAGAGAGAGAGAGAGAGAGAGAGAGAGAGAGAGAGAGAGAGAGAGAGAGAGAGATTAGAATGATAGTTAAAAATATGTTTTGACCAGCTGAAAAAAGTGGTACAGGACAAGGCAGCATTGAATCCTAGCTCTACTTAAAAAAAAAAAAAAATTCCCATATCAGTGCGCAAAATCCTAAAAATAATATAAGCATTTTGAAGAAAAGTGTATATTACAATGTTACATGCAATTCCACAAATTTATTGAAAGGTAGTGGCCCACACTGAGATCAAGAATTTTTATATTATTGGTTTGAAATCAATTCTCGATTCCATGATCATTCAATATAAAAAAAAGAATGCTGCAAACTGCAAGATTTGCTTCATTGAACACACTGGAGCCAAGTACAAAATTTCATCTCCTCTGAACAGATTTTGATATTATACACTTTTGAGTATAAAATATCCACCATTTTAATCATCCTTTCATTGGCTTTTTAAGAGAGACAGCTTTAAAAATATTTTCCTTTACATTTTATGCATCTAGATCTAAATCTTTTATTTGAAAAATTTTTTTTCAAAGTATCAATAGATAGTTAGCGGTGAGACATCGTGTGTCTGTGTGGTTCGACGGCAACCATTATGGTCCATGGTAAACACACCGTGGTCATATCACATACATGGTGGCTAAATCTTATATGACTTTAAGTTTCCAGACTGCCATTAAGTTGTTCCATCTACTTATATTTTACATAGTCTGTCTGTCTGTCTGTATATCTGTCTGATTGTCTGCATGTCTCTGTCTCTGTCTCTCTCTTCATCCCCCTCACACACACACACACACACTAATTGTCTTCTTGCTTCCTTTCTCCCCGCCTCTCCTCCTTTTCGTCTAGTCCCCTATTCCCAAAATCTCAATCTCCCGCTCATTTTCCTCTTTGCATTTTCCCACTTTGTCTCTCTCTCTCTCTCTATCCGTATCAGTTTCATTCTACTTTTCGAATGTCTACATCTCTTTATTCGCTGACTTCCTCTTGCTTTCTCTTACTGTCACTGACTCTGTCTCTGTCTGCCAGCCTGTGTCTGCGTCTGTATGTCTGTCTGCTTTTCTCTCTCTCATCTCTCTCTCTCTCTCTCTCTCTCTCTCTCTCTCTCTCTCTCTCTCTCTCTCTCTCTCTCTCTCTCTCCCTCCGTCCCTCTTTCCTCTCTCTAGTCCATGTAAAAAATACGGACCATTTATACAATGATCATGTTATTATGGCACGTCAACCTGATTTGGCGATAGAGTCTTAAACCTCGTGACCACAGAAAACAACATTCTATTGGAAATCTGATAATTCTGATCCTTTTCAAATCTATTTAAGTTCCATCTAAACGCTCAATAAAAGATTCTAAGGGGATTTCCGCCAACAGCGCAAGAAGGTGCACTGCCTTGCGGGAATCCGCAGCTCCTCATTAAATTAAATCTACGTAATTGTGATAAAAAATATCTTCGGAGCTATGAGTACATTTGAATTTTAAAGTTATGCGATCTACTATTAATGCTTCCATCTTTGTTTGAGTGAAAATTCTTATATAAATATTTGCTCGTCTGTAGAGTTCCATTTTTTTTAGAGCCTAATACAAAATAGAAACCATCTCTGATTGACCAAATAGATTTCTTGAAAAATTTATAACTCTCAATCAGTGAACCACACTACAAATAACTAGACCCAGTATTGGCATAAACCTATAACCGCGAGATGAATAACGGTCTTATACAGATCTTAGAAAGAAATATTTGGGAACCTTTGAAGCTTTGCGGAATGATACAAATCCAACACGTGTGTGAACTGAAGATAATAACTAAACTCAGGATTAACTGATTTTTATTCATGATTGTTGTTCTGGTTTTGTAAAATAAAGGAGTCTCATTTAACAGTAACTTTCCCTAGAACACACAAATTTATGAATTCTATTACAAAAAGTTTTTGTTGATATTTCATAAAAAAATTTATTAGAAAATTAAAAATTACCACATTTAAATCATCTACGTTTGAAATGCATCCCACCGTTGCTTTCTATTCGGTTATTCACTTAATAGAAATTATGTTTTTCAAGACGTTTTATACCTCTGCTATCAAGTTTGTTAACTTCAGTCCCTCCGCGGAGTAAGGTACTTAAGAATCTTTCTAAAAACCAATACTTGCGCCAGTCCTTACTGCTAACCACTGATGATCTATATTTTGAACAAATTTTGCTTCAAGTATAACTACACAAGTTCGTATGGGTGTGTGTCGTTATGGGATCATTATTTGATGGATCTAATATTATTAAGATGCAAATACAACAGGTGTACTTTATATAAGTATAAATAACTTGAAAGGACAGTTTGTAGGGCGAAGAAAAGGACCACCTGAATTATTCATTTTCATGTTTTTGTTTTAATTGTAAATCTATTTAAATAGATTTGAAGATAGTGGGAATGCGAGGGAATTATATGATATGAAGAGAGAGAAAGCGTGTGTTAGAAAGACAGACAGAGAGCGATGGAATGAGAGAGAGAGAGAGAGAGAGAGAGAGAGAGAGAGAGAGAGAGAGAGAAGAGATATGGAGGTGGCGGAGATGCTAAGATGAACCAGCAAAACGATTCGAATATTATCTAACAGAGACTGAGATTGTATAACACAAAAAAAAATGTATGAAATGTATGATCACAACAGTATCATTTTTATTATTCTGAAATATTAAACATTTTAGACAATATCTATATCTGGGATAAAAAAAAAAAACTTTTGAGAGGAATAAATAGCGATTAGGTGACTAATGGAAGAGTTGGTGACAAAA
This sequence comes from Elysia crispata, assembly GCA_033675545.1. Lineage (NCBI taxonomy): Eukaryota > Metazoa > Mollusca > Gastropoda > Plakobranchidae > Elysia > Elysia crispata. The sequence continues at coordinate 319,064 of JAWDGP010001156.1, read as the reverse complement.
ACATAAATAAAACTTTTCAACAGAATTTCGCTCTTTTTTTGTCCAGAAACATTTAACATTATTGATAATATGTAGTCAGATAAAGAAACGGGAAACAGTTCGTTCATCTGATTCTATTTATGATGGAATCGTTAAAGAAAAGATTAAAATTTGCTTTTGATAAAATTTGAATAGGATAACTGCATCTTGTAAAAGCGAATTTTTCCTTAGGGCATGACACAAAATTCTTGTTCTTTTAAAACTGTATTAACAAAACAAAGAAAAAGTATGATAATTCCACAATAAAAATTTCTTAAAAGCCTAATCATAAGTTATTAAGCTGTTTCATCAAAAGTGTCTCAATTTTGACTTCTAGAGCCTACTTTTTAAACCCAAAACAGTTAACAGGGAATATTGTGTAGTTGATTAATTTTAGCTATAGATTAATGGTCTACTGCCAACATCTCCCTTTAAGAAATTTTTGTAGCCGTCTTGCTAACAAAAAAATCAATTCCAATTTTTTAAACTTCTAAAGAGACATAAGCAGCGATGAAATGATAAAATTGTAGGACTTTACACACATACAAGAGAGCTAAATTGACATTTTCTCATACAACAACTATTTGATTTTATAAGTGTTGGTAATATTAATCGTTAATCTTGTATTTGTTGTTGTTGTGATTGTTATTGTTGTTACGGTTAAGTTTGTGGTGGTGTGAGTTTTGACAGGAAATTTACGACAAAATTTACTGTTCACAAGAAAGCTTCTGCCGTTGACGCCACACAGTACCCCCTTATGGCTGACTCTAACCGCACGATTACTTCTTACAGGGTCCTTTAGACAGAATCTCAAACAGGACAGACCGAAATTTTTGGCCCGAGACCGAGAACACGACAACATTGAGGCTTGAATTGAGCTCTGTGAATAATACATTGATCATTCCGTTGATCAGGTGAAGGTAGCGAAGAGTTCCATCGATGGAATATTCTGGGATTATCAAATCGGCCAGGATGTTTGCGGACACAGGGACGAAGCAAAGTAAGAAGACCACAGCCACCATGACAACAACTTTCGTGACGTGATTCTCCTTGGTCGACTTTTGTTGTTGACTTTGGTTTGCAGTTCCAGCCTGGTTACCTGCCGGCGAAACCTCGGCGCCCTGTGTGTTGCTTTTTCTCCACTTGTAACTTTGCCTGAGCTGGAGCACGAGCACACTGGTACAAAAGGTCACGGTGACCCAAGACACAACAGGATAGACCACCCCTAAAAGGATGAGAAAGGTCTCGGCGACGCCCAGTCTTTCGTCGTACACCAAATTCAAGGTGTTCGAATTTGTTCGGGGGACAGGCTGCCATTCAAACCTGTATGTAATGTAGACGAACACCATAGGGAGGCAGCCGAGGAGGAAAATGGCCAGGATAACTACCTTGGTAACGGTGCTCGTGATCATCAGCTTCACTCGAAGTCTGTTTTTAAAAAGTTGATAGTCGGTAATATTTTTTTATATTAACCTCACTTTTACTCACTATTAATTAATTAAAGACATTTCTCCCGTAAATGATATGCATTCTTTTCATTTAAAAAGAGTGGGTTAAAATCCTGATTCTGGATTCTGCGTAATATGTGTTGTAAGATATAAAACTTTATGCTGATTAACTTGAACATTTTGCCCTTGATATACACGTATTTGAATTTGTTCACGAGTTCAGACCTTGCCCTTTTTTCTGTGATATAGGCTCTCTCTCTCTCTCTCTCTCTCTCTCTCTCTCTCTCTCTCTCTCTCTCTCTCTCTCTCTCTCTCTCTCTCTCTCTCTCTCTCTCTCTCTCATGTGGTTATTACCAACAAGTTCTAATATTAGTATTAATAAGTAAAGAAATATTATCTGCCTAAGTTCTAATTTCAATTTAATCACACGAAAAGTTTACATTTTAATTCAAAAAGAAATTCTTTACCAAGGATATAAAACTTTAAATCATCGATTATTTTGCAAATGAGTTTCAATTTTAGAAATCCATCATCATAAAATAGATTGCTGCACAATCTAAATGCCAACCCTTCTTTCTGCCTTCATTTTTCCTTCTTTTCGTTTAAAACTAAATGAGAGCAAGCCTCTTTGCCTGCATATGTATAAAGCCCTCTATAATTTTGAGAAAATCACGAACCCGTCCTTCTCAATCGAAAAAAAAAGACATTTTTTATTCATAACTATTTCGCTTGATTCAAATTTGCGCATAGCTATAAATTAAATTGTGGAAGGACATCTTTGTCTTCCCTGCTTGATCTTAGAAAAGTTCGGGGACAAGCGGTTCTAAAAACATCCTGAACATAGGCGCTAGGCGAATCGTCGTGCTTCGATTTGTACATCGGGCTCGATACTTTGTATTCGATTCCCTCCTGAGAATGAAAGTAAAGGAGACCTTTTAAAACTAGTTTTAAACGATCACGAACCTAAGTGTTTTCAGTTTTTTTGTCTGCGTAGTATTGAGTCCTTTGTAATCTCTCATTGGACCATTGCGAAAGGCCAGCCAGACGCGAAATGCAGTAATCAAGACGACACAGTCCAAATGAGCTTAACAAAGTTCTTCCTTGTGTGTAGTGTATTTACTTTTAGGTTCTTCCTTGTGTGTAGTGTATTTACTTTTAGGTTCTTCCTTGTGTGTGGTGTATTTACTTTTAGGTTCTTCCTTGTGTGTGGTGTATTTACTCTTAGGTTCTTCCTTGTGTGTGGTGTATTTACTTTTAGGTTCTTCCTTGTGTGTAATTTATTTACTCTTAGGTTCTTCCTTGTGTGTGGTGTATTTACTTTTAGGTTCTTCCTTGAGCTGAGTGTAATGTATTTACTTCTAAGTTTTCCCTTGTGTGTAATGTTTTTAATTCTAGGTTCTTTCTTGTGTGTAATGTATATACTTCTAGGTTCTTCCTTGTGTGTAACGTATTTACCCCTAGATTCTTCCTTGTGTGGAATCGATCTAGGGAGGTTTATGTGTTGTCCCTGATGTGGGAGAAAGCTGTGCTGCGCAGCGGAATATCATTAAACAGAAAAAGAAAAAAAAACACTCGCTGGAATTTTTTTAACAAGTCCACATGTATGCAAGCCTATTTTATCCCCCTGTTACTGTTTTTGTTGGTTTCTGTTTTTCCTAGGGTTAGTGCGGTATAACACCTAATAGAGATGGATCAAGCGATGCACTTCAACCAGAGTATGGAGGAAAATGGAACAACCGTTTCCCGTGACTTAACAGCTCAGACCAGCTGGGTGCAAAGTCTTGAGGACACCTATTTCAGGGTTCGTCCTGGCTTCTCTGGTGCGTTCGTTGGGACGGGCTGTTTTGGAATTATCGGCAACATCTTGATTCTGATAGTTTTCACCAAGATGGGGTTTTCCAATACGATCCACATGAGCTACTCAGCACTGGCTGTGTCAGATCTGTGTTGCGTGCTGGCCAGCATGGTGTACGGCAACACTGCCATGGACGTTGTTCGCCGCAGTGTTAACGAGCAAACATCTTACCGCCTCAGCAACATGTTCGGGGGGCTGCCGCACCTATGTTTCTCCAGAGTCACTGCGCTCCTCACAGCATGGATCAGCCTTGAGCGCTGCCTCTGTGTGAAGTTCCCGACTCGAGTGAAGCTGATGATCACGAGCACCGTTACCAAGGTAGTTATCTTGGCCATTTTTCTCCTCGGCTGCCTCCCTATGGTGTTCGTCTACATTGCATACAGGTTTGAATGGCAGCCCGACCCCCGAACAAATTCGAGCACCTTGAATTTGGTGTACGACGAAAGACTGGGCGTCGCCGAGACCTTTCTCATCCTTTTAGGGGTGGTCTATCCTGTTGTGTCTTGGGTCACCGTGACCTTTTGTACCAGTGTGCTCGTGCTCCAGCTCAGACAAAGTTACAAGTGGAGAAAAAGCAACACACAGGGCGCCGAGGTTTCGCCGGCAGGTAACCATGCTGTCACTGCAAACCAAAGTCAACAACAAAAGTCGACCAAGGAGAATCACGTCACGAAAGTTGTTGTCATGGTGGCTGTGGTCTTCTTACTTTGCTCCGTCCCTGTGTCCGCAAACATCCTGGCCGATTTGATAATCCCAGAATATTCCATCGATGGAACTCTTCGCTACCTTAACCTGATCAACGGAATGATCAATGTCTTATTCACAGAGCTCAATTCAAGCCTCAATGTTGTCGTGTTCTCGGTCTCGGGCCAAAAATTTCGGTCTGTCCTGTTTGAGATTCTGTCTAAAGGACCCTGTAAGAAGTAATCGTGCGGTTAGAGTCAGCCATAAGGGGGTACTGTGTGGCGTCAACGGCAGAAGCTTTCTTGTGAACAGTAAATTTTGTCGTAAATTTCCTGTCAAAACTCACACCACCACAAACTTAACCGTAACAACAATAAAAATCACAGCAACAGCAAATACAAGAATGATTACAATAGTAAAAGCTACAAGAGCAGCAACAAATATCCTTTAAAATTCATTGTTTTCTTTCAAATAGTTATATTAGTTTTTTGTTAATAAGCACACACCTCGTGAGATTGACGAAAGTTTTTGATGAGATGTACATGTAAATAGTTTTTCTTGCTCCTTTTACATTTCTAAATCAAGTTAGAAACGTTTCAATAAAATTAATTCTTATTTATTTATTTCTATTCCTAAACAGAGAAGATTTTTTCTTGTGTGTGTGTTTGGTGTTCTATATTGATAGAACTTTATTTTAAATTTTTGTCTTTATAACTTAGAGACTTTTTTAAACAAAAGCAAAGAAATTCATTAATAAATTTCAGGGTTTTTTTTGGTTTTTTTTATCTTTTGCTTGAAGCCAATGACATTTTCTTATGCTAGCAACATTCTGAAAATTATGTTACATTTGCGTGCTTCGTAGTACATTTGTAATCATGTAGTATTGAGTAAAGCTGTCATATTTTTTCTTTGTTTCTTATTTTATGTTTTGTTTAAGACTTTGACTTGCTGCACTAAGCGTTTAAAGTATTTCTTAAAACATTATTGACATGTTCTCAATAACTATGTGCATCACAAATGTCAGATATATTGAATAAAATCAAGCCGTGTTTAAAATGGCAAGAAATTTTTAATTCGGTTAAAAACGATCCGATGTTATAATTGAAATGGTCGATTAACATAATATTATCATGTGTTTTCTTCATCGAATTTGTCATATTTTGGGTAACGATTAATATTACCAACACTTATAAAATCAAATAGTTGTTGTATGAGAAAATGTCAATTTAGCTCTCTTGTATGTGTGTAAAGTCCTACAATTTCATCATTTCATCGCTGCTTATGTCTCTTTAGAAGTTTAAACAATTGTAATTGATTTTTTTGTTAGCAAGACGGCTACAAAAATTTCTTAATGGGAGATGTTGGCAGTAGACCATTAATCTATAGCTAAAATTAATCAACAACACAATATTCCCTGTTAACTGTTTTGGGTTTAAAAAGTAGGCTCTAGAAGTCAAAATTGAGACACTTTTGATGAAACAGCTCAATAACTTACGATTAGGCTTTTAAGAAATTTTTATTGTGGAATTATCATACTTTTTCTTTGTTTTGTTAATACAGTTTTAAAAGAATAAGAATTTGCGTCATACCCTAAGGAAAAATTCGCTTTTACAAGATGCAGTTATCCTATTCAAATTTTATCAAAAGCAAATTTTAATCTTTTCTTTAACGATTCCATCATAAATAGAATCAGATGAACGAACTGTTTCCCGTTTCTTTATCTGACTACATATTATCAATAATGTTAAATGTTTCTGGACAAAAAAAGAGCGAAATTCTGTTGGAAAGTTTTATTTGTGTTTTTGTCACCAACTCTTCCATTAGTCACCTAATCGCTATTTATTCCTCTCAAAAGTATTTTTTTTTTTATCCCAGATATAGATATCGTCTAAAATGTTTAATATTTCAGAATAATAAAAATGATACTGTTGTGATCGTACATTTCATACATTTTTTTTTTTTTGTGTTATACAATCTCAGTCTCTGTTAGATAATATTCGAATCGTTTTGCTGGTTCATCTTAGCATCTCCGCCACCTCCATATCTCTTCTCTCTCTCTCTCTCTCTCTCTCTCTCTCTCTCTCTCTCTCTCTCTCTCTCTCTCTCTCTCTCTCTCTCTCTTTGTCTGTCTTTCTAACACACGCTTTCTCTCTCTTCATATCACATAATTCCCTCGCATTCCCACTATCTTCAAATCTATTTAAATAGATTTACAATTAAAACAAAAACATGAAAATGAATAATTCAGGTGGTCCTTTTCTTCGCCCTACAAACTGTCCTTTCAAGTTATTTATACTTATATAAAGTACAGCTGTTGTATTTGCATCTTAATAATATTAGATTCATCAAATAATGATCCCATAACGACACACACCCATACGAACTTGTGTAGTTATACTTGAAGCAAAATTTGTTCAAAATATAGATCATCAGTGGTTAGCAGTAAGGACTGACGCAAGCATTGGTTTTTAGAAAGATTCTTAAGTACCTTACTCCGCGGAGGGACTGAAGTTAACAAACTTGATAGCAGAGGTATAAAACGTCTTGAAAAACATAATTTCTATTAAGTGAATAACCGAATAGAAAGCAACGGTGGGATGCATTTCAAACGTAGATGATTTAAATGTGGTAATTTTTAATTTTCTAATAAATTTTTTTATGAAATATCAACAAAAACTTTTTGAAATAGAATTCATAAATTTGTGTGTTCTAGGGAAAGTTACTGTTAAATGAGACTCCTTTATTTTGCAAAACCAGAACAACAATCATGAATAAAAATCAGTTAATCCTGAGTTTAGTTATTATCTTCAGTTCACACACGTGTTGGATTTGTATCATTCCGCAAAGCTTCAAAGGTTCCCAAATATTTCTTTCTAAGATCTGTATAAGACCCTTATTCATCTCGCGGTTATAGGTTTATGCCAATACTGGGTCTAGTTATTTGTAGTGTGGTTCACTGATTGAGAGTTATAAATTTTTCAAGAAATCTATTTGGTCAAGCAGAGACGGTTTCTATTTTGTATTAGGCTCTAAAAAAAATAAAACTCTACAGACGAGCAAATATTTATAAAAGAATTTTCACTCAAACAAAGATGGAAGCATTAATAGTAGATCGCATAACTTTAAAATTCAAATGTACTCATAGCTCCGAAGATATTTTTTATCACAATTACGTAGATTTAATTTAATGAGGAGCTGCGAATTCCCGCAAGGCAGTGCACCTTCTTGCGCTGTTGGCGGAAATCCCCTTAGAATCTTTTATTGAGCGTTTAGATGGAACTTAAATAGATTTGAAAAGAATCAGAATTATCAGATTTCCAATAAAATGTTGTTTTCTATGATAAGGAGATTTAAGACTCTATCGCCAAATCAGAGAGTAGTTCACGTTGACGTGCCATATAACATGATCATTGTATAAATGGTCCGGATTTTTTACATGGACTAGAGAGAGGAAAGAGGGACGGAGGGAAAGAGAGAGAGAGAGAGAGAGAGAGAGAGAGAGAGAGAGAGAGAGAGAGAGAGAGAGAGAGAGAGAGAGAGATGAGAGAGATGAGAGAGAAAAGCAGACAGACATACAGACGCAGACACAGGCTGGCAGACAGAGACAGAGTCAGTGACAGTAAGAGAAAGCGAGAGGAAGTCAGCGAATAAAGAGATGTAGACATTCGAAAAGTAGAATGAAACTGATACGGATAGAGAGAGCGACAAAGTGGGAAAATGCAAAGAGGAAAATGAGCGGGAGATTGAGATGTTGGGAATCGGTAACTAGAGGAAAAGGACAAGAAGACAATAAGTGGGGTAGGGGAGGGGGGGGGTGAAAAGAGAGAGAGAGAGAGAGAGAGAGAGAGAGAGAGAAACAGACAGACAGACAGACAGACAGACTATATAAAATATAAGCAGATGGAAAAACCTTCTGGCAGTCTGGAAACTTAAAGTCATATAAGATTTAGCCACCATGTATGTGATATGACCACGGTGTGTTTACCATGGACCATAATGGTCGCCGTCGAACCACACAGACACACGATGTCTCACCGCTAACTATCTATTGATACTTTGAAAAAAAATTTTTTTAAATAAAAGATTTAGATCTAGATGGATAAAATGTAAAGGAAAATATTTTTAAAGTTGCCTCCCTTAAAAAGCCAATAAAAGGATGATTAAAATGGTGGATATTTTATACTCAAAAGTGCATAATATCAAAATCTGTTCAGAGGAGATGAAATTTTGTACTTGGCTCCAGTGTGTTCAATGAAGCAAATCTTGCAGTTTGCAGCATTCTTTTTTTTATATTGAATGATCATGGAATCGAGAATTGATTTCAAATCAATAATATAAAAATTCTTGATCTCAGTCTGGGCAACTACCTTTCAATAAATTTGTGGAATTGCATGTAACATTGTAATATACACTTTTCTTCAAAATGCTTATATTATTTTTAGGATTTTGCGCACTGATATGGGAATTTTTTTTTTTTAAGTAGAGCTAGGATTTAATGCTGCCTTGTCCTGTACCATTTTTTTCAGCTGGTCAAAACATATTTTTAACTATCATTCTAATCTCTCTCTCTCTCTCTCTCTCTCTCTCTCTCTCTCTCTCTCTCTCTCTCTCTCTCTCTCTCTCTCTCTCTCTCTCTTTATATATATATATATATATATATATATATATATATATATATAAATATTACACGCATTTATAATAAAATAATAAATTATTTCCGTTGCCTGGATGGAAAACTGGATTCTAATAACAGCATAGCAGACAACTCGAAGCAAGCAAACTCCTCAGTCTTGTTCAATCTTGATTTGTGATTGGTCATAAGACTCGCCCAGCCAAGCTAAAGCCTCAATACTTATTTTCTGTGTTCGAAAAATGCAGATGTAACTTTATGTGGGCAATCATATTACAAGCAAAGCGAAGATTGAGGTGTCGTGATTTAACTGAGATAACCGAGGGGATACGATGCTTAGAGAAATCCTAGGTCTTGGGTCAACTTAAGACAAAAAAAATCGTTCAACAATCCTCCGTTTAAGATTGAAAGGTTCAATGTCAGTTAAAACCGTTATAAATCGTGGATGACTTAGGCAGTGGTCACTTCAAACCTTTATTGCCAAATCTTCGCATTGCGAAACGGACGGGCTGTTTGACAGAGTCGTTTGTTTTATAATAACATTTGATATGCTTATCAGTCCGTGAAAACCACAATTAAACATATGTCACCCATCTACACGAACGGGCTAGATATACAATAAAGAAATTTCATTTACTAAATATTTCTGGAGTACGGAATGACACTCAATAGAGACTTAAGTATCTGCGTCTTCATTTCATCTCGATATTTAGAATTCCACTTTTAATGTACGAGCATCATGTTTTTGGTTGTTTTTTTTTTCTTATAGCCGAAAGGATTCTTCAAAAATATTAAAACGGTTGAGCGTCCGGCTTTTTCAGTTTCATGCATGTTATGAAACTCATTCAATAATTTAGAATGACATGCTTCATAGTTTCATCCCATTTTGGGTGAGTTGGCAAGATTCCTTGGAAAAAGAGAAAGCCAAGAACGGTATACAAAATCTTCATGTCAGTTTTTTAATCGACCAAACTCATTTGGCTGTCAAAGACAGAGAGATGGTAGATAATTACGAAAAACGTCAATTCGGAGTGAATAGAACAAACTAGTCCACACGTCAGATGAGAAACACCTGTTATAGCACAGGCAGGCTCGAACATTGGTTCTTTGGTAAAGCATCTCGATCATTGAAATTTGCAGAACACGCCTTTCTCAAAGTGTTGCATGGGCTTTTAGTCTTGACTCCTGTAAAAGCGATGCCAATACAAACAATGCGTTTGTACTGAATGTTACAGAAAAAACACCAGTTATTATTCACATAGATATTGAAAGTAATAAACGAAACCGTCGGAAAAACACTCAGGTATTTATCTTTTGTATATAAAGATGTAAGCTGTCATACTATGGCGATGCCAACACAAACAATGCGTTTGTACTGAAAGTTACGGACAACTATCAGATATTATTGTCATAGATATCAGAAGAGATAAACGAAACCGTCTGAGAAATACTCAAATAATTATTCCTTTTACCTAAAGACATAAACTGCCATATCATGATCACGAAGGTAAGAAAAATTTGAGCGGATATTGCTAATAGATATTAGTAGAAAGCAGACAAGAAAAGGAAAACCCAGGAAAATCCTTGACTGAATAAAATTAATATCCAAGTGATATTCTGGCTCAAAACAATGTTTTCTTACTCTCAATAAAGGAATTTAATCCAACGAGAATTTTACATAAAGGGTGAAGAACTTACATTATAGCGAAACTAAATAATAAACTTGGATTCCATGGATCTAAAAATCAGGTCTCAGAAAACTATTTTTGTTCGTTTTTTGTTGAACCCTTTTTTTACCAAAAGGGAATCCTTGATTCACTGCCTTAGGTCTCCGATTGAGAACACCACATTCTTTCATTAAAGTGTCATGTTTGAAACTGTCGGTTTCTTGTCACGAAACAATTAATTCCTGCTAAGCTTTTTACCAAGAAATCTTTGTTCTGTCTTCATCCTGTTACATCCATATTAAATTTTATGTCGAAAAACGTTGCTTTTTCTCCTCTTAGTTTGTTGCTATTCCTGCTTCTTTCTTGTGGTTGTTGTTATTGTTAGTGGTGGTGGTGATGTTGTAGTTTTTGTTGTTGTTGTTGTTGTTGTTGTTGTTTTGCCGTTTTCCGCCTCCGAACGTTCACCTCAGTCCTCGCTCATTGCCCAACTTTTCATGCTGCCTATCTATTGTTATTTCTGTCTGTCTGTCTGTCTCTCTCTCTCTCTCTCTGTCTGTCTGTCTGTCTGAGGTAAAAGTTCGGAGGCGGAAAACTTTTTTTTGTCTTCTCTTTTCTTTAATGAGGTTTCCTTGGCCATAATTTATATAATTCTCTTCTCAACAAAGGGAGCTCACTCTTTTTCTTTTGAAGAAGAATAATGTTTTTTTTTTTTTGAGGAAGGGGGGGTTGATTGAGTTTTTTAACATCTCCAATTAGATGGTACGTTCGTTGATGTTTTCTGTTTCCAATGTTAGCTGAGCTTTGCATTGTCCTTTTTATGTGGGTTGTAATATACTTTAAATTTCAGTGAGTCCTGATTATGTTTCTTGATTTCCTGTTCTTGTCTCTGTCACTGTAGCTCTGTAAACAAAGCATTTTGAGACAAAAGTGGTATAAGCCCATCAAATCTGCTCTTTTCACTGTATAAAATTTCTCTCGAAGCTTAAGGGATATTTACAATTTTATCATAGCTTGGAAACGTATGCTAGAAACCTTTCCAAAGGGAGAATATTGCCTGAGCTTTTTCAAGAGTGGAAGGAAGAGCCTAAGACCTGCTTTGTCTGAGCTGACCGAGGCTACAAAGAAAGTTTTATTGATTAAAATGTAAAAAAATAGCGTCTTAATGGTAGTTTTGCAATATTGAAAGCTCTTTCGCATTTATTAAGACACTCTTGAATCGCAAAAACTTCGAAGCATTTCCATATAAACTCAAGACCAATCAGGTTTCCAGCTGTTGAGAAAATAAGGTCAAATAGTTAAGAGGTACCATAAATTATTATAAAATCATGAACAGCAAGCAATTGCAACATTTCTTTATATTTTTCAAGATCGGCAAGTATGTTAACGGAAAGAAGACAAAAAAATATTTATACCCAATCTCACAATACTAAGAACAAGATTTTAGTAATTTAAAGAGCTAAAGGTCATGTTAGGTCCACTCTCACTAATGGACTTGGTCTTATCAAGGGAAAAAAAACTACAACTTTTCGAACCTTTACCAGGATTCAAACACAAAAACGAGGCACTATGGTTAACGAATTGTACTGACTGTCTTGTAAAAGATCATGTTTGAGACGATCTTTTCATTGGATCAGGTGAATTTTACTTTGGATTTGTGTTTTTCATGATAGCTTTACACCGGGGAACGTTTCTCCTTTTACACTTCGTTAAAAATGGAATTTTTTTTTGTTACCTGTAATTTTGAAACACATTGAAATCAGATAGTCTTCTTCCTTGATTTTTCCAGAGAGGGAAAGAGTAAGCAAAAAATTGAGAGACAAGAAAGAGACAGACAGACAGAGACACGGCAGAGAGAAACAGAGAGAGACATGGAGAGAGAGACACACACACATACAGCAGAAAGAAACAGAGAGAGACAGAGAGAGAGACAGAGACGGAGAGAGAGACACGGAGAGTGAGTGAGAGAGAGAGAGAGAGAGAGAGAGAGAGAGAGAGAGAGAGAGAAAATAAATTATGAAGTCAAATCTAGGTTTTAAATGCAAAACCTCTAACTTGTCAGATTCGCACTCTTTCCTGTCCATCTGAACTACCTGACGCTATAGATTATTGCCTGAAAGGTATATATTACTTTAATAGCTTTATAACTTGTCACTATATTTATCCGCTCCTCTCGGACTCTCCCATCACTCCCTATCTCTCTCTGACCACTCAATAAATAAGATGGCAGATAGACCGCTTGAGTCGCTATAATTGGCTACCTGATTCGAACCCTGACTGAATCGACGTGGCAGAAGAATCGAATTCTTCGAGGCAGCTCGGTTTTCTGAGTTATACATGAAGATATTGAGATGCATATCTAGGTGTGGGCTAAAATTTCGGTATTTACTCTTTGTCTGTCATCTATATATAAATTATTTTGAATACCAATTCTTTTTAATATTCCAAACATTGGTCCAAATTATAAAGATTTAGACTAGATCTGTCACCCTAGATCAAGATAAAGCATAACCTTAACCTTTTTATTAAGATCGAATTAGGAGCTAAATCTACATTTGTATGAGCCTACGGTATTAACGCCTAGATAGAACTATATTCTTCAGAGCTAGCATGTACAATAAATGACATACTTTTAGCCAGATCTTAAAGCTCGGTATTACTCTGACCAACCATAATGATCACCCACGATGTTTTTCGAATACAGTGAATGTTGATGACCGATCTACTTTCTATACCTTTTAAATTATGTTTTAGGATTGGGAATCTCACAAAAGCGATAATATTGGAAAACGTTATCACAAATTTCCCATGAATAACTTTTTTTTTTTTTTCATATTGGGTGAATATAAAATAAATGTTATGCGATATGAAAAGGAACTACTACTATCTTTAACGTCTGACCCTATGAAAAATAGAAAGGTTGCGCCCCCCCCCCCCTAAAAAAAAACAACAACTAAACAATATATATATATATATATAATGATAATAATATATATATATATATATATAATGATAATAATAATAATAATAATAACAACAACAACAACAACAACAACAATAATAATAATAATAATAATAATAATAATAATAACAACAACAACAACAACAACAATAATAATAATAATAATAATAATAATAATAATAATAATAATAATAATAATAATAATAATAATAATGATGATGATGATGATGATGATGATGATTATGAAGGGAGTTGTAGAGTTGTAATTCAACCCTCTAAAGACACCCCCCCTTCCCTTCGCCCGTTTCCCAACCTTTCCCGGCCTCTATACGAGACTGAATAAAATAATTATTATAAGCAGATTACAAACCCATCTTTTAATACAGTTATCCGTTTTCTCTTTGTCTGTTGAACTAAAATCTGTGAAAATCGCCGTACATAAGAAGAATCAATGAAATGTCCACTAATCTAATAAGCTTATTGGTCTGTTTATTTCTCATGCTTTTAATCACAAAATAGCTGGGCATTCTGATTTTTTAGATAATTATGCGAAATACTTCGCGTAAGTAGGAGCAAATCAAATGGCGTTCTGTACCAGTGTAAGCTCATTGCGTCATATTGGAGATTACTTCTGCTGAATCGGCGTCCATGTTGCCAACAATCCTGGCAGAGTTGGGCGCTTGGCTAGTGGGAAGACAACAACAAAAAAAAAAAAAAATTTCGGAAGTGGATTGAGAAAGATATAAAGAATGAAGAATTAAAAAAATATATATATTTATAATGCCTATTTCTTCACAACTGGAGGTTTCTCTGTATGGAAGCGTTCGTAATTTAAAAGTGTTCGTTTGAGGAAAAAAAAAAGTTAGGTGCGCTCTACCTGGACATTTTAAAATGTTTATATCGATGCTACGTGCACAATAATCATTATCAAGTTATAGTCTTTAAGGCTGATGGTATTTAAAAATAGAGTTCTTTTCAAATTCTAAAACCAGATGTAGAAGGTGAGACGCCTTATCGTATAGATTGTTGCAACTTACAGAATTGCGCACTTTTTTAATGTGACTAAACTTTTTCTGATCTGAACGACAATATTTAGTGAATGCGTTTCGGTAGAATGAAGATGCGCAATGGAGTTAATTGCATGTATAACGAAAAGTACTTGTTTAATGCAAAGGAGAGAAGAATAGAAATAGAGGGGGAAAATAGAGTTAGAGAGAGAGAGAGAGAGAGAGAGAGAGAGAGAGAGATGGAGAGCTGGAGTCAAATAAAAGAATTCAGCAGAGACAGCACGAAATAAACAAAAAAATAAATGGAAAGATATTCAGATAGATAAATAGAGAAATGGATGACACAGGCAATGCAAAATTAATAAATGTACATGCAAGATAGATTGACAGAGATGTATACAAACAAATCGAGAGAGAGAGAGAGAGAGAGAGAGAGAGAGAGAGAGAGAGAGAGAGAGAGAGAGAGAGGAGAGAGAGAGAAAGAGAGAGAGAGGAAAGTTAAGGATAAGGTTCCATCTTGTTTTCCCCAGAACTGCCATCATTTACCTTGCTATGCCTACGAAAATATACTATGTTACCTCTGTTTGAAGAAAGATGATTACAGATTTACCAGTATGCTTAAGTTAAGAGTCAAAGTAACTGCTTCTAGAAAAATATGCAACTATCAGTATCAGTCTGTATTTTGTCCAGTTAATTATTATTTTGTGAGATGAATACCATATTAATTAATTACCATTGGAGAGATTGAAAATTACACCAAAAAAATGTAAAGAAAGAGTCACCGAGGGATAGAAGAAAAGGGGGACAAAGAAAAAAAAATAGAGACTAAGAGAGAGGTTGAGACGAATAAGAAGAGATAGAGTGGGATACATAAATTAAAGGTATTTTTTTTATAGAAAACTAGAAAAGTTAAACGGATGATTAGATAAACAGTTAGATAAACAGAAAGATAGTCTGATAGAATGATAGATAGATACATAGAGAGATGAGACAGAGATAGTTAATTACATATTTGGCGAGATAGATAGATAGATAGAAAAAGAGAGAGAGAGAGAGAGAGAGAGAGAGAGAGAGAGAGAGAGAGAGAGAGAGAGAGAGAGAGGGGGGGGGAGGGGGGGATTGGAGAGAGAGACACACACATATATTTAGAGTGACAGATGGAACAAACAGAAAACGAAAAGGATAGCGCGTTACAAAGACAAATAATTCGAAAAGGAATTTAACAAAACTGAAAAATGATTTTCAATAGAAATTTTTGCGAATATCGTAAGTCAATTAGGCAATTTTAGTCTTGTTGTCAGATGTATAAAATACCAAAAATTTTTTAGCTAATGTCTATTTAGAACTTCCAGATCAGGTAATACCCAGATTTACAGGCACAAGAAGTCGCAGAGAGATTTACCTGTAGTATAATGTTATGACTGACACACTGACAGAGTGTTTTACGAAGAATATATCAATATTGTAGTTCATGACTTGCGTTTCCATTATCGTGTGGCCATTCTTGGTAAACTGAGAAAACCGGGAAGAGAAAAAACATAAAAAGAAAGAAAAAAAATAGTTTATTCAAAACTTAGGTGGTTGACAAAGGGTACGTTTGATCAAACGTTTTATATATGCATCAAGAAATGGTAGATGATGAAAATAATAATGTTGATGGTGTATGGCATCCTCGTGGTCGCGATTGTGAAAAACGTCATCATCGAAATATTGACGTCAATGACAATAACTAATATGATAATCATGAGGATGATGATATTTATCATGGTGACAATAACTTTAATGACAATGGTGATCAAATGTATTGGACTATAGTGGCGATGAGAATAACGCTATTGATTATAGTATAATAATGACAACTACATAATGAAGAGGGAAACTTATTAAGTAATGCACAGCTTGTATTACGTTAAACTGCTCAGGTATAATCAATTGAAAGCTTTTCGTTTGGAAACACTCCACTGTCTTTAACCCAGCGATTTTATAATCAAATAGGATGTCTTTCAAAATCTGATAAGCTGTAAATACCCTTTCTTTTGTGAAATTTAAACTTAAAAAAAAACAACTCTTAAACTAGTTGTGTATCTCTTGCTTGGTTTAATCTTTGGCTCTCAAAAGACGTATCGAACACTGAAAGCTTTTACATTAATAAAAATATGAAAACTTATTCTCTTTCAATGAGAAAACATTGCGTTCAATATCCAGGGTAATATTTGCAAGGATTAACATCGATAAGTTCACCTTTTTAAGGCTATTTCTATTTAGCAACAAGATCTCCTCCAGATCTAGATCTAAATTTGAGTGCTAGCCACGGCTCTTCACAAACATCAAAAGTAAGGGTCTAATTACATGTATATCTGCATAGATTGAGACAGAAAAGTATTATATAAGGAGCTGGTTTAGTCATTAGCATTTTTTTTCTGCAACGAAGGCTTACATAATTCTAAAAGGTCTAGTCCAGTGGTTCTTAACCTTGTTGGAGGTACCGAACCCCACCAGTTTCATATGCGGATTCACCGAACCCCTCTTTAGTGACAAATAAAATATAATTTTTTTTTTCAAATTCAAGACATAGACATGTTTTTTTACTGGCTCTGCCGAACCCCAGAGGTTCGATCGAATCCAGGTTAAGAACCACTGGTCTAGTTTATCGTTTAGGTCTACACAGAGGGTAAAGATCCTAACAAAAATCTACCTGATATTTTTGGTTGTCCATGTCAAGATTTAAGCAAAATGTTGCAGTTTCTGAAGGTTCGATCAGTTCAATATTCATGGTGTCGATGGCTATGTCGATGTTGTCTTGTCCTGAGTACTGTTCAAAGGTCAGATCAGTATCATCTTTTTTGTATTCGACTCGTACAACTGGTTGGTAATGGTTCTCTGTTTTTCCGCTGCCGGAAGCTCTCCGGAAAACGAAAAGCATCCTTTTGTTAAAGGAAGAAAAATTCTTTATCAACATAGCTGTCGACATTTCCTAAATTAAATCCCTCCCTCTGCCTGTCTGTCTGTTTGTCTATTTGTCTGTCTGTCTGTCTGTCTGTCTGTCTGTCTCTCTCTCTCTCTCTCTCTCTCTCTCTCTCTCTCTCTCTCTCTCTCTCTCTCTCTCTCTCTCTCTCTCTCTCTCCCCAAAATAAAAAAAAAAACACGAAAAAAATCAACAGCAAACAAAAAGCGATATAGACAGCCAATTGAGAATAATAATTAGCGAAGAGAATTTTGGACTTATTCCTTTTACACTTGAGCGGATAATTATCAACATCTTCAAAACTCCCCATTTCGAATATTCTAGAGCGGAAATCTTAGTGGCACAGTTTAGGTTACCTATTTTTATTTTACCTGAAAAAGAATACAGTGATTGCCATGAAGATGACTGTGTGGTTTAATAATTTATATAGTACTTTTCATACTATTAGAGAAGCATTTTCCTGTCATGGAAAATCCTCTTCATATCTAGAATCGATATTTACTGCATATAGGTTTTAAGAAAAAAGAGAGATTCACATTCATATGTTAATGTATAACTTGGCAATCTACATTATGATCTTGTATACATTGATATACTGCTTTCCAGTGATCTTTGAAACCCAACGGTAATCGACTGGTGCTAATTTTAGCCTAGATAATGTCGATATAACGACAATTCTCCGAAAAACGAAAACCATTATTTAGTAGAACGCAACCAGGGCTTAATCAAGGTATGTGTGCATGTTTGTGTTTAACCGTTAGGTCTACCAGAGTCTAGAATTATGACGATTATCTCACACATGGTTTTGTGTAGGAGTTGATAAGTGGAAATAAAATGGGTCAGATTTGATGATGACCCCATTTGCCCACAATGTTTAGAATTATCTTAAACCTTTGAAAATGGAATTATTGGCTTTATTACTTGCTATATATAACTGATGAAATTTGTATTAAGTCAGCATAATTTAGTGACCTAACAACTTACAGTAATAATCTAGA
This sequence comes from Elysia crispata, assembly GCA_033675545.1. NCBI lineage: Eukaryota > Metazoa > Mollusca > Gastropoda > Plakobranchidae > Elysia > Elysia crispata. The sequence continues at coordinate 300,833 of JAWDGP010001156.1, read as the reverse complement.
TCTTTTTGCTAGAAATCTTAGTTGAAATAAAAAGATCCATTCTCGGGAGATTATTTATAGTCAATATGCGGCAAATAAAGCTTTTGTCTAATACTAGAAAAAATGTTATGGGATCGTTCTACTACAATTTTGTACATAATTGTACTGCAAATTAGATGCCTGAGAGAAAAAAAATGATAGTTCAAAAACAGACCATCATGATAAACGAGCCAGGTAATACTTAAATATAAAAATTGTGTCGGATGTTTCATGAAACCAAAAAAAAAATACAAAATAGACTTTTGTGTGGGATTTCTCCTTTCCTATCTATTAAACAGTACATAGTTTCTTGCCACACAAAAAGCAAGCTTGGGTGGAAATTAATGTAACATAAGCTTCTTTTTCTCCTGCCTTCAATCTTTTTTGACTGTGCTATATCGATGATCCGGTCAGGTCGACAAAGTTGGTCGTTGGTCGTTGGTCGTCGCCAGACACCCAGAGCGTCTCGCTGACTGGAGCTTTTGTAGGCCAAACTTGAAGTCTGGCTTCCTCAAAGTGAGGGCAGGTCTGTAGGATGTGGACTGGGGTCTGTTCTGTTGCTCCACACTGCCATTGCACAGATTCTGCCATTCCCATCTTCTTCAGATTTTTGTTGAGGCCACAGTGGCTTAGGCGAAACAGTGTTGTTTGACCTTTTCTGTCCAGCATGTGAATGCTGTCATTCTTGAAGGTGTATCCTTCGTTCTATTTTTGCCCTTCCTGTGTGGCTCTGATCTAAAGAAAAGTTTTAGCTTCTTCATAAGAGATAGTAGCTGGGCAGCTTACTTCCTTCTTTTGCCAACTGGTCAGCCATTTCATTTCCCGTTGTTCCTGAATGGGATGGGATCCATTGGAGAACTATTTTCCTTTTCTTGACAGCTTTTTAAGTTGCTCGCACAAGATTGTTGATATGTAATCCGTGGAATCTGACTGCAGAGTCTGAAGGGGTGACAGAGAATCGGAAAGTATCACTGTCTGTGCTGTTGCAGGGTATCTGTCTCAAGGTGATCAGCTGCCAAAAGCAATGCGTCTAAAGCATCTAAAGCGTCAGTAGATAATCGCGTTTCAGACTTCGAATCTGGATGGTTGAGAAGTGTGGCTGAAGCTAGTGAAGATTTGGCTGCCTCGAACGCGGTCTGGCATTCATCTGTCCAAGTAATTACTTTACCTCTGCTTTTTGTTGCTTCCGTCAACGGTGCTAGAAGTTTGGCAATTCCAGGGAGGAATCTGTGGTAGAAATTCAGCATTCCCAAAAAACGTTGTAAGGCTTTCTTGCCGTTAGGTTTTGGGAATTCAGTGATGGCCTTGACCTTTTCAGCTAGTGGTGTGATGCCGTTTGGGGTAATCTTATGACCGAGGAATGTCACTTGCCCGAATATGCATTTTTGAGTTTGATGACAAGACCATTGGTTGCCAGTAAGTGGAATACAGAACGTAGATCTGCCTCGTGTTCCTTGGGAGATGAGCTAGCTATCAAAAAATCGTCTAGATAAACGAAACAGCAGTTGAGGTCGTGTAGAATACCATCCATGAGCCGCTGGAAGGCTTGGGCAGCGTTTTTTAACCCAATAGGCATTTTTAGGTATTCGTAGAGGCCAAAAGGAGTGATGATAGCTGTCTTAGGGATATCCTCCTCAGCCACAGGTATCTGATGATACCCACGAATAAGATCAATCTTTGAAAAGATAGTTTTTCCACGTAGATTACTATTTAGGTCCTGAATGTATGGCAGCGGATACCTGTCATCTTTGGTCACGTCATTCAACCACCTGTAGTCTCCACACGGGCGCCATCCTCCATTGCTCTTTCTTACAATGTGTAAAGCTAAGGTGACGACCAAGGAGATGGTGATCGGCGGATAATACCAAGTCGTTCTAGTTCCTCAAATTCAGCTTTCGCTGCAGACAATTTGTCATTATCAAGGCGGCGGGCGCGAGCATGAACAGGGGGACCGGAAGTTGGTATATGGTGTACAACGCCATGCTTGTTATCACGAAAAGTGGGTATCAAAAGTTCTGGAAAAACTTCTAGAATGGCCTCATATTTTGAATGTACTTTGTGTATACCCGGGCGTGGTGAATGTGTAGGTCTAGCGTTGACGATGGTGCCACCATCCAGCGAAACCAATCTCTTGTTGCTGAGGTCGATTGCGAGACGGTGGCAGATGAAAAAATCTGCCCCCAATATTGGCTGAGTGACGTCGGCTATCCAGAATTTCTGTTTGAAGAGCGTGGTTTTGCTGAGTTTCAGAGAAATCGGTCGTTTCCCATAAGTTGCAATAGCCGACCCATTAGCTGCTATGAGATTGGGGCCGCGAGATTTTTTTCTATCCGAATTTGTGGCTGGAAAAACAGATTCTTCCGCTCCAGTGTCTACTAAGAAAGAACGGCCTGAAATAATATCAGTGACCGAGATAGAACTGGAGTTGACCGCACAGATTGCAGGGGCATTGATCAAGCCAGTAGCGCCCTTTATTTTGCACTGGCTCTGTCGTTTCCCTGGCTGGTTAGACGTGGAGACATTGCACAAGGTCGGCCGTCGACGAAATGTTCGCAGGATCTAGCATTGGAAGCAAATCGGGAATGGTATTTGCATAAAACAAAAGTAGGCGTAGGGGTCGTAGACCTATGCTTCTGTCGAAAGCGTGGATTCCTTTGGAGGGCGTTCACGTCTCCGTGACAGGAGTTAGCCTGTTCCTCTAGTGTTGCCTCGATTGAGTACGTATTTTGGATGGAACGCATAGCAGCAGCCGAAAATTCTACGTCCATTATTCCATCGGCTGTCTTTGCGAGGGTGTCGAGGTCAGCATCTGGAGTCTGAGCCAGAATACGGCGGACCTCAGGGGGCAATTGGTTTAGGAAAAGGGCACGGAAAAGTGTTACAGGGTCATGGTTAAGGCTTCGCATGTGTTGGAGAAGTTCTGATGGCTTGCGGTCACCTAAACCATTGAGGTTGAGCAGTTCTTGATCTTTTTGAAGCTGTGTCGCTTCATAGGCGTTGAGGAGAGTTGATTTTAGTCTGTCATACTTCCCTACTGGCGGTGGGTTTTCCAACACTACTTGGACACGGCATGCAGTAGAGGAATCTAAGAGCTGTATCACATGGTGGAACTTAGTTAAGTCTTGTGTAATCGGTGGCGTGTGTGTGTTGAAGGATGCTTCTAAGCGAATAAACCACGCCTTGGCGTTTGTCTGCCAAAACTGTGGTGCCTTGAAGGCGACTGCCGACACTGACGAAACTGTTGTAGTTGTGGCCTGCGTTGCGTGAAGAGTCTGCTCTCTGATCGCGTCTGCTAGTTGTTTGATAGCATCAAGGTCCATGGTTAAAGGTTTAGAAATGTCAAAATTATGATATTAGGTTGATGAATCTAGATCTTGGTCTAGATCTAGATCTGGTATGGTGCTGTCTAGGGAGTGTAGACTGTAGTGTTAAGCCTGGTTTGGTGGCTGTGGTTTAGTCGGTTTACTCGCTCTAGTAAGCTGTATTTTAGATCTAGATTCGTATTCTGAAAAATCTATTGCCTGTGACGTATTTACTTAAGGTCGGGGTCACCAATAAAGCGTCCTTACAATAAATCAATCTTGGAGTTTGTTGTTGAGTTGTAAGAGCTTTTTTATTTTCAACCTTCTAGTCCAAAATCAAAACAAGCCTGAGAGATTTCTTTTACTTTAGCTTTCTCTTTTTGTCAACATCATAACAGAACGAACTAATTTACAAAACATGGAAAATAATAAAATAAAAACTACAGTCTCAGTATGGAGGATATGGAACATGATAAGATTGTAAGAGTTTTAAAGTGATATCGCTACACGTCCATTTCTGCTTTTAAGTTCGTGCTTTGCACCCCAACACGTCTTGCCTTTGAGATGGATGTATGAGTGTCATTCGGCTTCCTCCATTTACTTACTGCCCTTTCTGCTGATCCATCAGTATAGATATGGATCCATGAACATTTTGGGTATTTTGTGGTTTAAAGTGTCTAAGGGCAGAGCTTTCAGCCGATGAGGGGGGTGGTCAGCCTTAGGGTGGATGCCAGAAATTTTTGCTCACACTTAAAACCTCTGAATACGCAGCCAAACCCGAGGACGCAATTGTTCAATATGTGTTGGTTGTGAGACTGTGTCCTCTTTCTTTTATAGCTCTTTGACTTTGTGGTTAAGCGATTTTCCCTGAAGCCTGCTTTTAATGGGTTGATTTAGTTTCTAGTGAAAAGGATGAGAGGGTAGCCTCTCTTTCTTTTCTGCTTGGCATTATATATTAAAGTTTCTTCTTGTTTCAAGGAGCTGAATGTTCACCACTTTCTCCATTTACCAGATGGGTGTGCTTTTTATTGCACCATGAATGATCCTCAGGCCCTCGTTCTGCATTTTGTCTATTCTGGTCTTGTTTGCCTTTGATGCTGTAGACCATGATGAAGACGCATATTCTGCCACAGGTCTAACATTACCTGTGTAAACTTGACGTAGAGTTCTCAAATTGGCTCCCCACTTTGCTCCAGCCAGTTTCTTCATGAGGGAGAGTCTCCTGATGCTTTTGTTTTCCACTGTCTCCAGTTGAGGCTCCCATGTAAGTCTTGGATCGAGGGTGACTCCCAAGAAGTTTGCTTGTCTGACATTTCTATTCTCTCTCCATCCAACTGAAGGCGGACTGTTTCTTTCTGGTTTGAGGGTGAGAATCTGTTGAGAGTCAGAGCCCACTTGTCAGCCCACTCTTTAAACTTGTTGATGGTTTCCTGTAACCTATGTGTTGCTGTTGATACATATTCGCAACATCAGACTGCCAGATCATCCGCATGTAGAGTGCTTGAGAAAAACTTTGGAATTATAGATGGAAGATCATTTATGTATATGAGGAACAGATTTGGGGAGATTACTCCACCCTGGGGCACCCCTTCTCTAAGTTTGATGAGATTGCTAGTGCTTCCATCCATGCTAGCTCTTGCAGTTCTGTTGTGAAGAAAACTTCTAATCCAGTTCAGCATTTTTCCTCTGATTTCCATTTTCATGACTTTTAGCAGAAGTCCTTTTTTTCATACTATATTTAAGGCTTTTGTTAAGTCAAAGAAGACTGCCAATGTCTTCTTCTTTCTTGGATCTTGGAAGCCACTCTGAATGTCTTATGTTAGGAGAGCTAGCTGATCTTCGGTACTGAGGTATTGACGATAGCTTGTTTATGTAAAGGAGAGTAAATCTTGACTTTCTAAGAGCCACACTAGTCTGCTGTAGACAATTTTTTCCAGTTACTTGCCTAAGCAGCTGAGCAGGCTGATAGGTCTGTAGCTATCTGTCTTCTTCTTGTCTTTGCCTTTCTTGAGGATAGGCCTAATGACAGCTTCTTTCCATATAGAAGGAACATGACCAAGATGCCAGCTTTGGTTGAAGAATGCCAGAAGTGTTTTCTTTGCTGCAGGTCCAATATGTCGCAGCATATCACTTGTGATGCCATCTGATTCAGGCGACTTTTTGGGCTTTATGGTTAACAAAGCCAGGTAGAGTTCTTTTGTCGTTAACCTATCCAACATGCAAGGGTGAGATGGTATTTTGATATTCTGAAGTTCTTTTGTCTCACTCTGAATGTCATGGAATCTGTTCCTTGATATTTCTACTTCACTGACATTCTTGTAAGTGTAGGCAAGAACGTTGCATGCAGCCTTTCCTGCGGCTGGTCCAGATTCTGTGAGGAGGACGGTCTGGCTTCTGAAGACGTTGCCATCATTGAGAGCCTTTGTGAGCTGTCACAGTTTTTTAGTATCTTTCTCCATGTCTAGACTTGAAGTCTTTTCAAACCAGTTTCTTTGACTTTGAGAGTGCTTTTCCATCTCATACAGCTTCTTGTTTTTTTTCTTTTTTTTTTTTGTTTTTTTGTTTTGTTTTTTGCGAACCTGCCTATTGAAGTCTGTTGGCTGCTTTTCTAGAGCATCCCTGGCTGTGTCTAGTTGCTTGAGTAGGTCTTCAAGTCTCCAATTTCAGTGTGGCTTATAGCCCTTCTTTCTGCCTCTTGGTATATAGAATTTTGCAGCTTGTATGACGCTTTTTGTAAATGCAGAGATGTTGCTATTTACGCTGTTATGGTGACTGAATAAGTTCTTGGTGAGACAATTTGCTATTTCCTGAAATTTCTCCCAATCTGCCTTTTGTAGTTCCAGGTTGGTGGCAATCTGTGTAAGTGAAGTTTGATGTCTCTGTTGACATTGAGGATCACTGGCCCATGGTCACTGCCTCCCAGTTGAGCGCAGACTTCTCATTACATCAGCTAATAAGCTAATAAGAATATGTAAGCAACTTTGCAAAATCCTAATCTATATTTATATTGTTTTAAATTTTTATCTCATGCAGGTTTAAATAAAGGCGCAGATATGAATTCCCACAAGGATGTGTACCTTAAGCGACTACTCATAGTTTGTCTTCTAACAAGAGTGTAAAAGGAACGTTAAATAAAATTTCATTTAGAAAGTTCAGGATAAGCTGGTTTTCCAAATTAAATACTACGTAAGCTAATTAGTTAAATACATCAAGTTATGGCAGGCTATTTTACTTACCTTTTCCCTTGACTCTCGAAGGTGACAACTGCACACGCCTTTAAACCTTTAGATGCTCTCGCATTGTTGATTGGGACTGTGTATTTTGTTGGAGAGGACATAGTAGGTGTCTGAGAATATTTATATTGTTTTTATAATGATTAAAGTTATAAAATATTTCACAAATATTCCTCTCGTGCATATATATATATATATATATATATATATATATATACATATATATATACATACATATATATATATATATATATATATATATATATAGATATATAGATATGGGAGATCCTACCTTAAATTCTCTTCATACTACACTGGTGTTTCAAGCGGAGGACAAAGTTGTCGCCAGTCTTCCGCTTGAAACACCAGTGTAGTATGAAGAGAATTTAAGGTAAGATCTTCTATTTCTATGAAATGCTCCCACAGTGAGCACTTTTATCAATTATTCCAACTTATCTTCAAACTATATATATATATATATATATATATATATTCAATTATTTCGTATTTTCACAGCTCTGTTTATATCTGCTTTTGTCTTTATGTCTTTTGATAGTTTATGTATAGCCAACCTTAGACGATTGTTTTGTGCTCCCGTGTGGGTTCTTGTCCCTTAATAGTTATTTCCCATGTAAACAAGGGAATTCATTTAAAGTAAAATGACCCAATTAACGTCAAAGTTTCGGAATTTTACAGCGCTTGTTTCGAATTTCTGGTTTCTTCTGCACAGGGAAAATTTGCAACACCAAAAACTCCTATGTACTAAATAACACATCAAAAACCAAGTCCATGAAAAGTACAGTGCATTAAATAATTGTTGCGGCTTGTTAAGTTTCAAAAAAGAAACTTTTAATTACACTAATTTGTTGCTCTTTTATTGATGAATTACTTTCAGGAAAGAAGATTTCCCTACATATTTTCAAGGTTCACACAAAGTGCATCCTTTTTATTCCTATGTATACTTAAAATAACTTACTCAGATAATATCTCTGTCTTTATTCCTTTTTCTTCTTCATATATTTTTATACCCTCTTCCTTATTCTTGCACAAATTAAGTGTCTGTCCCTCCTTCACAATTTCTCCTTCCTTTCCAAGTTATCCCCACTATTTATGGCACTCCTAGTTATTATTCACAATTATCACAGATGTCACTCCTAGTTATTATTCACAATTATCACAGATGTCACTCCTAGTTATTATTCACAATTATCACAGATGTCACTCCTAGTTATTATTCACAATTATCACAGATGTCACTCCTAGTTATTATTCACAATTATCACAGATGTCACTCCTAGTTATTATTCACAATTATCACAGATGTCACTCCTAGTTATTATTCACAATTATCACAGATGTCACTCCTAGTTATTATTCACAATTATCACAGATGTCACTCCTAGTTATTATTCACAATTATCACAGATGTCACTCCTAGTTATTATTCACAATTATCACAGATGCCACTCCTAGTTATTATTCACAATTATCACAGATGTCACTCCTAGTTATTATTCACAATTATCACAGATGTCACTCCTAGTTATTATTCACAATTATCACAGATGTCACTCCTAGTTATTATTCACAATTATCACAGATGTCACTCCTAGTTATTATTCACAATTATCACAGATGTCACTCCTAGTTATTATTCACAATTATCACAGATGTCACTCCTAGTTATTATTCACAATTATCACAGATGTCACTCCTAGTTATTATTCACAATTATCACAGATGTCACTCCTAGTTATTATTCACAATTATCACAGATGTCACTCCTAGTTATTATTCACAATTATCACAGATGTCACTCCTAGTTATTATTCACAATTATCACAAATGTCACTCCTAGTTATTATTCACAATTATCACAGATGCCACTCAGAGCCAGGACTGTTCTATGTTACAGCAATTTAAAAACAGAGAGGCAAAACAACCGGGGTGGAAGTTTCAAGAGAAACGCAAACTTTGAGTAAATTATCAAATTATGAACTTCATCTTAATCGTCATACGCTTATTATTTAAAAATAAACGACTATAAATAGAATAAAATATTAAAGGTAAATGGATAAACAGATACACAAATAAAGAAATAGACAAGCATAAAAGCAAGTAATTAGATAGATACATAAAAAGATAGGTGGATGTATAGACTGATTAAATAGATAGATATAGGTGGCAAAGTGTATCCTTGTGTTTGATAAACGCAAAAGAGTAGGGAATGAAGAACAGGGAAAATTTTTTAGAGCGAAAAATAATTATGACTGCTTAAGTCCTCAATGAGATGAAGTTTAAGTAGAAATAAAGTAAAATGCGCATTTCTATTATAGGTTAAAGGATCGATATGTTATATCTTTTAATGAAAATGACAATCTAATTCTTGCGTTTGGAGCTACAATATTTCTTCTTGCCTTTAATTGCAAGATTCTCATTTATGAGAAGAAAAGTTGTTGTAAAAGTTGATTCCCAAGTGGCAATCTCTTCATTTTAGAATTGAGATGCATAAGGATAAATGATTGTAAAATTGGACACTAATCATACGTTTCATATAGAATCCTATTTCACAATGTATCAGTGGCTAGAATCCAATTTCACAATTATGTATTTTTAATGCTTTGCAAATCTGAATTTAAGAGATTGCCAATTGAGAATTAACTTTTATAATAGCCTTTCTAACCATTAATGAGAATCTTACAATAAGAAGCAAGAAAAAATATTTAACCTCTTAACTCAAGAAATTTATTATTAGTAACTCTGAAAAATCAGTCGGCTACTCTTTAGGTAGAATCATCAAAAACGATTACGTATAGATTGCAATATTGAATTGCCACATTAAAAAAATAAATATATCTCCGGAGATTTCCTTAAAACATCATACTAACAGGATTTTCCCATTTCGTCTGAATGCATTCTGCCTTCTGCAAGCCTTGCCATTTCGCAGTGTTGTTTACAGACGCGCATCGTATCTCATCCTGGGCATCAAACGCCTGATAACGCTCCTCACAAGTAAACCTAGCATTATCCACAATGGTTCCCCCCATTTCATCTAGCACAAGGAGGCCATTGGGAATTCCAGAGGCGTAAGTGCTCTGGTTGCAAGGTGCGCACAGAGCTGTTGCGTCCAAGGTTGACCAAGTTCCATCTGCCCGACACTCGATGACGTTATTTGGCGAGTTAACGTACAAAGGAGGGTCGCAGGATACCTCAACTCTGGACCCGTAAGTTGTGCTGTGGCCCATAGGAATCTGAGGAGGACATGCAGTGTGATCACCTGTGTGGCTAGTGAGGTGTTGTAGATTGTTCAAAACAAAGTCATCAAACGACTCATTAACATCCCCTCCTCATTTGCCCATGGGAAAGAAAAGGCTTGAAACTTAAGTAAAATTCTCATTGTGACAGCAACTAAATGATTTAATGTTTCTCAGGTTAGGTCTCTCTAAACATAGAAAACGGGGTACATAGATTTACAAACCTTGCAAAATCTAAAATGAAAATATGATTACGCACTATGTTACTATAATCGTCTAGGATAAATTACCACACTAAGTGTTATACAACACATAATGCATATTTTTTAATATCATTATTGTCGATACCCCAGATCTTTAAAAAAGCATTCTTCTAATTAGGGAAAAGAGATTTTCCAAAAGAAAGTTACCATGATAAAGACTCTTGACAAGCATAAAGGATCATACGAGATCTATTTCCAAAATAATATAAAAACAAAACTACGCCAAAAATACCACATTTCCTTACATCTAGGGGCGAGTTAGTTGGAGTCAATATCTCTCCACAGTCTACCGGTCTACATATATCTTGCATGTTGGTGGGTAGACTCCAACCTGTCACAGAGTTACAGTCAACCTCAAATATGTAGGAAGATGCGCTCATTCTCGCCGTGGCAGCGACCATTTTGTACCCCTCAATGCACTGATAGGCAACTCTTTGAGGATTTCCGGCCTTTAAAGTCCAGGTGGTGAAAGGAATAGCCGCGGGATAACCACAATTTTCGGGAACGCACAAGACTTCAGGATTCGGGGCCGTCCAGTTTCCGTCCTCACATGTTATGGAAGAGTATTTCACGACATCAGCCGACGAATTCATCGCGACTATAGAAAACTCATCGATGCAGTAAATTTGTCCAACTACTCCGTTTCTGAAGGAGTCGGAAATTCTCTTCGGCGATAATAAGTAAGCATTGTCTAAGAGATCTGGGTATTCGCATCTAAGCTGGGAGCAGGTAACTTCATCAGTTGACCAACTGGCGTCAATTTGACAGATTTTGCTGGAGGTGGTAGAGGAGAGGAAGTAGCCCGGGTGGCACGTATAAACTGCGCTGTATGGGTACACGGAGCCTGTCTTGGTTACGTTGGCGTTAGAGATAACGGGAGGATCGCCACATGACACCTGCGAGCATATGACCACGTCTTGAGTCCAGGATGCTTCGGGTTGTATGCAGGAAATATAGGACCCTTGATTTCGATGGACAGCAAAGAAGAAAAAAAAGAAGAAGAAGAAGAAGACGAAAAAGTATTTAACATTCCCTTTTTGCAAAGGTTTATTCTGATTGTAAAACTGACCAGCATACAATAAATATGATTCGAGAAAATAAATGTTAGACAACTTAGTGCATACCAACAGTTCTCGCCAGAGAAGCTTATGCAATTGAATGGCAAAAAAGAGAGTTTGAGATGGACGAGTGTCAAAAAAATTAAAAACTATGCCGCATTTGCTGACAGGACTTTCAACGCAGCTGTTAAAATTTAGTATGGTTCAGAGTTATAAATTGTAACAATCTAGCACTTTATAAAATTAAGATTTTAAAGATCATAATATTTAATGCTACAAGTCATACAACCATACCGATGCTATTAAAGTCGAAGCACATTGTTTAATTTATATTTTGAAAACTAACACTTTCCTCTGTTCACAAATAAAAAAGCGTGTATTCAACACGACGCCAGCGACTTTACGAAAAAAAAACACAAAGAAAAGAAATAGGAATATGGACTTTTTTAAAGACTGAGTTGATGAGTTTCACGGTAAAGAGAGGTTTATTTGTGTTGATGTTTTGAGGTCTGCTCCCCTTGTAACTTTTACTGTTATCATTATTTACAAGGTTCCACAATTTATTTTTTACTTTTACTTCATTTTTCTCACGTAAATTTATTCAAAAGAAACTTTTAAGTTTATCTGCAAAAAAAACCCCCAAAACTTACACACAAAAAAAAAATACAATAACAACAAAAAGCAAACAAACAAATGAAACAAGACGAAACAAAAACGGTATATGTCAGATTTTTGTTGAGAGGGAAAATGTTTTGAAACAACTCAATTTTTTTTTAAAATTTGCATTTGTCGTGTTTTACTCAGAAAACCTCACACTACATAAACTCGTCACAACTCCTTCTTACCATGCGATAGTTGGAAGCCATCAAAACAAGTGTACTCCGCTCTGAACTGATCGGCCACAATGGTATACTGGACACTGCTGTACGACACTTCGGGTGCTGACCCACAGGGAACCGCCAGACAGGAGATAGTCACTGGGGACCATTGTCCATTTTCCAGGCACGTGGATGAGTTTTCTCCTTCTTTCACGACTGCCGGCTGAATACAGGAGTAGCAGGCCTGTCACGAATGAGAGTTAGGAATATTATTCTTCAAGTAAACAAAAAATAGAAATTATTTGTGCTCAAACTTTGCCGTGCTTTTTTTTTTTTATTTTACAAATGTGGTAAAATAGACTTTCGCTCTCATACATCATGCTATGAAATAAATCAACTAGAGCATCTATATATCAAAATTCAATAAAGTGAGTTTGTAATAGAAATCTTTTGTGAAAGAACTGAAATCGCCTAAAAGTTTTACAACAAAGACGTGACTTACTTCGATACGTATTTCTTGTATGTTTTTTTTTTTTTACTTTTTACACGCGCAACTCACAAAATATAAAACAGTTATGCATTATACCGTTGAGTTGATGACGGTCTGATTGTAATCAACTTTGGCGTTGTCAACAGGTGGCGGTGCTCCGCAACCAACATGCTCACACGCCGACTCCGTTTGGTCCCAGGTTTCATTCCCAGTGCAGGTGAAGTTGATGCCTTCCATGGGAGCGAATCCAGGTAAACACTTGACGTTGACTGTTTCGTTGACGCTTGTTACAGTCTGGTTGACTTGATAGGAGTTGGCTACTGGTGGCGGCTGGCCGCAACCCTCGAGGGAGCATGAAAAGTTAGCCGTAGAGCTCCACGTACCATCAGCCTGACACTGGGAGGTGTAGCTACTTCCCTCTGGAGCTGTGTAGCCTGGAATCGAAGACAACAGGAGTGTTGTGAAATATACACAGCCGTCACAAAGCAACATGTGCATACCAATCATGCCTCGTCTCTATAGACTTATCGCAATTGTTTATATCTTTACAACGACCAGGAAATATACAGATTCTACTAACTGGATTTCTACCATAGTATGACCCAAAAAAAAAAATCTGAAATACAAAGTTAATGAACTGACAAGGTTATTTTGGAATTCAAACATTTTGAAAAGATTCCAAAACAAATTTGTTTAATAACTGAAATATATGGATTCTAACTCCAGTTTCATATTATTTGTGTGCTTTAGAACAGATGCGCAGCTCCAACTGTTTAATACAGAAAATAATATAGATGAGAGAGAGAGAGAGAGAGAGAGAGAGAGAGAGAGAGAGGAGAGAAGAAGAAGAAGAAGAGAGAGAGAGATTTAGTCTAAGTACTTTGTGAGATAAATATT
>JAWDGP010001156.1:135000-282500 GCA_033675545.1 Elysia crispata | reverse complement strand
GTGGGTATGAAACAAATTGGGTTTTTGCTTCTTGACCTTAGCTCAATACTCCGTCACTATTGACAACTTTGGTAGACTTATAACACCAATTCACATATACATGTGTATGAGTTTCCAACCCTGTCTTTCCCTTGATGTTATAGTCTAAGACCCACCATACACACAGAGGGAATGCTAGGCGTTGTACAAGGTATATTACAACGCATTCTGCGCTGTATTTTTACATACAACATACACCCTTTATACCCGGGTTTTTCATGCGGTTTTCCCATGCTCGCGGTGGCTCAGCGCTGGACCCGTGAAATCTGACTTCTGCGCCTCGCGCAACCACGGCGTGTATAGTGGCTTTAAGAGTTTTTAACCTAAGTGATCATTATACAGTTAGAATATTTTCCCGTCGATGTCATACCCACCTAATTTAATGCACACATACAGAGCGTAGTATCTGACCGGCGCACACATTTCTGACGCACTGCACGGCCTCTTATCACAGCCTCGCATAGGTTTCTGGGTTTGGAGGATCAGAAGGAAACCAAAGGACAAAATAAAACTTCCGAACGAGGATCGAAATGAGTGAATCAAAGAAATTCTTCAAATTTAAAAGAATGATTTTGAAAAGGATGAATGTAAAACTATGTTAAAATGACTTTCCAAGAATGAATTAGGCTAGTTATTTATTTTTTTGCGTTTATGCTTTAACTTTTTATATTTTTTTTCCGAGGTCACGTCCATTTTATCAGCTTACAAATGAGTTTATTTGAAAATGACACGTTGAATTTTTTGTGCAAAATACATGTACGTATTTTTTTACAGAACAAGGAAAAAATATATACCTAAACTGTAGATGAGGTGATTGCAAATGAAGATGAAAAGTGCGATATTTAGACAGATAGGTAGATAAACAGACTGATGGATAATGATTTGGGTATAAAGTGGGATAGAAAGAAAGAAAGAAAGAAGAAGAGAATAAGAAGAAGAAGAGACTGACCTAGAAACTGAGAGAAAGGAAAGAAAAAAAAAATTGGCAGGCACACGGACTAACTGACAGGGATGAAAGAATGTTTGTGCAGCATTTCTACATTTACAAACATCATGAACGTCACAATCAATCGCTTTCAAATGGAGTCAAATTTAAACCAAATGTTTAATTTTATTCCTCATTTAATGTGCACTTCCTGCAAACTAATTGGCAAATTCTGTTCCTTTGATGTCTCAACAGATCCCCAGTTTTTTTGTTTTGTTTTGTTGTTTTTGGGTTTTTTTTTTCTTGTTGTTTTTTTTTTTTATAATAAAATAAACGTGCAGTTTAGGCTAAAAATAACATGCGAATGCGTTTAACGCTTTACCTCTTCATATTTACCCTAGGCAGAGAGGGCTGAAATCACCTCAGTAGTTTGGACAGCGAAAATACCTTCACTTAAAGAGCAATGAAGATAAAATTAAGCTATGATACTTTTATGAATTAAGTTGTTTTGTTTTGTTTTTTTGTTCCAAGAGACGGAAAACAAAAATTTTTTTAGAAGACTAAAAAAATTACATGCAAGGGTCGTAGAGATGATAGTTCTACTAATAATTTGTACTAGCTAGCATTTTTTACTATTCGCACCTTCTACATAAAACCTGAAGAGATTATATACATAATGCTCTGTACAACGCAGGGCATATTTGAGCTCTACTTAAAAAAAACAAACATTTTAACCATCTGCATATTATAAATAGATTGATTGCAGTAAGTGAAGAGATCATAAACACACTGCTCCTTGTACTTCAAAACACATTTCAGGTTTAATTCTTAAACATGGCAAACACGCTCTGTTCGGGGCTCATTGTTCAAGCATTTACTCTGATTCTGCAGAGACTTTTCTCTGAAGTGCGCTGCAGCTAACATTATTTTCACTTTACTTGGGAAAGGTTCGAGTGAAAAATTTTAAGTAAGCAAAATATCAAAATATCAAATCGTATTACATAACAACCATTTGTATCAAATATATATATATATATATATATATATATATGTATGTATGTATGTATATATATAGATAGATGGATAGATAGATAGATAGAGATAGATAGATAATATATGTATACATACATACATATATATATATATATATATATATATATATATCGTTGTAAGCTACCAGTTGCGCATCAATCCGTGCTCCCCTCATATCCGCTGACTGACTGGATGAGTCCACTGTCAACCTATAAGCACTCGCGGCAGTTCCTCCCAGCACGAACAGACGACACCGCTGCTTGTTTAACGTAAAGGTCAAGGCTGTGCATGCCTTGAACAGCCAGCACATCCGGATACATCGTCTGGTGTTAGAGGCAGAAAGGTCTACCAGTGTTTGGGCGCCAATAACGCCACGTTCATTGTCTAGACTGACCCCTGTCCATCCGAAAATGCTCGCTGATTGAACGTAAAGTCCGTCGGTGGTCAGTAAGATGAAAATCGACGCAGAAATAGCAGCACTTCTGACGTACCCGATTCGCATTGTTCTACTAGAAATAGAACAAATGGTTTAGTCAACACCGACAAAGCAGCAAAACTATACTCTAAGAAATATGTGCTACTCGCGGAAAAACAACATTGATCAGTACATTTCAGGTAGAGTGCTTGTTAAATCATAACTGCTCAGTTGCCTATTTTTCTGAGATTATAGAAATAAGGTAAACAAACCGCAGATTATGACTTCTTGTTCTTTATAATGCTCTAAAAGTCTAGTCAGAATGGCAACCAAAAAATGAAGTTTAAAAGATAATTATTCCGTAGTTCATGACAAGAATGACCAACTGATATATATATATATATATATATATATATATATATAGACGTTTTTATAAAAATTAAATTATTTACTTCATTTCGCTATGGAATCTTTCAATTACCACGTTTTCCTCCAAAAACTATATAAAAATAGACCATTTACAAGCACAGATGGGAATTACTTGCACGTTAAGGAAAACTGAAATATTTGGCCTGCGAGAGATACGCCGAATTTTTGATAATAATGGTTGTGCGTGTATATATATATATATATATATATATATATATATATATATATATATATTTATTTATTTATTTATTTCGGCGCTTCTCTCGCAGGCTTAATATTTCAGATTTCCTTAACCTGCAAGTAATTCTCATCTGTGCTTGTAAATGGTCTATTGTTATATAGTTTTTGGAGGAAAATGTGGTAATTGAAAGATTCCATAACGAAATGAAGTGCATAATGTTTAAAAAAAAAAAAAAACCGTCGTATTTGTAATGAAAGCAATTATGAATCTTAGTGGCCGTGCACAGATAAGATTTTTACCTGTGAATAAGCCGTCGATATGGTCGCTAAGTCTTTTGAATCAAAACAGAATGAAACAAAGACTTCAAAATTACTGTACAAGTCAAAGGGAAAGTTGCCATAATATAGGCACTTATTCGACTCGTTTCCCCAAAGATATGAAAAAGCAGACAATCAATCCTTCGACAGATAATACCGTGACTTACCTTCTTCTATAGGTTTTCAAAATTTATTTACCCGTCTTTTTCACAATCTCTGTTTCGACCTCACATCTGAGGGTACAAAGGATTTTATAAGCGTTGGAGGCTATTAAAATTTTCTTTATAAGTTATAAATAAATATTTGACTTAATATTACCATTATATCTACCGCTGTAGGAATATTTTGGGATCGCTAAGGAAAAAAAAGGGGAAAAAAACATACACATTGTTCTAGGATTCTTATAAGGAGCCTCATGAAAAAATTGTCCAAGATGGTCAGAAATCAATATTTCAAGAACTACAACAAAATCTTCCAGCCGTACGACTACAGAACTTTCTGTAGCTACAATAGGAACACCCAAAGCAGAAACAGCATAAGTATCTACCACAAGTTTTACTTGAAGCTTTAAAAACCATTTCCCATTTTTATTTCATGAGGTCAAGTCTACACACCTGATTCTTTTTTAACTTTATAAATTTTCATAAATTTCATCATGGCATCAGGCAAAGCTTGCATCACAGATTGAGCAAGAAGAAGATAAAATGTGAATATCTAAAGGAGAAAAAATTAACCTACTGTTTGTACCAAGTACTTCTCTAAATAGTAAAAGCATTCATTACAGTAAACACATTAAAACCACCACAAGGGAATTAAAAAAGATCCACTAGTGAACTAGTTTTATTTTTATTTTGTTATATTTTCAAATAATCTAATATTAAAATAATAAAAAAAAGAGTAATATGTTTTACAATCTTAATTTTTTTAAGAAAAGTGTGCTAGTTAAAACAGGCCACATTTTTTTCTTTACCTCAAAGCCATGTCTTTTATTTTTTAAACTATATTCTTCCCTCACCTATTACACTTGCTGGCAAGGAAAACTTTCCCCTCACGAGTCATGTTACAAGTTGCTGAACTGTTTAGTATCAAGTCCAAATTAAAAAATGTGCATTTAACAACAAAAACACAACTTTTTAAAAGAATAATATTACAGAATGGCTGTGTATTACAAAATATAACTATGAGTTACAGATGTAGCATCCTGAAGAGAACAAATGCAATAAGAATTTTGTGAACGTTTTCACGAGTACAGGCAAATTTTAAGTTCTCTTGGAGCAATGGCTCGTTCTTTTTATCTGATATGGAAAACTTGAAACCATACCAACAATTGGAAACAAATTTTTCTTTGACATCTTTCCATCATGCCATTTCTACAATTCGAGGAAGACAATAGCGGGCAGTTCATTTAAAATGCTCCGGCATCAAGCGTTTCTAGAGAAAGCAACAGAGCGTGGTTGAAAAACAATTCTAGAGAGTAATTATTATAGCCTCGTCTTTGCATAATTAATTTATAAAGAACGTAGAATCTGAGTATACGCGTTAACGGTGGTGTAAGGCACTCGCCTTTTCTCATATTAAGATCTTTATGGCTCAGTGGATCTTACATTTATTTTGTACATAAATTACCGGTCTTCAGAACATCTGGCTTTTATTGCTGCCAAATGCAGTGTTTCGTAGAGGGATAAGAAAGAGGAAAATAGTTCTTCTGAAAGGGAAAGACTAGATAAATATAAAGAAAAATAAAGAAGGCTGTGTGTCCTCATCGAACGTTTTGGTTTTGTATTCTGGAATGTCACAAGCGCTATCGTTGTATTCAAGTAATGGGCTTTCCCTGTCACACCCATGAATAATAAACAATAGATCGATTTCCAATAGATTTATTTTTGATACGTCCGCGTTTGAAGCTTTTGTTATATGAGTTTGAGATTAATGTTGCTCTATCTGTGGCCATAATACAGATGGTAAAAGACCTTAGAGACATGGTGGTCATTTTATTTAAATTTTTATTTTTATCGCTTTAAACAGTCAGAGAAATTACATTGGTGGAAGAAGTCTTTGATAAAATAAAGGTGATGACGAGAGAGATTTTTGTAGTGGCTTTATTTGAAAAATTACTGAAGAACGGTGTCAGTTACTATCTCAAAAGAAAGGAAATTAATTCCCCTAATTCCCCATCCTGATAAATTTATATCCAAAGAAAACTTGTTAACGAGATTTGACTAGATATTTACCACTCTGAACCGTTTTCTTTTTAAACTTTTTTTTTATTACATACATCAATTACGGTAGAAATTTGTTGTTTTTAGTGTAATCGACATAAGAGATTATCACTCAGAGGAATGAAGAGGCTTCGAAAGCATTTAAAGGATATAAGGCATTCAGAGACTTCAGCCCGAACTCATGATACAGCTTTGTGAAGCAATTTCAACGAGCGCCAAAGTTTGAAAATTCATTTCGTGGAAGAGAGAAGATCATCTTCGGATAAAAGTATTCGAATCAACGAAGCATAGTGACATATATTAATTGTGCATGATGGCACTTCAGCACATGTAGTGTGATGCTGGCGTACCAGAGAGATGGATTGTTAATTAAAGAGTCTTCTCGGCAAATGTAAAAAACAAAACAGAAAAAACAAACAAACAAACAAAAACCAAAGTCAATGGGAAAACAAACCAGCCCTTTCTGATATCAAAAATAAGGTATGAATTAATACAAATCACCACCCGTCTTAAGATAAATATTTTTTTTTCTTTCGTGTCTGTCTATGTCAAAACATTACCTGTTTCTCTAATTGTATGTCTCGCTATTTTTCTTCTCTTCCATTTTCCCTTTCTATCTCTATGTCATATCTCTCTTTCTTATCTATCTTTTTTTCTTTGCTTCTCTCCCTCTACCTTTGTTACAATTTGTTTAACTTGTTTATTTCTCTCAATATGTCGCTATTTCTTTCTTCCCTCTCTGGGTCTTCCTCTCTCTCTCTCTCTCTCTCTCTCTCTCTCTCTCTCTCTCTCTCTCTCTCTCTCTCTCTCTCTCTCTCTCTCTCTCTCTCTCTCTCTCCCTCTCTCTCTCTTTCTCTCTCTCTTTCTCTCCCTCTCTCTCTCGCTCTCTCTCTCCCTCTCCCTCTCTCTCTCTCTCTCTCTCTCTCTCTCTCTCTCTCTCTCTCTCTCTCTCTCTCTCTCCCTCTTCCTCTCTCTCTCTCTCTCACTCTCGCTCGCTCCCTCTCTGTGTCCGTTTTTCCTTTTCTTTCTCGATCTGTCTCTGTTTTTTTCTTCTGACTGTAGGTTTGTGTACATCCCTCTCTGTCTTCCTCTCACTGTCCCTCTCTCTCTTGCCTCTTTCAAGTCTTTGCCTCACTTCTCTCACCTTCGATATATTTTACATATTTATGTATCTGACTAAGTCAGCAAATTATTATTTTTTTCTCCCTAATTGTGTTTCCCTTTTTCTCTCTTCTCTATCTCATTCTTCATCTATAACTCTCTCCATTTCGCTCTTTCTTTTTTCCTTGCGTCTCTTCCCCCTCTTAAGATAACCATTGCTTTCTTTTCTTTGTGTCTATGTCAATACATTACCTTTACATCTGACTATATGTTTCACTTCCTTTGTTCTCATCATTTTTTTTCTTTTCAACTCTCATTCTCTCTGCCTCTCTCTCTCTCTCTCTCTCTCTCTCTCTCTCTCTCTCTCTCTCTCTCTCTCTCTCTCTCTCTCTCTCTCTCTCTCTCTCTCTCTCTCTTTCTCAGTATCTCTTTCTTCTTTGCCTTTCCTCATATACTTAATATTTCTCTCTATGTGAGGCTATTTACTTACAGTCTCATCGAGGCAGGGTCTATCACGATTTTCGACGTGCCAGTCGCAAGTGGACAGGGCGTTAGAAGAGTAATGGAAAATTATATGAAATTCCTCTCCCGTGAAAGATAACAAATAAAAAGGAGGATGTTGCATATTTAATGGATAATTCCCCTTTCAAAGCAAAAAAAAAATCTCCCTTTCAACGAAGATATTCAACATAGCCGGCCCACCGACACCACATCGACGAAGTACCCAAGTCGCCGGTACCTCTGAGCAGGTTGTGCTTATCACACAACCCACGACAAAGCTTCCCTGCCAGCATCCAAGCACCAAAGTGATGCACACAAGTGTGCATCCCGGTGTTTTATGGAAGGAGCCACATCAGACCCAAAGCATAAATGACGATGGGCGCGAGCCGTCATAGTATGTGGACCTTGACCGTTTTACGGGTCTTAACACCGTTACGGTTTGAAGCCAGTTCCTGGCGAAGTTGCAAAGTTCAATCTCTCCTGATTCATACAAGTAAACAGTGACACACTTTCTTCATGCGGTTTACTTGCGACGCATTTTCGTACAATTTTGTTTAATATCTTTTTTCTAAAGGTAAAACCCTGTAAAATTAAACTACAATCTGTACTTCTTACCGAATATTAAATAAATAAAAAAAATTCTCTGTTGTGAAACATAGTGGAATGAATCTTTCAATTTTTCAAGAGAAATCAATTAAAACCGTGTATGGTTTTTAAGATACGTAACTCTACGCAATAACTGATTGGCTTGAAATAGTTGTCCTTTGTATTTACAAGTGAATTTATGTCAAAACACCCCTGGGGTTTGTTTATATTTCCCTTTATTTCCCTTTATATTTTCCTTTTACTAATAGTTTAAACTAAAGTAAAAAGAAATTCGATTCACCAAAGATAATGATGTTTAAATTTCCAGACTATTTAACTATTGTACAATTTTGTATGTCTTTCATAAATCGATCATAAAAAAGCTGTCCGATCTGAAGACGAACCTTTTATTCTGCCCTCATTTTTCATTTCGTTAGTCCGATAGAGCGAGAGAGAGAGAGAGAGAGAGAGAGAGAGAGAGAGAGAGAGAGAGAGAGAAGGAGTGGGAAAGATAAAATGATTCTATTTTTAAATAATTTAATTCGTGAAAACTATTTTTGAGTTCGAGATTCATTTATCGTTGGCTGTTTTGTTGTTATCGTTGTTGTTATTGTTGTTGTTGATGTTGATGATGTTTTCCTCGTGCTTTTTCATTGCTGTTTTATCTGGCCCTATTGATCAGTATTTTTAGGATCGCGTTGTTGACTGTTGGTTTTGGGGTTGTTGTTTTTTTCATTCGTAACTTTTACTGTTTCTCACTTTGAAAAAAAAAAAGATAGAAAATAATTTTAGAAGGTAACAATATGTAACGAGTTTCGTAAGTAATGAATGTGATGATTGGGCCCAAAAGAAATAATGATTGTAAGACGCCGAGAGGAAATGTTGAGTATGCTAATGATTGAAACAAGTTTTATGTAAGGTTCGACTGTCATGATATTGAGATCGAAAGAGAGGAGAAAAAAAATACACTTAAACAAATATTCATATGTGTAAATGAAAGGATTGTTTTGAAAGAAGATGAGATATACAATGTATTAAAAAGAATGAAACCAAATAAAGCATCGGGGCCAGATGGTGTGAAACCAAGTGTCCCTAAAACGTTGTGCCGAGCAACTGTTGTCCGGCGTCTTTTGTCCATTTTTAATGTCTCTTAAACAATGTACAGTACCAGAAATATGGAAAGCATCATGTATTGTTCCAGTGCCCAAAAAGCACTCTTTAAACAACACGAATGATTTATGCCCTTTCGCTCTAACATCTTCGTTATGAAAGTTTTTGAAAAATGTATTATGCCTGATATTAATAAAATTGTTGGCAATTTCTTGGATCCCTACCAATATGCTTATAAAGAAAAAGACTTGTAGATGACGCAATTCTGCATGTATTAAAGAATATATGCGCACTTGAACAAATCTGGGGCAAGTATTCGTCTTAAACTGTCTATTTGCCTATTTATGTGCTGCTCACCTCTCTCTCTCTCTCTCTCTCTCTCTCTCTCTCTCTCTCTCTCTCTCTCTCTCTCTCTCTCTCTCTCTCTCTCTCTCTCTCTCTCTCTCTCTCTCTCTCTCTCTCTCTCTCTCTCTCTCTCTCTCTCTCTCTCTCTCTCTCTCTCTCTCTCTCTCTCTCTCTCTCTCTCTCTCTCTCTCTCTCTCTCTCTCTTTCTCTATCTTTCTATCTATCTATCTATCCATCTATCTATCTATCTATTTATCTATCTATCTATCTATCCCGCTTTCTTTCTTACTTTCTCATCCGCTTCTTTTGATTCTCTCTCTCAATCTTTCTAAATGTATTTATTTTTAACACGAGTTTCAACGCTTTAGGCGTCCTGAAAAAAAAAGCAAAAAAAAAAAAATATTTTTTTTTACAGTACCAGCTCAGCCCCCAACAAGATGTAGATATAACATTGGAACATAATATTTTGTCTGCTTAAGTCGATGTTTTAATGCAATTATTCATATTATATATAATAAAACATTGATTTCTCTCTACCCTTTCTCCCCCCAAAACACTCATGTAAAGTGATGAAGATTACTTAATTTTGACCTGCTACAATCAGAGTCCCTCGCAGAACAAAAAAAAAATGAAGAAAATTATGGATTTAGGCAAAAACATTCTCTTGAAAGTTCATCGCATTTTTTTTTTTTTTTTTTTTTTTTTTTTTGTAATTTGTTCATCAATTTTTATTGCCAAAATTTGTTTTGATGAGCCAAATAACATGTAAACC
The DNA here is from genome assembly GCA_033675545.1 of Elysia crispata. NCBI lineage: Eukaryota > Metazoa > Mollusca > Gastropoda > Plakobranchidae > Elysia > Elysia crispata. The sequence goes on along the minus strand of JAWDGP010001156.1, from coordinate 272,529 downwards.
ACTATTCTCATTTTTTTAATCAATTCTTAAAATTAAATAATTCTTTCGAAACAAATAATACATTTATTAGACATAACTGTATATAAAAATCATGTTCCTTTACTTTAATGGAGTGAAATATTGAAAAAAAATTAAGTGAAATTTGGCCTCCTCCCGCGTAAAAACAAGGGTCATCTAATTATCTGGCGATAGCTGATCATGCTCTTTCACTTTCATTATGCACTGTTTCGACGTTAAATACAGAATACTCTCAAAGCTCTGCGATAAATATTGCTAGCAAGTTTTCGTCAAATTAAAAAAAAAAAAATAGGCCTATAAACCTAGATTAAGATCCGCCCATCACCTTTTTTTTTCGTATATCTAGATCTACATTAGGAGCAATTTCTCAATTCTTTTAAGTCTATGGACATAGTCTGAATCTAGATCTGGATAACTTAGACTTAGCTCTTGAAATCATCGTACATTTTCTTATTATTGGTAACCTCCTGCGACACATTTATTTAAAATGTTTTTTTTAAAACAATAAGAAAATTTTTAATCTTTTTTGGGAAATTGAAAATATTTCTCTCTTTTTCCATTGTGAATTTTTTCTTATAAATTCTGACAGTTTTCGATATTGATACATCGCTTCGATCAAAGGAGTCCTTTTTTCATAAATTTTGAGGGCATTTTTTATTTAAAAAACTATTCCATTAAATTTTTATAGTCAGGCTGTTTGATCGCGAAAGTCTATTTTTTTGGACTCATTTTCAAATATTTTCGAATTCAATGAATACATTTTTGAAAATCTGTAGCATTTTTCTACTGCGTAACATTAACTCTATGGTGTTTTTTAATACTCTTTTAGCAACAGTTTTTTTTTTCTTTAATCTATACAGATTTATTTTTATTTCGTCAAATTTTATGTACATGTAGACGAAATTTTCTAATACATTTTGTGACAATTTTTTTTTTAAATCTGAGCAAGATTTTATATGGCAGCAATTTTGGCCCGAGTATTACTTTCAAAGTTTGATCTGGGCTTTTGGGTCTAAATTTCTAACTTCATGAAGATCTAGACAAAATTTTCTAATGCTACAAGTTTTTTAAATACTTGGGTGTGACAAATTTTTGATAATCTTGCCTAGATTTCTTATGAGATCTATTATCGTTGTAAAGTTTTCTCTTCCTTAATGTAGTAGTCATCCCCACCTGTTCATTGTTGTAAAGTTTGATTTTCTTCAGTGTAGTAATACGGCTGTGGAGGAGATAAGTCTATTCCTTTTTATGAAATTTGCATTTCTTCAATGTAGTCATCTTCCGCATCTATTCATTTAATCGGTAATCATGCTTGTTAATTTATAAAGACAAACTCCCCCACCCCCCAAAACACACACACACACACACACACACGTAATAATCTTCGGACTTTTTGAAGCATGTCTTTTTGTTTAATTATTTCAATAAATCCTCTTCTATTTTTAGAGAAAAAAAAACAATGGGTGAGCGGCGGATTGCCGCAGATAAAGACATGCATCTCTTTAGTTGATTCTACATTCAGAGAGTTTCTTGATTGCAACAAAATTTGCAACAGTGGCAGGAACCTCCACTACTTATTCAAAGAAAAAGGAATGATCTAGAAACCTGTTTTTTGTTAGCTGTTTAAAGTAAGTTATTAATAGTGTTACTTATATCATTATCTTTTTAACATGAGCATTATAGTAATACTATCACGCCTATCCATATATGTCTTTGTGAATATGAATTTTATAATCGTAACCTTTATCATTGTCATCGTCATTCCCATCCGCATCACCATCTTTTTTTTTTACTCATTCTTACAATTTTTCATCATTCTTTACCATCATCTACGATGTTGTCGCCATTGTCTTGAACATAATCTCCATTTTCAAAGTCCGCCCTTAAAAATGTGCTAAGTAGATTAGGTTTTCATAAAGTAATGAAATGATAACATATCATTAAGATGAAAAGATAATAATAATAGAAAACAAACAAATTTAAAATTTAATTTAAAAAGTGTTTAATCGTTCTTCAAGTTAATTCCTTTCTACATAAAATCTTGGAAATATATGTTTTAAAAATTAATTCAAAGTCACATATGAAATCGGAAGTTTAAAAAAATATGATTAAAAAATAAAGACTTATTACCATTTTCACAAAAGAAATCGAAAATAAAATAATAAATTTTAAAAAATGCAGAAAATGTGGCTGACATTTTTCCCACAAAAATAACATCTATCAGTAAATAAAAAACAAAAAACCAATCTAGTATAAAGTGCATCATTTAGATAAAGCGGAAAGCGAACAAAGTGTATCTCCCTATAAGATTCTTTGGGAAACTAAGTTGACGTCAAACTTTTCAAAATAAATAAAAATAAATATTTTTTTTACTGAATCAATAATAGAATTTCGGAACTCTAGGGAAGCTATGGGTAGTCCTTCTGCAGTTTTGTATAACATGGAATTATTTTATAAAAAAAAAAAAAATGAAAAAAAAAAAAGAAAAACTTTACTTCTCAAGCAATCGACTAATCATCCAAGCAATATTAAAGGAAATTTACCAATTGATGGTCGGTAAATAGTTGGATTGGAAAGTTATTAATTTATCAAGCAAACAACCATTGGAAAAAAATACGACAGGGATAATTTTTTTTTTTAATTGGAAAAGACGATTTATTAGTATTTCCCCTTTTCCTCCCGATCGCTCTATCCCGATGCTAGTCCAGCGAATTTTAGACACGGTGTGTCCTCATACCATGAACTGCACGCCTTTCTTAAGAAAACTGTTATCCTTTGGGGCAATTCACGACGAAACAGGGACGTAGCTCCAATTACCTCATTAGAGTATCACATCATTCTTACCCATTGAGTAGGTCACCTTGTATTTCCGCTTAGTGATCACTAGTTCTGAGAACTATTACAGCTAGATGTAGGTTAATGGCTGATTTTTCTATACAGCTTGTATAAATGTCCAAGTTTTCATTAAGCTCTCTTTTTTTTACCGTACTTGTTATTTTTGGAAAACACAATTTCTTTACGAATATAAAAAAATGAACAGATCAGAATACATTTCTTTATTATTAAATTGTGTACCCGATTAGATTTTATGTAAAATAACTTAATAAATACCCAGTAAAGTAAGATATCTAGATCTACAATAAAAATAACCTTTAATAATAATATGATTAATGGACGCATAGTTTCAGTTTCATAGTGGGAGCAAAATGTAGACATTGTCACAATATTTTTTCGTTGTTTTTTTATTATTTTATTTGTAAATTGTTTACACACTTTAGTTTTGACAAAATGACATTCTAGAAATTTTAAAATAAAAATGACGTCTATATGAATAATGTGAAAACATTTTCATAATGATGCAGTTTTGTAAAATAATGAATATCTAAATGCACATAGTTTTAAATAGAAAAAAGAGGATACAAGTTTGTAACAAACACCTCTATCCATTCTAGCCTGACTGGCTCATATATCGCTTCTTCTTTTCGCCCCTCGTCTCATCCACTTTACAATGCTAAGTAGTCTAAATCAAGATCAAAGTTTCTTATTTAGAAAAATAAAGAAGAAAAAAAAACAAGCCCAGCGAGATGTTTTAGGCACAGACGCTCAATTTAGAAAATTTTTTTTATTTAAAAAAAAATTGACAAAATTTGAATTTATTCATTTCAAAGGTGCTCAAAATGGACTCTGAATTAAGAGAATCAATCGCTCGTTTCATTTCATGAGAGTAAATGAGTTCAAGCTTAACAGTAGAAAAAACTTTTCAGTAGGTCTATTTAGGCTTAAGCAAAATACAAATAATAATTAATTTGAAAATTTCAGTTACATATTCTAACACAAGATCTAGATATCTTAAAAAGAATCCAGATCTAAATTTAAGATTTCCAATGAGTTAAACGTCTAGAATCTAGACCATCTAGATCTTGACCTTCATCAGATCTAGATCTATGATTTAGATCGCCATCAATATTGGAATCACATTCTTTTCATTCTTTTTAAAATTGATTAACTTTTTCCACTCGGGTGGTTTAATATGATTTAATTTTAATATTGCAAACAGGTTCTGCGTATGTTTGTAGCTTAAAATGTGCTCTACATACATGTAGACCTAATTATTTGATCATCAGGAACAAAGGTGTTCTTTCTAAGTTGACCCAAATTCTTCTTGATTTTGTTGTCTTTTGTTATAATTCATTATTTTTTAATAGCTTATTTTTCATAAAATGTTTAGTAAAATGTAGTGAGACTAAAGGTAATCATAGCTGGTTCAGCGGGGCATGGCGAACTATTCAGTTGCCCCACGGGTAATAATTATTATTTTACAGATGTGCTCCACAGCTGAACTTTTAGATGAAACCACCCAAAGAACCGGGATTACGGGGAGTTATCATTTAACAAATAACGTGAGATAACACCAAACGTAGTTATCATTTAACAAATAACGTTAGATAACGTGAGATAACACCAAACGTAGTTATCATTTATCAAATAACGTGAGATAATATATATATATATATATATATATATATATATATATATATAAGAAAAAGAACAAAAGGAAGAAGAACAAGAAGAAGAAGAAAGAAAGACAAAGAGAGAGAAGACGAATGAGAGGAAGAAGAAGAAGAAGAAGAAGAAGCAAAGAAGAGGAAGAAGAAGAAGAAGAAGAAGAAGAAGAAGAAGAAGAAGAAGAAGAAGAAGAAGAAGAAGAAGGAGGAGGAGGAGGAGGAGGAGGAGAAGAAGAAGAAGAAAAGAAAAAAAAGAGAGAGAGAGAGAGAGAGAGAAACAGAAAGTGAAGATGAATGAGAGGAGGAATAAGAGAGAGAGAGAGAGAGAGAGAGAGAGAGAGAGAGAGAGAAGACGAATGAGAGAAATAGGAGAAGAAAATGAGATAAAAAGATAGTGTCGAATGAGAGGAAGAAGAAGAAGAAGAGAGTGTAAGAGGCAGAGAGAGAGAGGTAGAACTTTAAGAAGAAGAAGAGTAAGAGAGAGAGAGAGAGAGAGAGAGAGAGAGAGAGAGAGAGAGAGAGAGAGAGAACGAATGAGAGGTAGAACTTCAAGAAGAAGAAGAAAAAGGAAGAGTGAGAGGAGAAGAAGAAGAAGAAGAAGAAGAAGAAGAAGAAGAAGAAGAAGAAGAAGAAGAAGAAGAAGAAGAAGAAGAAGAAGAAGAAGAAGAAGGAGAAGAAGAAGAAGAGGAAGAAGAAGAAGAAGAAGAAGAAGAAGAAGAAGAAGAAGAAGAAGAAGAAGAAGAAGAAGAAGAAGAAGAAGAAGAAGAAGAAGAAGAAGAAGAAGAAGAAGAAGAACAGGTTCAATATGATGCAATCAATTCTTCCCTGAGAATGTACAAACCACGATGAGTGGCAGTGTCATGTGAATTTTTGAATTTAGGAAAAACAAAACGAAAGGAGACATTTTTTTTGGTTATATGATAATTACATATTGTTTTGTCTCACGTTATCTCATGTTATCTCACGTTATGTTACGATATTTCACGTTATCTCACGTTGTCTCACGTTATTTGTTAAATGATAACTACCGGGGATCCCAAGGCGAGGTTCTTATGGGATTGTACTCTATGCGTACTTCCTGTATGGTAACCTTGTAAACGCGGAACACAGTGATATTCTGGTGGTATGATGAGGCTGCCATGCTCATCTCAGTCACATCGTTATTGAGAAACTGAAACAAGAAAATATTAAATATTAAAGGGGCCATTAAATATTTACAGCAGAGAGACGTAATATCTTAATTAGCCCTAATCGAAATATTCATTCAATCTTCATGTGTGTTAATACCGATGCTTTACTTTAGGCAAAAAACCCTCGGATTATACTATGTTCATTAAGTTCGCCGTTACAATTCATATGCCTCTACTTGCTTTCCAAATACCACGATCTAATTTTTTTTTTTCATATATCTTTCTTTTTTCTTCCTTTTTATGCATTTGTTGCGATACATCGTATAGTTTCTGCACATTTATTGAAACCGACGAAATGATTTGCTAAGAGGCCGTAGGTCTAAGCTTTTTGTTATCGGTAACTCTAATTTTGAGACTCTAGCTAGGCGAAAAATGAGGACCATTTAACCGAGCATTTCTAGATCACATAGAAACGTCAACATTGGCATCTATATCTCTCTTCTTCTTCTTAGGGCCTTCCGCGTCTCAGTCGTCCGACGGGGACGCTTCGGCAGCTTTTCGGATTCTCGTCGACAGTTCTCTCCATTGCTGTCAGTTCTGGGCGATGCATCTTAGGTGTTTGAGGTCTTTCCTAGTTGTGAGTTGTAATGTATTTTCTTGTAGTCTTGATAGGTCTTTGTTGAGGACGACTGGAAGTATTGTTAAAGGGCGTCCCCGAAACTTTTTTCCGTGTGTGGCGAAATAGCTGTTCATTGATTTATTAGCAGGTATTTCAATATTTCTTCTAAGTATGGGCCCGAAAAGGCGCCACCTGTTCTCAAGTATATAAATAGAAAGAGGGTGTTCCTCGCACTTGTTGTAAAGAGATGAATTTGTGATTTTAACGGGGTATTTGATGTTGAGAAAATTCCTCAGCTGTTTACGATGAAATGCTGTTACTACCCACGCAAAGTCAAGGACGAGAGAAAGAACAGGCAAATAGAAAAAAAAAGGTATACAGCAAAACAGTATGAAGACTGTGAAGAGTTAGACATGTTAAATATTGCATTACCTGTGCCCATTTTGAGCAGGTGCTCAACGAATGGTAACTCGCGACATAGCTCGAACTAAACTCGAGGACGTTTATTTTATACATTTTGAAACATAATGTTTATAATTATTATGTAACTAGATTTGTTTTCGTAGTGTGACATGTCTTTTCTCTTCCTTTCTTGATCAGAAAAGAAAAGCGTACACTCTTTTTTCCCGTATTCTCCGACAATTTTACGGTACATTAACAGTTTTGGGGTTTTTTTATTATATTTTTATATCTCTTCTGATCCTTTCGTGCCTTTCCTACCTGTAAAAATTAGTTCTGGTATTGTTGACTAGGTGTGAACAACCTTATATGGAATCAGTAGATCCCGGATAAATCCTGACAGGCCAAGTTGGGCCGTTCAATTATTGATAAAGAACACTCGACCACACCAGGGTCTAGCACACGTATCTGACAATAGGGAAACGCAGAGCTTCTCTTCGCGCTAGAGTGGCAGGCAGTTTCCAATAGCAGCTCCTTTTATAAGTTCTGACAGACATCTAATAAATCTTTCTAGAGCATCCTGGGCACATGAGAAAGTTAAGGACTATAAAATTCTCTATCAAGTCCTGAAACTTACCATCATCACGCAATGAAGTAGGTGCAAAATGGACCATTCAAACGTGCTTGAAACAAAAGTATCGTTGATGTTTTTTCACTTACTATGTAGGTGAGCGAGGGAATGTCCAAGACAATACACACATTCGCCTGTTCTCCTTCGACAAACAAAACTTTGTTGAGCTCGACAACTGTAGTCAGACCGGAACCATCCACAGTACGCTGTAGGAATCTGAGACTCGTAGAGTCTGCAATCACTGCTACAGCAGTGTATGGGTCATCAGGCCAGCTTCCAACTAAAGACATGTGCAACCTCCTGGTGATTTTGTTTAAAAAAAAAAAAAAACAACACTCTGTACACTTATTTATACCAATTCATTGTTTAACTTATTTCGTTTAATTCATACATAAACAAATGACATGAAAATAGAGTGTCATCAATGGAGAATATGATTTACACAGATGCATTGCATCACTTATTTTGTCTAATTGGACAAGGTTGGTGTCTTTATGGGGACAAAATAAGAGATGCAAAGATGATATAAAGTCTATATATTATTTTAAAAAAAAAAAGAATAGTTTGTGTAACAAAGTGAAAATCAAATTCTCGAGTCAGTTATTTGAAGGAAAGAAGATAGGAGAGTAAAATCACAAAAGATTCGAAGAAGGAAATAAAAGCAATTTGTCTATTAATTTTAGGACAGATCATTTAGAGGCAAGGCAGCTTCACAATAAGGGATTTCAAGGAAATGATACTTTTTAAATAAAAACCAAGTATGTGATTTGACAAGTTGATAAAACTATAAAACTACATGTATTTTCCACTGTCCACTATGGTCGCAAAGTACAAAGGAGAATCTAAAGGAACACAAAACGTTTCACTTCCCCAAAAAGCTCAATTTGAGTGAAGTCTCCAGGCTTTACTGTCGCATGGCATAATGAGAAGCGCATGCGCCGTTTAAAAACAAAATATCGTCTCTAAAAGTCGTTATCCTCGCAAGCAAGTCAACGGGAGAAATTTTTCAAGGAAAGGCATAGAAAGTTTATTTGATAACGTTACAACTTATTGGAAGGTCCAATGATATGCCAGGATGCTTTGAGACGCAACATGCGAATCAAAACGAAAAGCTCAAAGTTCTTAAATCGTCATGGAGAAACAGCAAATACTGCACTTTCTTTATCCACTTAAAGATTATTCTAAACGTTCATTAGATAACTGACTTCCTGCCAAAAGTGCTTACAGATTCACGTGGATTCGAAACCGCTACTTATAGGTCAAAAGTATTCATAGGAAAAAAATTAAATTTAGATTTATATGAAAAACTTAAATTATGTTCATTAAGAAAAACAATGTTAATCAATAAGGCTTGTTAACCTTCAAAAGAAAAAAATAAAACAAAGCAAAAAGAAAAAGACAAAAAAAAACAACATTAATTTGCGCAAGATCGTGAGCGTTCAATATTCTCGTATTTTGAATTTTTTTTTTCTTTTTTTGCGAAGACTACGGGTATAATCATTGGGGCGCACAAGGAACGGTAGAGAATTGAGTTTAAAATACATATTTATAAAAACAATGCAAAAATACTACTTCAAAAGATCACTTTTCTTATCTAGTCATCTCACCCGCTTTGTTTAGTGTAAACTACATCCGCACAAACTTTCAAGCCAGTAGTCACAGCATCCATGTGGACATCAAACTGGTAATAATCCGAGTCATCCTGAAAAAAAAAAAATTTTAAAAAAGACTGAAATTTTTTTTTCTAAAAAAGCATACTCCGAGGAAATCGCAATTTAATTGAGGAACATGAAGAAGATTGCATATTAGGCAAGAGATGAACTGTTTACATAGACCTTTAGAAAAAAAAATTTAAAAACCTGGCTAGATTTTCATCAAACTGGCCGACTTACCTCATTTATGTTTTTCCAGACGTTCCGCACGCAGCGGCTTTCGTTCAGGCCCTTCCACATAGGAGTTCCGTCTACAGACCCACAATGCACCGTTTGGGGACCAATAAGGTGGAAGTTAGCGTCACATACAAGGCTGGCCCTTTCCCCAAAGGATTCACCACGGTGTAGCGGTACATTTAATGCCCCGTTGAAAAAATTCTCAGTGTGATTGCACGGTGCGCACTCTAGAACTACGTGCTGGAATGACCAATCACCGGAGGCGTTGCAGAAAACAGTTTTGTTTGTTTCGGTCTCTTTGAGGGATTGGTAAAATGGAGGGCGGCAAGAGATCTCCACTTCCGACTTGTACACGGAACTGTAGTTTGTTGAAATCTGTCATCAAAGAGACGGAAGAACCAGTGATTTTAATTTATGTGTGTGTATTATATATATGTAACATACGCTTATACAATTTTTTTTGAAAATTTAGATAAACAGTAGATTGTCGAATAAAAAAAATAAATAAATAAATAAGGAATTAACCCCCAAAAATTATTACTTTATTTTTTTTATGTTGGTACATATTTCTTTTAAATACTATTACCCTCCCTTGAAAATGTATAGCGCACACATAAAGCTCGAGAAGGAGAGAGAGAGAGAGAGAGAGAGAGAGAGAGAGAGAGAGAGAGAGAGAGAGAGATGTCTTATCTTAGAAATCTCAGTACCGTTTTCAATTCCGTGGGCAGCTCAAGTTGTCCGCAGTCGACGGGCAAACAGCCTTGAGATAAAGATCGCACTGCCCAACCAGTAGCTAGCATGCAAATAGCATTTAGATAAGCGTTGTTCTCGTCAGCTGAATGACGTTTCCCGTCTGATGTGTATCCGTCATTGCATGTGTAGATTCCGAGGAGAATATCACTCCACATCGCTCCATCAGTTTTCAGACCGGTGTAAGCTGCATTATCTAATGCCGGCGGGTCTGTCTTTCTACACAAGGTAGGGTAGCAAGCAAGAGGACGAGATGGCCATTGCATGTCGGGCATACAAGTATGAGCAAAGTGCTCACCGGATGGTACGGGGAAATAACCCACGTCACACCTGTAGCGTAAGATGCTGCCCACGCTCATTCGAGCTTGCGATTCGGGTGCACCATTAGCGACAGCAGGAAGGGTTGTGCTGCAAACTCGGTTTTCCTCAAGCTCCACAGGTTGACAGGTTCCTTCAAGCGGGGACCAGGTGCCGTCTTCCCTACAGGTGGAAATAAGAGGAGCTCCAGTGCTGGGTCTGAAACCTGGATTGCAGGAATGAGCCACTGAGCGTTTGTAAGGCAGAGTAGTAAACGTTAACGCGATCTCAGAGTTAGCTACCGGTGTAGGATTATCACACATAACCGGTTCACACACTGTCTGAGGATCAGACCACTCGCCATGGTTTCCGCAGAGAGATTCAGCATCAGAACCTCTATATCCAGCGATACAAGTATAAATGGCCTTAGCTCCCTCCACTCGTGATTCGTACTTGACAATACTACGGTCTCTTCTGGGAGGATCACCGCAGATGATGGAACTCTTATGTGCACATTCCACAATGTCTGATGACCATTGTTGGGTTGCTTCACATGTCTTCAATGACGTTCCAGTGTGTATATAGCCTTCAAGACACTGATACAGGACGACGTCGCCGTATAACATTCCACTGAGGCGAACAGAGGCAGAATTTGTCACAACTGGCACCGCTCCACATGCGACTAGCGAGCACCCAAAAGGTTCGGTTAACTTCCACCGTCCATCAGCACCACAAATTGCTCTAAACGGCTCCCCGCTGGACCCGAAGTTACAGGTGTAGTTAGCCACACTTCCTGTTGTAATACTCGTATATATTCTACTGCTATTCAGAATGTGGGGCGGGGACCCACAAGTAATTGTCCCAGGCAAAACACATTCAACAACAGGTTCTGATGCCCATTTTCCTTCTGTTGTGCATTTTTTAATGGTATTCCCAGTGGCTACATAACCAGCATTACATTGATAAAATACTGCACTACCAACTGTTGTTGGATTATATCGCGCGATTGAGTTTTCTACAGGTGGCGGATCGCCACAATCTGCAATCACACATTCAACAACGGGGCCAGCAATCCAAAAGAAGAGCGGAGAAGCACAGTCATAGCTATTGGACCAGGAATGTTCGTAGGGGTCGTTACAAGAGTAGATAGCTGTCCACGCTCCCTGTTCTGAGTAAATTTCAACATTTGCATCTTTTATCGGGGGCGGATCTCCACAATGTTCCTGTCCATACGTCACGCATTCAATGAATTCAGCGGACCAGAGACCATCTGATCCACAGATTCGAGAATATTGACCGGTTGCATGATAGAAACCTCTCTCGCAAGTGAACACAGCTTTTGATCCAACATTTGTTCCATTGTCAGTGTTGACTATAGCATTGTTTATCGGCTGAGGGAGACCACAATCAATCTTGAGACACTCGAAAAAAGGAAAACTCCATGTACCGTTATCTGTGCAGGTCAGTAAAGGATATATGCCCAGCTGCTTGTATCCATCCAAACATTTATAATACACTGTTTTATTGACAGTAAACGGGCCATTGTTTCCACCAACCATAAGGGCATTCATTATAGCTGGAGCAGGCGGACAGTTCGTTTGTACACAAGTCAGCTCATTGCTTGGCGTTTTGGTAGAGTGGATGATCCAGAGTCTTTCATCACTACACACTGACATCATTCTTTGTGGGTCGTCCGGCGAGACATTTCTGAGAGCACCAACTGTAGAGAACTGAAAGCCTTCCTTACATGTGTATATGGCCGAGCTATTGAGGGTGAGACTGGTGAAGTTGACAGTGCCATTCTCCAAACCAGAAGGAGGTTCGCAGTTCCAAATTTCGCATTTAAGTTGGGTTCCTGACCAGGATCCATCTTCGCTGCATTTCCTGCGGCAAAGTTCAGAATAATTATTTTAAACGTTCATAGTTATGTTGATGTTTAGATTCCATATTTTCACAAATAAATAATAACAGATAATTTTCCACCGTACGAATCTCTTCAGATAAAATAATATTCAGTATGTCGTTCAGAATGATTTGTGCAAAGACAACTGCCAAATTATTGGGATTTTACCTTCTTTTTTCTAAAGTTCAAATGAATAAACTTTTTGCATTGTTCATATTGAAAAAATCCATGAAAAATTGAGCTGAACAATAATTTCTATACTGAAGACCAAAAAGTACAGCTGATATCTTTTTCATTTGATCTGAGGTAGAAATAACACGATATTGAATCTAAAACGACCAGTGCTTTTGTCTACAAAAGAACTTTGATAAGAACTCGAACGAGGCTGAAGTCCAGGTCAGATTTTTAGACCCTAAAAGATCAGTGAATTATTCGTTTTAATAAATGATGTTCTAAAGTTTCTTATGGGAAATATTAAGAAAAACGTCATGCTGATTAGGATATTTACAAAAACAAAAAAATGATGCATCGTCCGCTATCATTCACAAAATAGTATTGAACAATATTTAAATCATCTCCAAATTAACAGCATACAGTCAGGAAATAAAATATACAAGTGCATGATTTGCATTAGTGTAATTATTAATGATTTCCTTATTAAACCTTAAAGAAATATTTTAGGTGAAAAGCGGTTTTTACAAGTCTGAACGGATTATCACAGAGACAGATACGAACATCGAGGGAAAAAAAAAAAGAGAGAGAGAGAGAGAGAGAGAGAGAGAGAGAGAGAGAGAGAGAGAGAGAGAGAGAGAGAGAGAGAGAAAGAGACACACAGACAGAGACAGACAGATAGACAGTGACAGAGACAGACAGACAGACAGACAGAGACAGACAGACAGACAGACAGACAGACAGAGACAGTGATAGAGACAGTGATAGAGACATAGACAGACAGACAGAGACAGAGACAGACAGATAGACAGTGATAGAGACAAAGACAGACAGATAGAGACAGAGACCGACAGACAGACAGTGATAGAGACAAAGACAGACAGACAGACAGAGACAGACAGACAGAGACAGACAGACAGACAGTGATAGAGACAGATAGACAGACACACAGACACACAGACAGACAGACAGTGATAGAGACAGATAGACAGACACACAGACACACAGACAGACAGACAGTGATAGAGACAGATAGACAGACACACAGACACACAGACACACAGACAGTGATAGAGACAGATAGACAGACAGACACACAGACAGACAGACAGTGATAGAGACAAAGACAGTGATTGAGGGTGATTGAAACAAGAAGGGATTGGTATTAAAAAAGAAATAAAGAACAAATTCTCCAAATCCGGTATGGTTATTCAACTTTGCTTATAAATTTATAAAATTGTAAATTAATAATTATGAGATACTCAGAAAAAAGGGGTAAAATGTTTGAAAAGTATGTTCAAAACAATTTCGAGAAACACGAACACTTACCAGGCAGTCTCACAACTTTACAGTATTTATTACCTTTCCGAGTCCCCAGCCACGATTCTGTATCCAAAACTACAGCTGTAGGTCACCGTATCGTTGTATTTAGTCCCCTGGATCGAAACTGTCCCGTTTTCTAGAGATGGTGGCTCCCCGCAGTCCACAGGCTCACATTGCACCTTTCCGCTTCCGCTCCAGCTTTGTGTGCTCTCCAGGCAAGTAAGAGTGTCGACACTGTCAGTTGAAAAGTTGTATCCAGTTTCGCATTTGTAAACTACCTTAGCAGGTAACGCAGCGGGAATTTCCCATGTCGCCTGAGGAACATCAGGGGGAGAACTGCATGGTATGCAAATGACATTAGGATCACTCAATGTCCAATTTCCGTTAACGCAGGTCATGACGCCAACAGTCCTTTCTGGACCCGAAGATGACGCAGGGAGCATCACGTGGCCATTCTCGCACGTGAAGGTGATATTGTCTCCTTGGTTGTAGGTTCCTTGACGTGTCAAGCTTGGGCTGAGCACAGCCTTGTTGGGCGCAATAGGGGCGTCACACGAGGCAGGACCACAAACCACGTCATCTGTCGACCAGTTCCCATCTTTATTACACGTCTTTGTGGCGGAAACGGATGTTAACACGTACCCTTCAACGCAGGTGTACAGGGCACGAGACGGAAAGCTAAGGCCCGACTCTTCTACGGTAGCGTGCCGTACGGCGGGGGCAGCACCGCACGAGACCCTAACACATCTGATGTCATGGAAACCATTTCTCCAGGAGTTGGATCTAACATCACAGATTTGCGTTGTAAAGTCTACAAATTAAATTTCCAGAAAAAGAAGAAATTCCCAATTTAATGTTAGTCTATATAGAAACTTTCTAGAAAAGCACTGATTAAAAACCATACAAAATATTCTTTAATTTGCCAATAAGCTGTAAATAGAAATACTTTGTTGTTCTGACATATAATTTTTAATACAGACCGTATTGTTTTGTTTTTTTGTTTTGTTTTGTTTTTTTTTTTTTGGGGGGGGGTGTTGTTTAGTGTCTTTTTCCTTTTAATTTAAATTTCTAACTTTTCCCAACATTTTAAAAGAGTGATCATTTTCGTTAGAGGTAAATGTGAAATTGCATTATTAAAATGTATTAACTGTCACAGCATGTGTAATTATGTGCTTTTAAAACGTATTTCGGTTATTGATCCTCGACGATCATGATATTAAAAAAAAAAAGAAAAAAAAAGTATGTGGATGTATGTAGAATTCATTACCTCATATTCATTCTTACCAGACTCAAAGACATATCCAGCGTCACAGACATAGTGCGCCTCAAAATCACGCTCGTCACTCATTTTATACTTCACAGTGCTGTTGGTTACAGATGGCGCCGCTCCGCATGGAACAGGAGTACACGTCATTGATACGGGAGACCACTCTCCATTCTCTTCACATGTTGCCGTAGAGTTATCTTCTCCTTCAACGACAGACGGATCGTCGCATTCGTATCTGGCCTAACCGAAGAATCGAAACGAATGACCAAAACCTGTAACTAGATAAGCTCTGAATTGGATTCGAAGTCGAGGTACACAACTTTAAATTCCTAAAACGGTATTGAATAAGCTGAGAGCACGAATACTACAGTCTGCTAAGAAATATTAACCATGTATATTACGCTGAGTTTCTCTAATGAGTAAGCTCTAATGTTTTCGGACAAATCTTACCTCAGATTTTAGAGTCGTGCCCTCAAAATGGGCAATTAAATTATTCTGAGAAGATGGCATCCCACAGTTAATGATGTCACAGGTTTGGCTGTTTCCGGTCCAAACTCCTCTTTCGTCACACATCAAGGTCAGACCATACATGGGCGAAAATCCTGGTAGACACGTTATTGTCACATTTGCCCCATATGTTGTGTCTGTGTAGTTAATATGACTGGCGTTGGCGATAATAGGTGGTTGACCACAGTCCACCGGAGAGCAACGGAAATTGTCTGTGGAACTCCATGTACCATCAGCCTGACACTGGGCTATGTAGCTAGTACTCTCCCTTTGAACGAAACCTGAAAAATAGATAAGAATTATAAGAGCTGAATTTTTAGGTAGTGCCCAGCATTGTTAGGAAAAGGCTTTAAATGAAAATAATCGAAAAATGCTTGTCATTGTGGGATAAGAACCATCGACGCAGAAACTTGTTTCTTGGTGAAAATTAGGTAAAGGTTTAAAGATCTCAGCCATAATTAAGTATGGCCATACCATATATGTTTATTGATAGTAAAAAGTACTAAAATAGTTCAATCAATTGAAAAAAAAATCCAGAAGTTCGTCTAGCATCATAAGCAGGCATAACTCGTGCATCTAGTAAGAAGGCCTCGTCTACTCAAGTTCCTAATATTAAAGTCCAGTTAGAAATAAAATACAATTTATATGATAGTTTGAAAATTTTCTAAATCGCTGCTTCTCATCAATATTGTCCTTTCAAAACACGCCATCATGGTGGATTATAAAATTATTTAGAGCAAAACTTGTGCATCCAGTAGCTCCAAGGGTAAGATGGACGTGCAATGCTATTGTTGACCACCACGAGAAAGGAAAATATAAAAAGCCAAGCTAGGCTTTAAGGTAGAATAAGTTAGATTTGATCTAACCCTACCATCACTTAGCCTAAGACAAGATTCGAAGGTTGTCTGCCCAACTTTCCTCCGACTCAGTTGTCTCGTGTTCTGCTTCACATGAATAAAGATGGTCTCTGCTTTGAATATGAGAAAACAAATATCGTAATAGGAAAATTTAAAATTTAACCTTTTTTATTTTCTAAGACGTCACGGCAGTAAAGACCTAACAACCTAGTAAGATTGGCTTTAAGTCACAATTATTAATTGAGAGCATCATGTTGGACCTGGTTTACAAGTGTACTTGGCCTCGGCTCCATATGCGATCTTAAAGGCTTCAGCTTTCAGTCCTGGATAAGCGTCTATAATCGAGCGTGGGGCCAAGTCCACGATCATAGTGTCCACTGCTGGTGGCGGACCACAGCTGACCACTGAACAGGATTCCTGAAGAGGAGACCATTGACCAGTGCTGCCCTCACAGGTGGTTGTTATGTGGGCAGTATTGGGCACAGCTCCGGCCAAACATGAGTAACTGACTTCTGAGCCCACAGTTGTACTAGTTCCTCTTGCCTTGAACAAAAAAGTTAAATGGTTTATGGTGTAAACTATTAAAATACAACGTTAAATTGCCAACGACTTCATTTTATATGTATGCCCATCTATAATTACAGCACCAACAGTTTAAAAAATCCGAAACTAATAGTCATTGTTTTTTAAACTGCAAACAAACGTTCTGAAGAAGAGCTCGGCGTTTTAATGAGTTAAACTTCTTAAGGAAAAACAGGCCTATAATTAAGAGTATACTCCACTACATAAAAAAGCATAAGTACCTCTTCTGCTTCAGAGAGTAAGAAGTAGACTTGCACTTTTTTATTCTTTGACCAAGCTTTTGAATCGTTATTAAGCCTCAATATTAATTTCAGGCGTAACATCTTCAAAAAGGTCTACATTAACATTCTTCATTGATTGACACCTCACCTCAGCGCCATGCAAAGAAGGCGGCGTCCCACAGTTAACAAACGTACAAGTGACATCCACGTCAGACCAGATACCAGTGTTACGATCATAGGTGGAGATGTAAGAAGTTCCCCTGCGAAAGTATCCTTGTGCGCATGCGTATACCACAGAGCTAACGCCGTCGGTGAAGATTTCGCTATTTGATATGGTAGGATAACCTCTACTGGGCTCTGGGGATCGCAGGAAATACATTGTATCATTATATGACGTCGGAATAGCTCTTGATGATTGCGGATTTTGATAAGGTGACCCTTTAACGCTAGATCTAGATCTTATTTATTCATAACCATGTAATAATTTCGACTATAAGGCCACGTCTGGACTTTTGAAGCGCTTAATAAAATATATCACCATGGCACAATGTCTTGAAGTCTGTGGCTGTAGCCTTAGAGGAGGTGTTGTTTATCTATTTTTTTTCCGCGGTCATACCTTTCTTTAAATAATACAGGCCATAAAATTTATTTAAAATGCTTTAGAAATATTTTGAAGAGGTGAGCACCATAAAATACGAAGATACCTGAATACCGGAAATGTAACAAAATTAAAAACTAATTAAGCTTTCTGAAGTTTATTTGACAAATTCATCTGGAATGCACATGAGCATAGAAACACTGAAAACCCATGTCATAAGAACAGTTGTACTGACCTAGCGGTAAGCACACGAAACTTGCTCTATTTCTCACAGGGGCACACATCTCTGTCTTCTTGCATGGTCTAGGGTAACATCCTATTTTCCTCTGTAATCAAATCGTAAAATAACATTTCAATCAACATTGATCATCATGCATGTTATATATATACATTTATAAGTTTACAGCGCGCGCGCGTGTGTGTGTGTGTGTGTGTGTTCACAATCCACAATATGAGCTTTATCGGCACACCGTGCAAAATTTGGGCTTAATATTTATTTAAAGGAAATTAGTTTAGAAAGTAGAATATCTAGATCTAAATGAAAAATAAAAGGAACCAGAAGCCATTTTGAAAGACCCTTAAGACATAATGACTGAAAAACTGTTATTCATGAAGCCTCTTGGATTTCTATCCTCCTACAGCAAACACTATACGTCTTTGACTGAATGTTTAAGGAAGCTTTTTTCATTCACTAATCTCAAGAGAGCTAGGTTGTTTATAATCTTCCACCTTGGTTAAAGACCAACCTATCAGATCATTTCAGTATTTTTAGAACGCAAATTCACTATGCTCTAAGATAATTATTTAAAGCAGAAAGTCTAATGCTCCGACTGGCTTAAATCTTGATAAAGAGCCCTAACAAGATACTGATCTTAATAGGCTTAAATTCATCTGCTATAGATATTTTTAGATAAACATGAATGATGATTTTCCTACTTATTGGTGTAGATCTGCCCTACAAAATACAATGAATTTGGACCAAATTGTTGTGATATACACTTTTGTGTCTGAAGAAAAAAAAATACCGGAAGGATAGCTATAAAAAAATCATAAAGCCAGAAGCTGTAAACTGTAGGTATGTAGATACATAAGTAGGAAGATAAGAAGAAAAAAATGGAATAAGAGAAAGAGAATATGATAAGACAAAAAGCAGATAGAAATAGAATCTGTGAGTGAGAAAAAAAAAAGAGAATAAGTTTGAGGAGATAAAAAGAAAAAGTATATATATAGATTGATGGATTGAGGGTAAAATAAATCTGTAGAAAGAACTCTGAAATCTCAATAGATAAAATGATATTTAAAAAATAGTTTAACCCTCTAAGAGTTGACGGCTGATTAGATTGGCCGTTAAGTTGGCCGCTTTTTGGTCGTTTCAGTGACAAAATACACACTATTTCATAAACTGACCATTTTTTCCTTCAAGAAGAAGAGTTCCGTTAAGAACAAAGTTAAACTTCCTTGTTTGAACATTTGAAAGTGGATTTACACAGATTGTTTTCATTGCTTTTATAGTACCCTGAGACCACACACCTTTATATATAACGCTTGTAGGGTTAAAATAAGATCTTTTTAGATAGATCGAAGAGTTTTGATATATCAACTGATAATAAGAGAGAAGAAGTAAGTTAAAGAGACAGATAAATGTATAGATATAAAGGGAAAACAATTTGAAAAGAATAGATCAATAGTAAATTAGATGCGCGGATAAACATAAAGGAAATAACTAAATAGAAAGATAAAAGGCAGGAAGAAAGAAAGATTAATAGCCAGATAGATTGATGGATGGATAGATACGGAGATACAAGGGGAAACATATTGCATGATTAATAATGATAAAAAAGATAGATAGAGTAAGAGTCACACACACACACACAGAACTTGAGGGAGAGATTAGGCTCAAAAGAGAAAGGTAGAAAAAAATACCAACCTTTAAACAGATTGTAACACATACATACAAGATTCCGGGTATTTTGATGGATGATAGGTTAGATCATAGATGAAAGATAGAAATGTAGATGTATATGTATATGTTTATAAATAGATTGATAGATAGATAAAATAAAGTGGTAAGAAGAAAAGACAAAGGCAAAGACAGAAAACGACAGAGATAAATTACTAAAGAGAAAGAAAAGCCCTGGTCCTTGTATGAAAGACAATTTTCAACCATGTGCAAGTATCGAATCTTGAATTTGCATAAATATTTTGTGCATATAGATTTAAAGCACTTTTAGTAGATGTAATCAGAAATATATAGAAGCTTACTAAAAGACTTCTCTTATTCTTTAAAAAAATTATTAGATGTGATTCAAAGATAATGAAGGTTTTAAATTTATTATTTTGTTTACCCATAATACAATGCATTTCGTCTCAAGTTTATTCGTTATTATATTGAAAACGATAATACGGGCGGATACCTGAGTCGGCAAAATTCTTGCGTCTCTCATGTCCACGGCCAAACTGCCTTTTCTAAATTCTGTTCTGTAAATTTGGCGGTATCGGTCTGTCTGGTACAATTGGCATCTTTGTTCGTTCTGGGTAAAGGTCGCAGCTGAGCATGCGCTGTAGAGCCAACACATTCTGATGCACCCTTCAGCGTTAGAAACTTTTTGGTCTACCCATGATGGCAGCCCAGCGACTTTTCTCTCACGTTGAAGACGGATATTCTCCAGGCCTATTGTATTTATTGCAGAAATGCCTTGAGTTTTAAGCATAGCAGTCATCGCTAGAAGAGTGGAGCCATAGCCAATCAAATTTACGCTCCAGTTTCTTCTTACTGTGCTAGCTGTCATGTGACTTAAAGAAAACAATACTACGACCAGCATAGCTGTCAGACGATAAAAATTAAGGTCCATCTCCACGGCAATATGATTGTCTCAACAAAATATAAGAAACATTTGCTTTCCAAATTATTGGAAAGTCTATCAATAGGCCCACCTTTAAATTATGTAAACTCACAAAGTCAAATGAAAATCGAATGTGAGAACTTGAGCATAAACGTGTTGAAATGGCTTTATTGCTCTAACAGTCCTTCAAAGAATATAAATTCTGAATGCGTTTCATCTTGAATATAGGAGTGTAGGCAGACTATTCGTATAATTTTAGACAGAAGTAGTTTGTCCCAGTTTTTAAAAAAATTATCACAAATTATTTTTAAACACTTCACTAATATAACCGTTTACTTTCCAAAGTTAAACAGAAATAAAATAAGAACAGAGAAGACTTGTTACTGTTCCATAAAAAAATTCCAAGCAATGTTATCGTCAAGATTAATCTTCACTTGAGACTGAGAAAGATTCACTTGTACATGTATAAACCTATTTGAGCATCGCGTACAGTTCTTTTAACCATTTAATCAACATCTGCAAGCAACTCACCCACAGGTTAGAATTAGACCATGCATAGAGGGAACTTTTGCTTTAGAAATTAAATGACAGGTTTCTCTATTATTGATGCGCATGCCCGTCCCAACGCCTGCATAAATGGTCCGGAAACAAAAGGATCGCTGGACATTTTGTACCACTTGAAGTGATTTCGACAGAGTTGAAGTTTTTTTTTTCACAACAGCTCTTGCAAGTTGTATCTATGCTTAGTGGTATCGATTAGTTTGAAAGCCTATAGCCTATTCTTGTTCAGAGGCAATTTATTTGAATGTTTCTTCTGGCCCAGTCCATTCGTGGCCAACACAGCTATTAAGGAACATGTTTAACATTAAATTTCACGTGATCTTCAGTTTAACTTTTCAACCTTGATATCTTATTAAAACGATCACATGGTTTAAAAAATGCCTCCTATATTTTTTTTCTTTATAGTGTATGTGTAGTGCGCTCATATGTGTATGTAAATGAATGCTTAAAAAAAATAATGTCTAATTTTCATACGAATTTTGTCTCATCTCTTTTGAGCAACCTACTAATCCTGGAACTTCTTTGTAAAGCTGTCTAACAATAACATTTGTTTTGTAGGATAGATGATAAAGTTGCAAACTGCTTATTTCTGCATTCTTTTCGATTTATCATCTACTAAATTAGTCTAGTAACTCTTGGTAATGTTTGATCTTAACGAAGCCCTTGCCGATTGTATTTTGTCGGACTCAAGAATCTCTAAAAGTTAAGTCTATTTTCTCTTATTTTCAAACTGTCTTTCTCTTTCTATCTGATTTTCTCTTTCCATCTCTGTCGATATCTCTGTCTGTCTGTCTGTCTCTGTCCCTGTCTGCCTGTCTGTCTGTCTGTCTGTCTCTCTCTCTCTCTCTCTCTCTCTCTCTCTCTCTCTCTCTCTCTCTCTCTCTCTCTCTCTCTCTCTCTCTCTCTCTCTCTCTCTCTCTCTCTCTCTCTCTCTCTCTCTCTCTCTCTCTCTCTCTCTCTCTCTCTCTCTCTCTCTCTTTCTCTCTCTCTCTCTTTCTCTCTCTTTTCTCTCTCTCTTTCTGAATTTCTATCTCTGCATCTATTCTATGATCATTTGCCTAACTCCCTTTCCACTTTCTCCCTATCTCTCTTTAACTGTTTTTGTTTTTATCGAACCGTACGTACTTTATAATCCCCTATCCGATACTAGGCTTATGGAAAGACTATAAAAACTTCAAAACAGGGACATTGGAAAGCAAATAAAGGTTTATTGTTGTTGTTGTTCTTGTTTGTGGTTTTTTGTGGGGGTGTTTTTTCTTTTTTTTTGTTTTTTTTGTTGGGTTGGTTTTTTTTTATGAATGTGTGTTTTGGGTTTTAGGGGTGAGGGGGTGTGGAGAGAGGGAACTGCGAAAAAGAGCACCGCAAACAAAAAAACCCTCCAAACTGATCAAGTTGGAGAACATGAGAAAGCGCAATGAACTGTACCTGTTTGGTGCCCCAACAGCTTGGAACCGCCCTCTTAGAGAACTTAACTTCTCTTGTGAAAAACGTGCAATAATGATCAGAGACAGCCATTTTAAGGCGAAATAGTGACATTTAGGGTAGAATTATAAAATATATGCACTGCCAGTCAAGTCAGGAAAGACCGGAAAAAGAAGTTAGAAGAGGGAAAATCAACGATTGATTTTGTTTTACTGTGCGAAAACGTGTGAGTTAGGTGCAGACACTAAAGAACAGTTTATATAATATCATTTAAAATCGGATTTGAAACGCATTGGTCAATAATCTTTATTTTTTTTTTAACTTTAACATCCTGAGCTCTACGTCGAAGCTTCATGTTATTTTTCAAATATAATTCATTAGGCTGCAAATTTATTCTTTGCAAGGGACGGAAAGGAGGAAAACGATTACTTGCTCATGTCGCTGCATAGAATGATTCGTAAATAATTAACGTATGGCTGAAAAAGGCTGGAAATACAAACGTTTATTGCATAGGTCTCTGGCCAAGCTGGGGATCATCTAAAATAAAAGGTATCAGCGCATCAACCCAAATACGTTATTGTAGCTATAAATTGGTATTTTGAAGAGATGAACTATCGGATAAAATACGGTTACATGCAAAAGACTCGATCTTGTCAGATATCTTCTGAAAAGGCGCCTCTCCCATACCGATTATATATTCCTGTGAGGAAAATTTTGGCTGTAGAAGGCTTTAATTTCTTTTTCCAAAATTTTGTTTTGAGCCTCGAATATAGTGTATTTAGGGAAAAATCCAGTGGACACTTTAATAAAAGATATAGGGCCATTTGCAAAGTTAAGATCTAGTATTATTTCAAATGGAACGAGAATTTTCGTTAACCCCTCATTATCTGTCTAGGTTATCCGCTCTTATTACATTCTACAGAATTACTGATGTGCCCTGTAAGTCAGTACTTAAACTCTACATGTCTGCTTTGCCGTACCTTAAAACTGGTATTTTTTCAACATAATTATCCATTGTTTATTATGTGGGTAGGCTAGGTACCGGGTGATCTGACAATAAACCATATTGATCAGTTTGTCTTTCTGGCCCTTTCAAAATGATACTCGACTTGATCGGCGGAACGTCAAATTCTACTTTGTACTCTATACTTAATATTCCTCCCCGACCCCCCCCCCCTCTTTTTTTTTTACAGATTTATAAAAAGAAAAAAATTTGTAATTTTTGCAGTTCAATGAATATGATTAAAAGAGTTTTTGGTTAGCGAAATATCCGGATTGTGGAATGTAAGAATAGTAGATTTCTAGTTTTCATTTCTTTTTAAAATGGTCCGTGTATTTTCTGTCAAACGCATACTAGATATCTATTTGGTGTCGATGATTGCCTGAAAATGTTTGCTCAGAAGTTTGAAAAGATTCTTTTCAAGAAAATGGGAAAAAGTACAGAGACATCTCCGGTTATTAAATTCTAAATTTTAGGCATTGTATGAAAGCTGAGTAAATGCGTGTTAATCTAAACTGAGCTTTTCACGCAGCATTTACAGTTTTGTCTTCCACAGGGGTATATTTATTAAAAGAAAAAAATGGTACCGCAAGGAGTATGCTTATTTCAAAAGGAAAAAAAAGTCACAAGAAAATTTGTGAGTCGATGTACATCCAATTTTCTATTCAGCATCTAGAACTTTGTCAGTAGATACCTTCTCTTAAAAAAAGCCCACATGGACTAGCAATGTCTTTTAAGGGGAAAATACGTGAAAATTAAAGATATTTCGTCAAATCAAGCATCATCTGAAAAGAATTGAGAAATTACGTCGAATCATAAAAGACATCTTTTCCTCAAGATTCAGATGTTTAGCACTCAAGGGGTTATAAGTCTCTAAAGTGCTGCCCATGCCGTAAAAAGTCTTTAAACGGATTAAATAGTGATAAATGGCAGAGATTTCCTATCTAATCAGGCATCATACAAAAGAGAGCTAGAAGGCAGATCGATCTTGATTAAAAAAAAAATTACATTAATCAATCTTGTTGCTTGTAAGTGGTTATTTATTAATTTCAAAAGTCCTTCGAGTCATACCAAAGCCTTTTTAATGAGAAAATAAATTTAGGTGTAAATTGAAGGTTTTCGCTCAAATGAGGCACTTCTCAAAGATTTCAAATGGACGTGTCGATTCATGAAGAGAAATTTCTCTGAGAATC
Source organism: Elysia crispata (assembly GCA_033675545.1). Classification (NCBI taxonomy): domain Eukaryota; kingdom Metazoa; phylum Mollusca; class Gastropoda; family Plakobranchidae; genus Elysia; species Elysia crispata. The sequence continues at coordinate 247,843 of JAWDGP010001156.1, read as the reverse complement.
TGCAACTACCAGTCTACAGCTGTGACCCAAACCGATCTTTCTCCCCAACAATTTTTTTTTTTTAAGTCATGTTTGTTCGACATGCAAATTTCTTGATGCAAGTGGGAATATCAATTGTGCATCGACACGTCGAATCGTTCGCTTTACCAAGATGTTTCAGAAATCCAGAACTGTAAAAAAATTTCGACCATTTTCCACTCTAAAGAATTTTATTGCCGATTGAGACAGTCATATTTGAAGCTACTATAATTCTGAGGCAGGCAATGGTCCGAGAGATCAAAAATGTGTTGCTGAGTAATGGACATTGCAAATCATCTCAGATAAAAGATTTACCAGGCGGTATCTAAACCAAGCTTTGAAAGGTCTTGTTTTCAATTCGGTTGCCATATTTCAACGATTGATAGCACTTCAGCATGTCAGGTTCCTAGTAATCAAATGAAAACTATGCATATATCAATGCCTCTTAACGACAGAAGTCCGTGAATTTTTCCCGTCTTTTTCTATGTTGAAAAAGTCGAAACGAGGCTCCCCTATACCTGTTGGTATTCAAAAACTGAACCGAGATTCTACGATTAATCCTCTTTTTTTTCCGAAAAAAATGATCTGCAGTCCTGGAAAAGCTAAAGCCCTTCAGCGGCAAACTTCCGATGCATAATGAATGTCCGAATGTTGATAGAAATTATCTGAAATGCCCCTCAAATTTTTCCACTGGCTTGGAGCAATTATCGTACATGAAGAAGTCGTAGCTCTCAGAAGTTCCTGGAGTAGCTGGGAGGTATAAAAGAATCGACCTTTTTACTCGCTGTCAGCCTACGCGTGAACTGATCGGAGTTTCCTGTAATATTTCCTAATTCCTCTCTGAAAAAAAGGCTTAACTCGTGGTTCGGAACATTGTTAGTGTGTGAAATAAAAACGATTTTGCGTGCCTTCTTTGTTCTTATTATCATAGGAACTTTTTTAATCTCAATTATCGAATTTTTTTAAGGCAACGAAGAAGTTTCTAAGTACTGAAAGTAGAGTCCAACCAAAACAGACACATGTTCTTGCTCGATGGTGCCAAAATTGATGACACTTCAATTAATTTTATGCCCTTAAGTTTAGTTTAATGGTACGCTGTTAAATTTTGATTAGTTTGACAGCTCTTCGCCAAGAAAATTTCTGATGTTAAAAAAATATTTTGAAAGAACGACACACACCTTTGCTTGCTTTTTAATACTGATGGATGCTACCTGAAGTCCTTGCATTTTTTTTTCTTTCAATTTGAAAATAACAAACTTTTTGAGTTTTCAACGGTCTTAATCATAATTATTATTCTGCTAAGTCATGTTTTAAACACAAATCTAAAAACATAACAAATTGGTAACGAGGATGGTGCAATTAAGATCTAGGGATCTAGACTAGAGGTTGAAAACCTCCGGAAATATCCTCTACCAAATGCTTAGTTAGTTACGCACAGCTACAGCCGCATTAATTTTACTCTAATTTATCAGCAACAAACTAAATCTAGATCTAGAGTCTCGTTACAACTATCGCAGAATAATGTCTGAAGACGTCCAAACACTAATCAAAGTCTTTCAGGCGCAGCAACAAACACACAATCAGTAAATATAAATGTTGATTGAGGCTCTGTCAAAAAGAGACGAAAAAGTTCACGCTCAACCACCGAAGTTTCCAGAATGTAACCTTTCAACAGAACTGATCACGGACTATTTTGGTAGATTTTAAATTTTCGTTTCTGCACGTTCTGTATCAGAAGAGAAACAAGCACTAAATGCTCCTAAACTAAAGCAAAATATGAATATTTTAGGACAAGCGATTGAATTTGAAGTGGACATTGGCGCAGGAGAAAACGTTCTGAGCATCGAAAACTGGAGAAAATTAGGAAGTCCAGGATTGGAACAATGTACTCGAGTGTTCGAGTCTGCTACGCAACACAAATTGCCCATCAAAGGATCTTAACACACTGTTGTAAATAATGAAACTCGAATTTGCTGTAACCGAAGGTTTAGGTCTAAATCTACTTGGACGATCAGCAATTCGGCAACTTGATGTCTCGGCTGACAAGCTCGTTAAAGCTGTCAACGCTATCAAAACAGAAATACCAGGTGCTAAACTCCAGTCATCTTTAAAGAAGTTATGGTAAGACTTGCAGAAATTTTTGAGCCAGGTCTAAGCTTACTCAAGGACTTTGAGCTTGATGTCAAGTTCAAAAACAACGTCAAATCTGTTTTTATGAAACCACGCCCAGTTCAATTTGCTGTTCACGAAGAACTAAATAATGCTTGTGATTCTGGTATCAAGAAAGGAGTGTTGAAGGAAACGCATTTCAGCCTCTACTGTACACCAGAGGTGCCTATAAGAAAAAATGTGTCAGGCGATTCCAAGAAATCAAAAATTACAGTTTGTGGTGATTACTCAGTCACAGAAAATCCCTATCTTGAGCCCCATCGCTATCCAATACCTCTTCCATCTGATCTCATGAAGAAACTCAGCGGTGGTCAGTACTTCACCAAGATAGACCTAGTTGATGCGTGCAATCAAATTCTGCTCTCGCCGGACTCTCAAAAAAGACTCGCTCTCAGCAACGACTTCCTTTCGGTATCAAATTCAGCGCCCGGATACTTTCAGGTAATAATGGATAAACTGACCCAAGATCTTCCAAGTGTTTCCGTCTACATTGATGATATTCTTATCAGTGGCGTATCTCCAGAAGACCACTTGTCAAACGTTCGGAAACTTTTTCAGCAACTGAAAGAGAAAGGTCTAACTAAGATGTCGTCTTGAAAAATGTGTTTTTGCTCAATCATCGGTTGAGTATCTTGGTTTCAACCTGTCAAGGGAACAAATATCTAAAGGTCACAAAGTCGACGTTGTCATCAACATGCCAGCTCCTAAGAATGTTTCTGATCTCAAGTCTTTTCTTGGTCAACTTTAATTCTTCAGTAAATTTCTCCAGAATCTCTTAACAGTTGTAGAACCATTGTTTCGTCTGACCAGAAAGAACATTCCATGGCAATGGGGAGCAGAGGAAGAAGCGGTTTTCAAAAAGGTCAAAGAATTACTCTGTACAGACACTGTCCTTACTCGTTTTGACCAGTCACTTCCAGTCGGAATTTCAAGTGATGTTTTTTCAATATCCCTACATACACCCTACGCATTCAACCTCGATAAAGTCAACCATTGAGCAGCTAGAACAAAATTTCGCTCACTTCGGGTATCCCCACAAAATTGTCAAAATTCAAATCTTTCTGTAGAGAGAGGAGCATCATGCATCTCACCGGAGCACCACATCATCCAGCTACAAATGGAGCAGCAGAAAGGATAGTGCAAACCTTCAAGAAATCCTTGAAGAAGTCTTTATTGCCACCCAAAGTTGCACTCCAGGAATTTCTGATGCAGTATCGGCGAGTGGGCTATCTCCGAGTGAACTCCTCAATGGTCGCCTAATTCGAACAAAGATCGACATTCTCAAACCTTCGGTTCCACACATCATGTTTCATAAAGAATTAAAGAAGGTGAACTGTTCGGAACAAACACTGAATTCTTCCAAGTTGAGAGTTGGAGATCCGTGCTATGCTGAAGTTTTCAGCACCATGTCTGAGAAATCTCCGAAATGGGTACCAGCAGTTATCACCAAGGTGTTTGGTTCTCGATCCTGCAACGTTAAAGTCTGTCCGTCAGGGCCAACGTGGAGGCGACACATCGAGCATCTGCAGCCGCGATTCAGCAGATATGATGACAACGCAGACTCATGAGAACTTCCCGAAGAATCCAGCTGTGGGAGTTTCACCACTCAACTTGCTGAGGATGTCGTAGTAGTAGTAGTAGTAGTAGTAGTAGTAGTAGTAGTAGTAGTAGTAGTAGTAGTAGTAGTAGTAGTAGTAGTAGTAGTAGTAGTAGTAGTAGTAGTAGTAGTAGTAGTAGTAGTAGTAGTAGTAGTAGTAGTAGTAGTAGTAGTAGTGGACTCAGAAAATTCCTCTTGTCAGCAGTATATGCTGTGATTTTAAGAGTATGAAATGTCCACTGAGGCCTCACCAAACAGACGACGCAGTGGTTATCACGGCAGCCCGCCTGATGTGCCACTTTTTCTACCATCCCGTTGTTTTGTAGGCACCTGTCATTTCTACCGACGTTTTGTAAGCAGCCGTGCTAAATCTAAAAAAAAAAATGATTTTAAATTTTATTGATGTATCTCTTTTGTTTACGTGGTAAGATAGTTGTATTATAATTGTATTTATAATGCTAGACTTTGATGTTCGTTCTTTATATCAAACATTTTATGGTTCTTCCGTGGGTGCTCAGATGTTCTCGTCTATGTGTTTTGTTTTCCTTTGTTATTTTTTTAGGTTTAATTTCTTTTATCAATAGTTAAGGTCCAATTGTAAGAAAAATAATAATAATAATAATAATAATAATAATAATAATAATAATAATAATAATAATAATAATAATAATAATAATAATAATAATAATAATAATAATAATAATAATAATAATAATAATAATAATAATAATAATAATAATAATAATAATAATAATAATAATAATAATAATAATAATAATAATAATAATAATAATAATAATAATAATAGTGGTCGTGATGATATTGATAATATTAATCAATATAAATTGAAAAACAACAACAACAACAACAACAACAACACTAGATATTTTGAGTTTAATGGCAGGTGTAATTGAAAAATGTATATTATGAGCCGGCATATTGGCTGCTTCAGCTGACATTAGCTCACCGATAATATTGAATTTGGTCTGTTCCACCAAACTGAGCTTTTGGTGTTGAAGAGGTTCAAAATAAGCAAGTCTCCATTATTAGACAATTTTTCTTTCAAGCTTTATTTAGAAACAAGTCTAGATTAGTAAATTAGATGAATTAGGCTTACCGGGTGCATTGCCCAACATCAACAATCTATCGAGGAATAATCTTTCTTCCTGATGTTTCGAAATAGTAGATTGATTCTAGTCTATCATGTGAGATTAAAACTAGATCTAGAATTTTAAGTAGAAGTAGCTATAGGATCTAGGCCCTATATCTCTAGTCTAGTTGCAGATATCTAAAATAGTGATTAATTTAGTTCCAAAGAAGACTAATATAATTTAGGCATACAGCGAAAAGTATCTTGAGAACAGTCAGATCTAGTTGATTTAAACATCAAGATCAAGATCTAAGATTAAATTAAATCTCAATCGAGATCTAGATCTAGAAAATCTAGAATTGAATTGAAATGGCACACTTAGGTGGCGGGTTCCAAGCTGGAACTGCCGTCATACCTTGCTCTAAAGTGGAAATCAGCATCTCTTGCAGGTTTGTTTCTTTTTTGTTTGATAAAGCCCATCCATAAAGTTGTGATTTCGGGCCTATTTGCTTATCAAATAAATTTAAGCCCCCTTCCCAACATAAAGACAGATTTGATAGAATTAGAAGATCTACTACAAGATCTTTTTGAGACAATTGATCATTTGATTAACAATTTCAATATAAATCTAGGCTGATGAGCATTTGCCTTGCAAGCTTGTTGTCCAAGTGAGTTGCATCTTGTTCAAATCACATTGAAAGGTACTGATCTCTAGAACTTCTCAAATCAATTAGTTTTCTTTCCTTCTCAGTATTGAACTATATTTGAAATTTGTAATAGGCCCCTATCTGAGGGGATATTAAATTTTCCTCACTTTTGAAATAGTTATAGTAGGAGTAGGAGGCTTTTATTTCCTGCTAGTTCAATGTTTTTTAAATCAGGCGGATCCATGAGAGGGATCTTGAGATTTCCCAAAATAGGAAAATGTCTAAATCTTACCCAGATACTTGTATCATAATTCATTTATCAAATTAAAGGGACTTTTAACTTGAATTCAAATGTGTAACTAGTTTGAGCAAGATATATTTAGTACAAAAGTTATGGTTTGATAAAACAAACCATCTCTTAAGAAAAATTATTCTGTTGTTGGAAAGGAATGATCATGGCATTGGTTAAAATTGTCGTATTTTTTTTTCAATTCATACCACAAAGAAGCTGAATAGTGTGCAAAACACATTTTTATTGAATATTTCATTGCCTTCTTCTAAAAAAGAAGGTTTATCATTCAAGTTTAATAATTAGATTTTGGTTTACTTCACAACTCACATGAACACTTCCGAGTCATCTTAAAAACTTTACAAAATGTATCACACAATCATTCCAAAGAACTAGATTCAATTTGATTTCCAACTTCAGGAGTAAAGGATTGGTTTTGAGACACTTAATGTTATTCGCTTCTTTCAAGAAGCCTATATGGATCTAGATTTAGATATTAGTTCAATAAATTTTATCTGATGACAAAATGACAAAATTTTTGATGCTCGAATCAGTGGACTGTGATCTCTGATCTCAACATTGCATGCACATAATCATGTTGATCAGTTTTATCCATCAGGTGCCGTTGTGGAAACCAACTTTGTAGTACCTATAAGTGCATCTATGTATGCATGCATTACTGTTGGGGTCAGGGTTTAGTAATGATCTGATTTAGCTCTAGAGCAAAAATTGATCTTAGTATTCTGGTAACTTTATAATCTAATAAAAGTGCATCGAAGTGAATACTAATCAGAAAAAGGCATCTCACCCAGTCATTCAAAATTAAATTTCATCACCAGAAATCATATAAAAAATTGAGAGGTTGTTTCCAAAATTATATTCGGTGAAAATTGATTAAAAATCTAAAGTTCAACAGTTGTGTCAAATGGTGGCTATCCAGGCAATCAGTAAATTTTTATATAGATAGTTCCAGTTGTTGAACATATATATTTCAAACATTTTACAAACTGAAAAAACATCTCTGAATCTGTTGTGATTATTTTTATAGCATCCCAGTAAGCAAGTTACAGCACAGCTTTACAAAACAGAATGAGGTGAATTATACAGGTATAAATTGTTAAAGTGTCCCTAAATTCTTTCAGTTGTCCTTCTCTAGCTTTGCCACTCCATCAATTTTTCTGTTGTGCTCTTCACTTTTGCCAGAAAACTGAGAGACCTGGATGTGTTCTCAAAGTCTGATCCAATGTGTGTTGTCTACACCCAAGACATTAAATCCCAGCGATACATTGAGGTTTGTCAACGCTTTTTTTCCAGCCTCAGTTTTTACGTTGATCTCACATATTTGATTTCTCTTTCTGTTCTCTCAAATAGGAGTCTTATCACACAGAAAATTTTTTTTAATGAAAGATGAGTAATAATTTTCTGGCCTGAAATTGGGTGAATTCAGGGAGATCAATTTGATTTAAGTCTGGAAAAAAAATCAACACTGATTAACATTCAGATAATTTAATTCTGAATAAGATTTATCAGAGAGAATAAATGCTATGGCAAGAATGATATAGTGTCTAACTCTCCCATGTTTTTCTCATATGTTTTGTAAGCTCGTTGCTTTTTTTTATCCTTCAGTATGAGAGAACAGAGACTATTCAAGACAACTTGAATCCTGAATTTGCGAAGAAGGTGGTTATCGACTATTTCTTTGAGGAGGCACAGCGCTTAAAATTTGAGGTGTAAGTTGGAGATTTGGCAGAATATCAGTATTGCTTTTTATCTAAATATTAATTTCATTGCGCTACAGCCATCCAAACTGTAGAGAATTTTTTTCTTTTGTTGACAACATAAAAATTGATATTTAGCATTAATTGTCATGTGCTTTTCATTGTATTCTTATATTGTGCAGAATACTTCAGATTGCTGTAAGTCTTGATGCGAGTAATAATCATGAGAAACAGTTTTTGCACTAGGAAATATATAAGTATAGAGAAATGCTTACGTCTAGCCTAATTCTAGCCTCAATATCTTTTATTATTATATACGGAAGGCTTTATATGTTGTTCACAGACAGCAGAAAGCTAGGGCATTGTATTACACTTAATATGTGTAAATCTGGTATGAACTTTAGCTGAAGAAAATATGCTCTGCTATCACAAGAATAAACAGTTCTGTGTTTAATAAATTTACACAGCACCAAAGATATTTAATGCATGTCAAATCTTTTGGGCTAGCAAGAGAAATCCAAATTTTTTAGTGCTGATCTCAAATTCCACCTTACCTCTTCAAAAGATTTATATGTTTAGACCTTAAGATTTATGTCTTTCAGGTTTCACTGAAACTAAGGTGGACTAGTCACATGCAGTTCATTTATCCCAAAGGAATGGATATGGCAATAGCTGTAATTTATTCTTAGTTAAAAAAGCAATGTTCACTGATTGTCAGATAGTTTGCACCACAAGTATCTGAGAGCGAAATCAAGACATGTTTTCAACAGTTTAATTTTTTACAATGTCGTTGGCTTAGCATTTTGTCAGGTTGGGTGAATCAAAAAAAATTTTTTTTAAAAAAAAAAAAAGGGAGGAAAAGAAACGAAAATCAACTTGATTGAACTCAGGTTTGAGTTATTGGGCTGAATTGACTGTGTCAGTTTGGTTCAAGCCAATATAGCTTAGTTTGTCTGGATCTTCCTCAATGATATCAGTTTGACTTTCAAATTTTTGCGGCTGAAGTAGAAAATTTTATTTTTATTTTAGTTTGCTCACATTTTTTCTAAGTAATCTGCATTTTTTTTTTCAGGTATGATGTAGATTCACAAAGCCGCAATCTGCAACAACATGTAAGTTAATTATAATAAAAGAAAGAGAAATTTCTTTCTTTTTTTAAAGTATGTTTGTTTTAAGTTATTGATTTTTCAAAGACTTATCCTAATTAAGACTGTGAATCTGTTTTAAACAATGTAGCAGAATTTTCTTTTTCCTTGGCATTTCATAGAGTTTTCTATTTGAAAGAGTTTCTTCTAGTTAGCTAAGATTCAAAATGTAAATTTCACTTCATGTTTGTTTCTCAGTACATCTTCATGCCACACCCATTCCAGAAGACTTGGTCAATAAGTTATCCACCTTTTTTTAAACCTTTCAAACAGCGTTGAAGAGGTCAAAAGACTCTTCCAGCTGAGTGGGGTTAAAAATATTATTCTCTGGTGGAATCAAATCTCTTGCAGTTGAACATGGCTTTGATAAACAAGACACATACCAGTGAATAATTGCCATCTGCAGTATTTCATTATCTTTTACAACAAGATTTTGTACATTACTACTTTGGATACAGGATTTTTCCAAGGCTTTTTTTATTCCCTTTCAGAGCAGCAGTTGCTAAATCAGGTTACAGTAAAAAATGCTCACAATGCTATTGGCTAACATGAAAAGTTGATACAGGCTTTAGAATTTTCGTCATATAATTTTATCTGATTCTGATCTTTATTCATGTCCCATGATCATCATATATCTGTTTGAAGAACATAATAGGGTCAGAAGTGCAGGCTGGAATGCTTTACCATGCTTTTTCTTTTCTTTTCCCTAGGATTTTATTGGATGGGTAGAAGTTACTTTGGGAGAAATTGTCGGGGCTGTTGGAGGTTGTGTGGTAAAGAAACTGAGGTAAGGGTTTATATTACTTGAAAATATGTTTTTCAAATCCCACATCCTCTTTGAGGCAATTAAATATTTTAGGACTCAATTAGTGCGTAGATCTGGTAATGGCAATTTCATATTTTCAGACGCTGAAGATGTACTAAAAACAAGTACATTGCAGCTTCTACAGTTAGAGAGACTAAGGTTGCTATCTGTCTAAGCATAGAATGGAGTCAGGATTTGATTTAAGTTTTTCTGAATTGTCAGTTCAGTGCTCAACCACTTAAACTATCTGCACCCTCTTAAAGTTGTCATAAAAATAAGTGTTATTGATTTGAGAAAAATAAAAAAATCAATGATTTTTTTCAGCTTTACATGGTACCCTGAGCCTGTACTGTTTGATTTCGTTTTTTTACTAATGAATATGTTTAGCTACATAAATTAATCATGAAAGGAGTAAAATTTATGTTTCGGGTAGGAAGGAGTCACTTAATGATTTAGAATTTACAGACAAGTGATGGAAATAATGTTGGAATTTTCACATATAGTACTGTAGTTATGCATGAAAGCATAGATTCCCAGAAATTAATTCCTCAATATCATAGTATTCTTGAAACAGCAAACAAACTGTTTGTTCTCTCTAATTTTCTACTCATACTTTACCTTCCTCATCAGTATCCAAATTACCGAAGGGTCTTTATCTTTTCAATTATGGCAGTCTAGGGTTATTTTCATTCCGTATATTTCATGATAACAGAGAAATTTCCATGATATATTGATGTTGCGCATGTTTTGCTAAGCTCTCACATAGTAGATTCAATCAATAAACATCACCCAAAGGCTGACACTTACCTTACTTTTGAGAATATACTGATTGTTGAAAAAGGTTTGTCTAAAATATTTTTATTGAAAGTGGCATTTGTTGTGAGTTTAAACGTAAAGGTAAAAGTTTGAAGATTGAAAACGATTTTTAAGTAATAATTAATTGAAATATATTATTTGTGATTTTTATAAACTTGAAAAATTTGTGTAAAAATATACTTTATGACTTTCATGAAATATTGAATTTTATTTTTAATTACAGGAGTAATCTGCAAGGAGAGAATGGAGATATTTTACGTAAGTATATTTTAAACTGGATATTAAATAGGTCGGTCTGACAATGATAAATGATTGAGCAAAATATAAACTGATGTGATTAAATATCTATTCTATTGAAGTATAGCCTAAGGGCAACAAATACTCAGTAAAAGGTGGTGTTTTGCGAAAGTTTATCAATTTATTTTTACTTCTTTCTTATCCAAAGCAATTTCCATGACATTGATTTCATCTGAAAAGAAGACAGTTGCAACTGCCTAGTATTTTCCATGAAAGAGATTTTGTACTTATTTCAGTATTTTGTAATCTAGCTTACTTTCTCAATAACTAAAATATATCAATGTATGTCTACTGACATGACTGTGATACGAAATTTTTAAGATATGGGACCTAAAAAAACAACAAAAATGTAATCATGTTACAAGATAATGTAATTCAATACTATTAATAAAATTTTATCAACCTGCTTATATCATCAGTAAACTTTTTACGTCTTTAATAATACATCACTTTAAAAAGTAACAAAATGGCTTATAAATTACTGAAACTTGAAGTCTTGCCAATATCAAAACTTATAACTTGATGATTAGTAGCTTTGGGCCTCATTATGTTCATTTGTGATGCCGATCTGTGTATACTTAAGTTTTCTGAAGGTATTTTTCACTGCTTAGTGAGATACTGGAGATCACCTTGTCATTCACGGATTCTTAAGATGCAAAATACTCTTCACCCCTTTTTATTTTTTTTTATCAATCTAAAATGTATTTCTTCTTATTTTACAGTTAGAGCAGAGGAACTGGGTTCTTCAAAGGTAAGTACTAGGTTGGAGTTTGATGCTGTTTCCATTTTTCATATTGTAAGATTAACCCTGGAAGATATTGTTTTTAGGCAATCTTGTTTCAGTTTTACAGTAGACAGTTGTTTTCCCAATATTATATAAGAACATATTGAACATTGGATTTGTGATAAAACATATAGTTCCAACATGAGACATTGATTTTGGTTTAAATACTTAGTCACATTCTCTTTGTTTCTTGTTTTGTTACTGAGAGGGTTTATTTGACTTTGAGGTTTGGCGTAGTTATTGATCAATTTTGGTTAAATTCTTGAGAATTAAAAATGAATGGTTTATTTCTTTCATTATTTTTTTTATTGGGATGTGAACCGATTCAAAACTTTTGTATATTAATTTATTCATTGAATGTTAAGGGGAAAATATTTTTTTTTCTTTTTCTATTTTTTTTTTGTGGATATTTAAAAACTCTTGGTTTACTTGAAATAAATATCTCTTTAGGAAATGGCCATTTTCCACCTCAAAGCCTCAAAATTGGATCAAAAGAACTGGTGGGGCTTGTTTGGCAAATCTGATCCCTTCCTCACATTTTACAGAGCCAATGAGGACAACTCGTGAGTCAAGATGTGATTAAGCCTAATAATTTTATTTCATTAGTCATTAGTAATAAATTATTTTAGGAATATCCATGTTTATTCTTTTTACTGCTTGAACACTGTGAAAGTAAGTTATATTACACTTCCGAATAAAAAGCAGTGATGATCAGGGTATTAAAGGCTTTTGTTCAAGGCAGAAATGAAAAAAATAAGAGTAGTTATATCATGTTGTAAAATAACTTGTTTAACAAAATTCTGGCCTCTTCTCAGTAGTAGACACAGAGCTGTAGTGAATTATAACTACCTTTTTTTGTCTTTTTCTTTTGTTGTTAAATGAAAGGCCACACATTGGTTTATATAAAACTCTATTTTAACACAAAAAAGGTAAAGTATATTTTTTGTTTTGTTTTAGTGCATGCTTTATTAGTGGTCACTAACGAATTGGAAAAAAAAAGTTTTTTTGAAAGATTATCCTCTCAGATAATAATCAAATTGTAAAGCTTTTATTATCTGATTGAGCAGTGTTTTAAATCTGCTTTATGTGTTGGTTTTCAGCTATACTGTTGTACATAGAACAGAAGTAATCAAGAACACTCTCAGTCCAGATTGGAAAACCTTTTCACTTCCTATCAGGACCATATGTAACGGTGATTATGAAAGGTAGGTTGAATTATCAACATAAATTTGAGTTGACTGACATCTGCTGCGTATGCATCTCTCTTTTCTTTTTCACTCTTACTTACTCTTTAATTGTTCTCTTTTTCTTTCTTTTTTTTTTTTTGTAAATTGCTATCAATTTCTCTCTCTCTTCTCTGTCTTCTCTCTCTTTCTCTCTATCTCCTCTTGTCAGCATTTGATAAAGAAAAAAAGAAATAAGGGATTAATTTGAAATAAATTTTTGACTGAATTACCAAAAGCACAGAAACATACTATCAAAATCCTGAAAAATAAACTCTAGATAGATATATTCATATCTCTTTCATCTTTGAAAATATGTATCTGTTAAGCAAAACATTTAACAGTTGTCTTCATCATAGGGAATGCAACTTTACAAAGAGTTATGCTGCCTAGTTGGAAGTCATGAGCTCTACTTTAAGTTGTTGTTAGCGTATCGAGTGATAGTGTCTACCAGAATGCACATTGGTGTAAAATTTAAAGTAGTAAAAAGGGAATTATAAAATGAGTGCCGGAGAAAACATTTACTGCAAAATTATCTAGTTCTGCTTGGCTCTCAAAATGCTTTTGACTCTTAAACAAAACTCACAACTTCCAACGAAGGGACATAACTGGGTTTTTTTTTTAAAAAAGCATTCCCTTATAGGCTGAGATATGGCTTAAAAATGGCAAATCCTAAGTTAAATGTGAATACATGTACATCTTTAACTAAATGCCATCATAATTGGAATGCAAAATAGAGTATGGACAAAGGTTGAGAATACTGTTCTTACTTGATGTGAAGTGCAGTGATGCAGGGGGAGCTGGAAAAAATATATTGTTACTTTGTTTAGAACTGATTGCCTTCGATAATAACAATATTTTTTCATTTTTTGAAACTCAAACATCTTTTAAGTTTCAATACCTTACCTTTTGTATTACTTTTTACTCTCAGTGTCAACTCTTGATAGACTTAAATCTCCATTTTTTTTTTGTTAAATTGGGGAAGGGATGCAATAAAAGGCTTAAGCAGGCAATGAACATCATTATGTCCATAAAATAGAGTTGAATTTTTTTAAAAAGAAAGGAATATTGTTTTTTTTTCTAATTACCTGTTTCTGATACTGTATGATTTTGAATTGAACCTAAAAAGTATTCTTACTGGAAAGTGATATATTTGACAACAAAAATAACTTTGATGAAAATAGATTTATCTTTTGATTCTAATAAAACTTCTTTTTTGCCTCTCCAGGTCAATCAAAGTGGAATGTCATGATTGGGAAGCGAGTGGAAGGTGAGAAGGAAATGAAGATTTTTTTTTCAGTAAAATGATAGAATCTTGTTATATTTTATATTACACCAGTATAATCATTATTTTCGTCCTTGATTTTTTTTCCTTGTCCTCTTTATTTTTTTGGTGTAAGATGATTCATAAGAGGGGACTTTTTCTTGATAAAAGCCTGATAATTATATATTTTTTTTTTATTTCCATTTAAAATTCTCCAGGGAATAAAGAATCTGTAAATCAATAAAGGGACCTCTATATAGATAGTTGACTTATTACTTTACACGAGATTCATCAGAAAACTTATGAGCTGAAAAGAAAAAAAAAACAACATAAGATGAAAACATAAATTTCAGGCTTCCATATAAATTGGGAACTTGCATAATCTGGATTAAGTTTGAATCCCTGAATTCTTTTCAATTACTGTTCACCTTACTGATGACCTTGATGTTTCAGTCATCAGCTGATAGGATCCTTCATCACAAACATGAGAGAGATGAGCAGTTCGAATCAACCAACTTTTGAGGTAAGTTTTTCTTCTGCTGCTTAGATTATAATCCATGGGTCAATATTTGGAAAAAAAAAATTACATGAAACAAAACAACTGAAAGTAAATTTCATCCTTTCACTTTTTTTGAAAAAAATCATCTGCTCTAGAATAGCATATGAAATGGTCTGATCAGCGTCACTATCAAATCAAGGTAAATCCAGCAGTTATCCTTTTTTCTTTCTTTTGTAATTTAATCTTGTAAATTGTGAGATAAAGTTTAGGAATTTCACAAGTACTAAACAGGACATGTCTGCCCTTGTATGTGGCTTATGTTTCCTGGAAAAAAATGTACGAACATTTTATTGTAACATTTTCTTTGTTTAAAAAAAAAAGAAAATAACCCTGAGAAATTGTGTTAAAAACAAGGTAAAGATTCCATCAGAGATCTTAGAGGTACAAAGGATTTATCTTGGTAAATAATGTTAATTTGATTTATGTCTTTGATTAAACAGTAACAGACTTTTAGACCTAGCAGGAAAAAAATCAGACATCAGCAAACATTCTTGACTCAGAAATGATAACATAGTTTTCCTCTTTTTTTTTTCAGTTGATGCATCCAAAAACAAAGAAAAAGGCTGGCCAGGTACTTGTTACACTTTTATTTGTTTCTCTTATGTATACATATATAAAACTCAGCCTCCTTTTTCCTGATCTTTTCCAATTCTCTTTAGGAAGGATTCCTGCAGGTCACTTACCCAAGAAGCAACAAGAAATAATTATGTGAAAATGGGTTAAGTTATATCTATAAGAACTATATCCTTATTTTGTCAATTGCTCACACATTGACCTCTCGCTAATTTTAAGAATATTCTATTTATTTACCTTGATAATGTTTCTCACAGTGTAGAAAAAATACATTGCACTTCTACACTCAGCCTTGAATAAAAATAAAATTAAATGCTTGCTTTATTTCTACATTTAAATTTTGTTTTGTTTTGTTGTTTTTTTATTCTTTTGTATTGTTTTAACTACTTATTCAAAATAAAAAAAAATAATAAATGATCTACTGCACTTGTGTTTACAATCTTTACTTTTTTTTGTAATTTTCATAAAGGTATATGTGGCAAGTTGTCATATTGAGGAGCAAAGTTCATTTATTGATTACATTAGAGGAGGGTGAGTGTTCTAGTTTTTAATGTTTTATATCTTTAAGTTCACTATGCTCTTCATCTGATTTTGTAACTAAGATACTGCCACCACCTGGTGTCTTTGTGTCAGCTGAAAAATAGTAAATTCTAGTCAGGGTAATGATTTCCTAAAGTTGAGTTTACATTTGCAATTTGATGAGCAAAGGAAGGTGCAGGTGGTTTATTTTCCCTTGTGTATTTCCTTCATTGTCCATATGAAGATGTTAAGAATGCCCTCTATATGAGGCAGTGGTGAGAAACAAAATCTGGTCCTACACATCCTCAATCTGATAAGAACTTTTTGGTAGCAAGGATGACCCTCAGTGTATGGCTGCCAGGGATGGTGGAAAGTCTGACGATCAAGAAGAAGAAGAAGATGTTGATGTGAACTTTTAGGATTATTAAAACTGTGTTTTAAACTGCTTAAAATATTGTCATTCAGTTGTCGGAACCAGGCTGTCAGAATAAGGGTGTATAAAATGAGTATTTGACGATAGATAATGACTGATTATTTTTGTCAGCGCTACAAAGTTGCACACTGTTTTTAACAGCAGGTCCTGAGTGAGTTATGAGAGTTATACTATTTTTTTAAGATCGGAAGGTGAAACCTTTGTCACATGCTTTGAGCACTCTGTGGATGTAGCGCTGTGAAGAAAACTAATTTTTATTTAAAAATTGAGTCACATGTTCAAGAAAGTAAATTGTGAAATGTAAAATTTTTGTCTGTTTTTTTTTTTAACTTTTTTTTTCTTGACTTTAAAAGATTATTCTATTTTGCCAACCTCAGTTTCAATCAGAAAGTTTTGCTAGACAAGTGTGATGAAAGACTGATTCATCCTTCTATTTGAAGTAAGCTAAATATCTTATATGAATAAAAAAAATTAGGATTTTAGTTTTTAATCAAAGCATAATTGTCATTATGAGACAAATTTCCACGAACTGCACGATGATTTGTTTAAAACAAAACTTTTTTATTGGTCCCCAGTATGCAGATGAACTTCACAGTAGCTGTTGACTTCACAGCATCCAACGGGAATCCCCACAGCCCCACATCTCTGCACTACTACAACCCTTACCAACTGAACCAATACGCTGCAGCCATTTCAGCTGTGGGTGAGGTCATCCAGAACTATGACAGGTCGGTATTGTCAAGAGAGAATTTCGTGAAATAAATTATACAATGAATTAAGATGACAGGAGAAAAGAATAGTATTTAGAGGAATGTTAAAATTAGATGAAAGGAAAAAAAAAAGTAACCAGAGTTTTTATTTTGAATTCTTGAGAGCAGTCGTTAGTAGTAACATGGATATAAATGCCAACCAAGTGCCTTGCTTAAATACTTGTTTGACTATTTCAGTCGGAAATGAATACTAAACTCATTCTTCACCTTTTTTTTAGCCTGAAGCTTAAACCTATGTACTTTACAAATGCTTATTTAAGTCTATTTTAAGTGTGGAGTACACGATACTCTATCCTTCCCTCCTTCCAAGTCATCCTCCTTATTTTATGGTTGAGATTTTTTTGGGGTCATCTTTTCAACTACTTCAGATTTCATGTCTTGTTTACTTTTTTTTCCCATGCTTTCCAGTGACAAATTGTTTCCAGCCCTTGGATTTGGTGCCAGAATGCCAGATGGGTCTGTTTCACATGAGTTTGCTTTGGTGAGAAAAAAATGACAGTAACATAAGAAAAAATAATGATAATATTAATAACAACAACAACAAAAAATAATAATATTAATAATAATAATAATAATTATCTCTTAAAAAAAGGAGCAAGGTGAAAAATGAGGACTTCCTGAGCATTTTTAGACCACATAACGATATCAACATTGCCATAAAAGTGTAAATTGGCCTAAAGATTGGAGGATAATATTATTTTTTACCAAAATAGTGGTTTTAGAAAATAATAGATATTAGATACAGATGTAGATCTATAGTTTACTTTTAGGCTTAGAATTTCAAAAGGATTTGAGATCTAAATCTAGATTCTGTGCTTAGAAATATAAAGATATCTAGATTCTAGGTAAAGATAGATAGATGGAAGCATATATCTGGATAATGTCAGTAGCAGGATAGATATCAAGACCATTTATATGCCTATTCAATACCAGCATTGACAAATTGACACCAGGGTCCCGTTTGTAGAATGCGTTTTTCAGCTTGTAGTAATGATAATAATAATTTATTTAAATGAAAATACTTTCCGTAGAAACACATTCCATTTACTATTGTGGGTATAAAAATTTTACAGAGTTTATCTAAAACATGGAAGCTTGATTAAGTAGCAGCTTTTTGTAACACCAGGGGTTGTATGCAACTAGTTTAATATTAGCTTAAAAATAGGGATACTAGGTCAAAGTTGTAGCTACTAAGTTTCAGCTGATGTTAGCATGTGGTTTTCCTATCTTCAAGGCAACTGAGTTTTTATTAAATACAAAATGGACATTTTGGCTTATCGACCTTGATTCACTCATACACCCAAGCATACCACACACACACACACACACCTTGCTGCTGCTTGAGCAAGATGTATGTGAGGCCTGTCGGTCAGGCATTTATATTTGAGTCAGGTTGAATTTGTTAAAATGTACCATTTCTGAGTTTTCTCTCATGGCAAATAGTAATGGTCTCTACTCTTCTATTCTTTCACTTTATTAAAATGTCTAAAATGTCCATTGGGTTCCTATTTTTTTGATAATTTCAATATTTCTATAGATGTTTGCTGGAAAGAAAAAAAAATTGCAATATAGACACAAATCTCCTAGGAATTGAAACAATTTCTGAAAAAAATATTTAATTTTTATATGTTGTCCCTGAAACAGAATTTTCAGCCTCAGAACCCTTTCTGCTCTGGCATTGATGGTGTGTTAGCAGCTTATTACCACTCTCTGAACAGTGTTCAACTCTATGGCCCAACAAACTTCGCCCCAGTCATCAATCATGTTGCCAGGTATGTTTTATTCCCATATCTCTATCATGTGATCATTAAGATCAGTTTTATTCTGAGATCTTACGGATATTTATTGTTAAGTGCCATTGTTTAAAGAACAAAGTGACCTAATATGATCCCTTGAAAATTTAAGCTGCATTTTCATTCACATTTCTTATATGTTTAATTATTATTGTTTATAAACTTTTCTGCTTTGAATTTAATGCAAAGTCATACAAAGAGTGCAAGAAGAGAGGCTCACTAATAAAGTGATGAATATGTTGAAAAATATAAAGATTACCTAAAAAGTTCAATCTACATCATGGCAGAAGCTTATGTGGGGCCCGTATGGAGACAAAAGAGCTAGGAAGAGGGAAATTATTGTGATAAAGAGCTTCTGTATGGTATATAGGCATTGTAATGCGAATGTAAATTTGTGTTGTGACTAATGGTAAAGCTTATACTTTTCCATTTGAAGGGTCTTTCTAACATTAGCTATCATACTTTTCTTATTTGATCAACCTAGTGCGGCATCTTGTCAACATTGTTGTGTTAAATGGATGAATATTTCATATTCTTAGAAAAGATCTGAAATCTACTTAAAATGATGGGCTGAATCAAGTAATCATTATAAAGGGATATTAGGATTTGAAGTATTTTTTAGGAGAAACACCTTTTTTTTTTTTTAGATCGATCACCTTGAATAGAATCTTATAATATAAGATATTCCAAATTGATTTTTTATAGCCATGAGACATTAAATTGATTCTTTTATTTAGATAGCCACCATCAAAACATAAAAAGTTTTTAAAAAAACATTAAAAGGAGTTGGAAAGTTAGATTTTGTGTAAATTTATTTTTTAACTAGTGGACTTAAAAAAATTCCTGCAATAGTTGCAAATGGGGAAAAAAATCAAATATAAGATTGGATCATTAAAAAACAAAATAATCCATGAAACAGCTAAATCATTAACTCTTCACGTAATGAACATATTAAAGACAAAGCAAAAATAAATTTAGAGTGATTGGAGGGTAATTGTATTAATAGCTATATATATGTATAATTATATACATTTATACATTTTTTTTTAAATTAATTGCCCTTTTCAAGCACACGCCCATTTTGAAGGACTATTATCTCATGAAATACATAAGTTAAACCAATAAAAGCTTTTAAAAAAAAAAGCAGAGACAATATTACAGTAAGTTACAGTGATTTTTTACTGTTACTTTAAGGATAATTATTTTATTCAGATATTAATTACCAAAACCTGTGATTCATTTAAAAAAAACACATTTTCAACAACAACAACAACAAAAGAAGCACTGAAAAGGTCGATTTATGTGAGATGTAAACAAAATGTACAAAATTTGCTGTTCAAGCTCTAAGTCCTTTTTTTTTTAAATATTATTCTCAAAAAGCAAATGTCTCACTAATAAATGCCGAGGGAGACTCGACCATCTATTTTTTAATAAGATTGTAGGAAACCCTAATAACTTTTGCTTGTCTCCTTCTAGATTTGCTGCTGGATCACGGGATGGCAGTGAGTACTTTGTTCTACTCATCATCACAGACGGCATCATCACCGACTTGCCTCAAACCAAGGAGGCCATTGTTCATGTAAGTCTCTTTCCTCTGGTCTTGTGCAGCGGCGATAAGAATGAACTGTCCAAATGAAGTGTTTTTGGAACTTAGACAACAAGATTTCTTTCACCAAGTTAAATAAATATTTAGACAGAAAAATATATAATGAGAGAGACTGTACTTAAAAAAAAAAAAAAGAAAGAAATGTGCATATTAATTGATGAAAACACATATGAGGAGAATATGTGTTTTTATAAAAAAATATATGGAGAGAATGTGTGTTTGTATTAAAAATTTATGGAGAGAATGTGTGTTTGTATAAACAATTTATGGAGAAAATGTGTGTTTGCATTATGTATCATCTCCAAAAAACATTTCTGTCAACATGTACAGATAAAGAGCAATAAGATTATTATGAAGTAAATAAAATATACAGTTTCAATGTAACAATCAGCTGATTTAAGAAGTTCAAGTTCATCTCCCAAATACTCACAATCATAAGTAACACCGTGATAAATTTCAAGAAAAGTAATATTCATTTAAAAGTATCCAAATACATCACAAAAGTGGGGTTAAAGTTACATCTATGTGAACATATTTGAATTTAAATCATCTGCAAAAAAAACAAGAGAAGAGCCATATGCTGTTGAAAAGTATAAAATCATTATTACATTTTTTTGTGGTGGCAGCAGTAGGAGTAATTAAAGGTGCAGTAAATTATGATTTCAAATCGTATTTGAAGTCTTGAATAAAGAAAAAAAGGAGCCTCTACGCTATCAACTAAATAATATTTATTTTGGTTCATTTAATCTTCACAGGCTTCAACTCTGCCACTTTCAATCATCATCGTAGGTGTTGGGGATGCAGATTTCACTGGTAATGGTTCTGTTAAAGTTTGATTATATAAATCTCTCTATCTTTCTTTTTCTTTCACTTCATCTCTCTGACTATCTCTGTCTCTCTGTCTGTTGTCTGCTCTCTGTTTTTCTGTGTGTGTGTGTGTGTGTGTGTCTCTCTCTCTCTCTCTCTCTCTCTCTCTCTCTCTCTCTCTCTCTCTCTCTCTCTCTCTCTCTCTCTCTCTCTCTCTCCCTCTCCCTCTCTCTATCTATCTCTATATAATAGATACACTCAGGGATCCATTTTGATCTGCATCTTGACGTGTCTATGGAAAAAACAACTTTATTTAACTTAATTCAATCTTCTTTCATGCTATTTAGTTTAAAACAAATCCATAATTGTCATTTTCAATTAAAACATAGGTCCTAAAAAAAAATTAAATGTGTATATATGTATATATATATATATATATATATATATATAATGTTCCAGGGTTCTCTTGTTATTGAGACTGTAACAACAAAAAATTGTATTTACTCAAAAAATATCTTGTAATATAAATCATATGAATGCTACAACTTGTGACAATCGTCAATTTGATTTATCTGAATTTAAGAGCTTATTTACTATGCTTCTCTAATCTCTAATGTGTCATGCTCCTGAGTCAGAGAGGGACCGGATTTGAGATTTAACTGAGTATTTTCTGAGAATGTATACTTGTTTTCACCTATCAATTGATGTTTTCCATTAAAACCTTTCAGAAATGGATATCCTTGATGGGGATGATGTACGGCTATCATCTAGAGGACGCTATGCGGAGAGAGATATTGTTCAGGTGAGATCTGTATTTTGAATCCACACATTTTTATCGGCACAGCCATGGCTAAATCTATTGAGGGCTGTATATAAATAGGCACTTGTATTTGGGAACTGTATAACCAGTTCCTATTTTTTTCATTGAGGGAAGGGGCCCAAAAAAATTAATATAGACATGAAATAAAAAGGAAAGAAAATGTACTTTTTTTTTGTTGTATAGGTTTTAGTGATTTGAAATATTCTTAAAGCAACAAGGCCAGATTTTATGTTCTTCAAACATACTTGTTACAATGTTTTATATTTTTGAGAATGGCATTGTGCTTTAAGTTTCCATTCAGATAATAATGTAGTTATACTTCATGCCTTTGCAGACAGAAAATAATTTTGGAATTATCTTTCTTTAAAAATGATTTCAGACTCAGAACCAATCAGGCCTGGTGTAAATAGAATAATTTCCTCATTTTGTGCCACCTTTTATTCTCTTTTTTTTTTTTTCCAGTTTGTTCCTTTCCGTAACTTCCTTCAGAGTGGCTCAGCCAGTATGCATGTGTCACAGGCTCACTTAGCTAAGGAAGTCCTAGCAGAAATCCCAGAGCAGATCCTGAGCTACATGAAACGCTATGGCATCAAGCCACGGCCACCTCTTCAGGGTAATGTTAACCAGATGCAAGGGAACGTTGGGGGATACATCCCACCACATGTGCAGCAGCAGCCGCATGCCACTTCTTACCCGAGTGGCCCTCCTCAGCATCACAACATGGGACCAGGTCCGCAGCATCACAACATGGGATCATTTCCGCAGCATCACAACATGGGGTCACTTCCACAGCAGCACAACATGGGGCCACTTCCACAGCAGCACAACATGGGGCCACCTCCTCCCTATCAACCTTAAAACTTCTTATAACTCAAATATTTCCACTGTTGTCATTTGCCTCTCCTATTATTGCTACACAAGACATATTTGCAACAGTTCTGCAGCTTACCTCTGAAGAGATTTTTTTTTACTTTTGTTCAAGGTGAATGGTTTAAGTTCACACTGTGTTTGCTAACTTTTGATTTACTGAACAACAACAGCTTTCTAAAAAATGAATTTACACACTTCGTACATGTCCTACAACCCATATGAGTGAATGGAATTTTCAAAACTTTAAAAATTAAGAAAAGAAGAGTCAAAAATCTGAAATCTTTCCATTGAGCTCTTATATTTTCATACAATTTTCACTTAGATGCTCAGATTAATGAATTGCTACCACTAACAACACATTTAAAATGTGGTGAAAGCAGCCTATGACTCATTACTTATTTTTAACTCCATTTTTTCCCCCCTTTTTTAAATTTCAACCCTTATTTTTATTATTATTATCATCATCATCATCAACATTATAAATGCAAAAATTTAAGTAAGAAGTAAGAAGTCAATCTAAGTAAGAGTGGGAAAGAATAAAAAAATCATGAAACAGCAAGTGATGGAGTAATTGATGGAAAAGGTAATGTTGGGCTATATTTATCCAATCTAGATCCAGCCTTAAGTGAAGGAGAGATTGCAGATGCAAGTGAAGATGTTTATAATTTTATTTTTTTATTTTCGAAAATTAAGTATGCAAGTGTAATACGTAAAATAGGATGCAAACAGGCAACTGAATTTGGAAACTGTATATTTCAGAGAGGAAGGTGCCTCAAAAAAATTATTGGACTCATCACATGAAAAGGAAAGGAAGTATATTTTTTTTCTAACTTCCCGGAGGCATTAGTGGTTAGAAATGTGAGTAAACATAGCAACAACATGTCGGAATTTTTGTATGACCTCCAAACATACTTTTTACAAAATTTGTCAAATGTCTTTCAACTGGAGCTTTTAGAGAAATGGAGAAATTAGTGTTTAATTTAATTCATAGATTTTATGTGGCTCCTTATAATTTATTTTTAGCTCTTTCTGCTTTTTTTCAATTTATTTCCGTGAAGCTTCAGGAAAGCCTCTCAGGGGTTACATTTTTAAGCAATAAGATAACCAAAAGTCCTAAAAGAGACATCTGCTGGGTATTCCTGATTTTTATTTAAATGTAATATTTTAAATCCTTCAAGTATTTAAAGTTCAAGGATATGTGTTTGTAATACTTTTTATTGATTTTTATAACCATAATAGTTAATGAATGCATTGTCAAACGGTTTATTTTGTGTTGATCTTTTGGTGCTTATTTTTCAATTTTTTTTAGGGTTTGTAAAAGCAAGAGACAGACAAAATGTTTACATAAAAGTTTCTAACTAAATATTTAAATTTATAATGAAAGGCTGAAAATCTAGGCAAAATTTAACTTCAGTGATCCAATGTTATATTGTACCTCCAGATAAGAGATTTGCATCCAACTCAGCAAATTTGATGAAATGAACAGTGCTATATAAGTTGGAGAAAAGTTGAGAATTAGAAAGGACATGTGCCTTTTTTTTTTATGAACCCAAAATTTTACTTTATTCATTTTATAGTGCCTCATTAAGACGTTCAGTTTTAATCATGAAGATTTTTTAATACCTAAGTAAAGATGTAGTGTCGATGAATTGTGCGGTCTATACAAGAGCATTTGCGCTCTGTTTGTTGAAACTTTGTTAAAAGAACATCGTGAAGCTCATCATTTGACATCCCAGCGTTATTTAGACCTCTGGCATTTAATGCTTCGGGGGGGGTGGGGGGGTGGGAGGAGACAGAGGTTCAAAACGGCTTTTTTTTCATCATAAAGGGAGCATTAACATGTATGGTTCAGATTGCTTTCATTTGTCGCAACTTGATCGCCTCAGTAATCAAAGGATCAGGAGCAGTAGTAGTCTCCTCTTTGTTAAGGGAGAATGTCCTCGATTTTAATGATTAAAGGTAAACCTAAATTACTGCAATAAAAATAGTTCAAATTTAAATTTAACCTCAACTACTTTAGAATATGTAAGTGGAAATTCTCTAGCAATTAACAAATTATACTATCTAAAGAACAGTTGCAGGAGAAAATATTGAAAGCTGACAGATGGTCTAAATCACCTAACCCTAAAGTGAACATTAGAGGAGTTTAAAGGGATAAAACAAGATATTTTGATATATGCATAATCTATGACACAGCAAAGACCTTTTTTTTTAACCAGTTCACCAAATGTTAGTCTAAGTTTGGTAAGGAAGCTTGATATGTATCTTGAATCTTGGGATTAGGTATAGATACTAGATCTGAGACTGAGCTTGACTATCCTTTTAATGTCATCAGATATTATCTATTTGCAACTTCATGAGGACTTGTAGCAATGATCTTCTTCATCACTTTCATCAAAAGATTTTGACATTTTATTTTACTGATCATTAAAAGATTTAATGGGGGAGCAATGACAGCTGTGGTGGCTTTAGTGATGTTGAGCTTGTCAAAATCACAAGTAAATCTGTATATTTTACCTTTTTGAGGCCTTACAAGCGGTTTTATGTTCTGATGCTATTGATTTGAGGTTGGTTGTTTAAATAGGCATCTTGGTTGACAAATTGTACTCATGTATACTATAGTGAGTGTTGTATAGCAGATCTGACTTGTGTCTAATTTAACTGTAATAGGTTATATTTCTATTGTACATTAAGCGATTGATGGGTTTTCGCATTATGCCACATGTTTATAGTTGCCTTTGAAATGTGTTAAGGACAGAATTATCTTTAGAACGTTTATTAATTCTTTGATTTGTTCATATACAAAGCAGAGCAGTATTTTAACACTTGCTGTGACGATAGCCCACTCAAACAACACTTAAATTGTATTGTACCACAGTGATGATTATTTAAGCCATCACATGCTTTTATTAGAGAAATTACTTTGATCCACCCACTGTATTGATAAAAAAAAAATTGGGAGTTCAATGAAGTTTGAAGCCTTTTTATTTTACTGCTTTCAATTTTCTCAGTGCTTTAACCAATGAGAAAGGTTGTTGCAATTTTCATTGGGATGAATGAATTTGACTTAACACTTCTTATAGTTCAAAATAATTTTTAATCTATATGATGTTATAAATGTTAACAAAGGTAAATGTTTTGAAAATAAGAAATTAATAACTATCTTCATGCTGATGTTATCCCATGTTTTTTAACCAGTCTCTCTAAGAGTCTAAAGGTTGATAATTCGATATATGTCTTGATTTTATTAGTCAGAGCTTCCTTGTACCTATCCTCTCTCTGTATTATACTCAAATTCTTGTTTTAAATCTAATGTGCGTTGAGCCCGACTTGAACTTTTAATGTAGTGGCAGTATTTAACATTGTGTTCAAGCAACATAGGTAATTTTGTATTTTGTACTAAGTATTTGATTTATACATCGAGAGTAAAATATGAAAGATGTGATTGAAAGATTTTTCATGGTAAGGTATTACATGTAAGGTTATATTGTACATACTTTAATTGAATTAAGTTTTATTCTATTTCAAACTTCAATTTTGTTTTTGTACCTCTGGAAGCAGGAATAAAATATGAGTTTGACTTAGGCTCAATATTTTAAAATCAATAGATAGATATTTCTTCATTTAATACAACTTACCATCACATCTCTTTTGAAAGCATTTATTTTTGTCTGTAAAGTGTAGATGTTCATATTTAATCTGTGATAATAGTAAGTGCAACGGCAGAATAAAGTTCATTTCATTTCTACCATTTTTAATTCATGCTTGCCATACCAATTTGTCATGTCTTTGAATCATACTAGCATTTGCAAGAAAATTGTTTAGCAGACCATTGTTCAGTTTGATGGTTTGTTTTTGGGTTTTATTTATTTTTTTGGTTTTTGAATTTGTTGTGACTGTTTTGTGTGGGTAGAGACAATAGAGGATGGAAGTTGTGCCTTTGAAATCTCCAGAATTACACATGAGTGTCTTAAACTAATTAAGATTGTTTGCTAGAACTTATCATTTGCCTGACCAGATTTTGATCCTTTTCCTGTGGCAGTTAAATTATAATTGCCAATTTTATCAAGTATTATTCTATTCTTCATTTCATCTTTATTTTGGTCCATGGTGAAAGCTTTTTATGACAGTAATGTATTGACGCAAGTTGTGAGAAGACTTTTTTTTATTATTTCTGTTTTTGTTTGTTTGTAGACTTGTTTCATCATAAAGCAATATCATCAAGAAGAATTGTAATTAAAACTGTGCCTTAATAAGCAGTAAAAAATACTTTACATATTTTGCTAGGGCATTCAAATAAGAAAAGTCTTCTTTGTTGTTTTTTTTAACCTACTATACATTTGGTGCAAACACGGTGACATTTACTTAAAATCTGTATTTTTTTCCATTGTATTGAAATTATTATATTGCAGTACTAAACCTATATTCCAATAAAAATATTGGAAATTTTTTTTTCACTTTAAAAACAATATTGAGAATTGCAATTTTGATACTTTTTTTCCTGTAATAAAATCTAATTCACTTGCTTCAATTTTTTTTTCTAATCTATCATCAGATGTAGAAACAGTGCATCGATTTGCTTAAGGTAAATTTTCATCTCTGTAAATGAGCAGACTATCATCTTATTTTTAGAAGAAAAGCCCTTGATGTAGATTTTGACTGCTTATACTGCACAGTGTTTCTACTCTAAGTCTTGCCTTTTATGCTTAGAAGGACGTTTTCAAAGAGTTGGGAATTATACTTTTTACTTAATTTTTTGCTCACTTATTAGCTCACAGGAAGATACTTTATCACTTTAATTGTATTTTCCTTTCAAGAGTCCATTCAGAGAGTATGTGAAAAAAATCTTGAGGAAAAATAGTCAGAAAACAATTTAGGAAATCATGTAGAGCTTGGAGTGGCTCGGGTGAATTTAAAATTTAGATTACATTAATATTATTTTCTAAAAAAAATCCTCACTAAAATTTCCTTCTAAAATAACTTTTTTTTTTATTAAATTCCATTTTTATTTACTTTTATCTCTGCTATAAATTTCTGTAATTGTAAGACTGCATGTGAGATAGTGCAGTGCACTCTTTTTTGTTCTCTGGTGAACAAAGCAACTGTGGTTGCAAAGTAGGAAAGCAAAGAGGACCAAGTATTTGCAATTTAAATGATTTGGGTGAAGAAAATAGGAGTCTGTATCAGCAATTTTGTTAAAAATTTGATGCATTTATTTAGAATGTTTATGTATAAAAAATTATTTTACTTGCACAATTAATATTAACTATTCCTTGAAATTCGCATATTAATTTCAACATTTTTTTTTCAAGTTTCATGGAAACAAAATCCTTTTATTCATTGTAAAAAAGTATCAATTGTTGCGATATTTTTAATGTGTTTTTTGTGTGTGAATTTCTCTAAAGCTCTGCTGTAATAATGGCATAACGATTGCATGTATTATGGTGGGTCTTAATTCCTTTATTCTTCTTTTTAAACAAACCTTTTATCTTGTTATTTTTTTTTTTCATTCTTTTACATGACTGTTTTTAGGTAGATTGTTGGTAGGTCAAGAATAATTTGCGGTTAAGCATGAATTTGTTGGCGTCTTGAAGGTCTTATACGTAAATCATTCTCACGCCATCAGGACATATTACAGCCTCAGATATAAGTTCAAGTAGATAACAAGAAAAGCAGAATGAATCCAGGATATATAGTAGATGCTGCATTAACATGTTGTAGAGCTGTGATACGCAGCAAGGGAAAGTAGTGAGAAAAGATGTTGGATAGACTAACAAAGTAACTAAAAGAAAAGAGAATGACAGATACACTCAAAGCAGCGAGGGATAAAATGCATGGAAGACCATGTTTGTCTATGCTAAAGGGCAGGGCAGCTGATTGATTGAAAGCTGGGATGTATCAATGTCTAAAATGGAAGCTTAGCCTGTCACCTGCAACTATTATTCTGTTCTTCTGTATATTGTCATCATAGATTCTCTGTGTACTTTATTCAGATGTACTCAGAAAAGAGTGAAGAAAAAGCTGAATGCGAATTATTATTGATGCTATAGAAGCGGTAAAAGTTCATTTTGATTTTTATTAATTAGTATGAGGGAAAAGATTTATAATAGTTTCATGAAAGCACTTTGTAATGGGTACTCCCAAATTTTACTTTTTAGCCTCTCCTCTAATCTAGAGCTAAGACCTGGTTCTAAATGTCTAGATATAGATCAATTTTCAATTTTCGGCTTATTTGGTTTAGATCTGGTCATTCATACTCAGGTTCATAATTGATATGAAGGATCGATAAAGGACCTAGAAGAGCTAATCACCTCAGAGCATTCAATGTGGTACTTAGCTGCACACTTCTTAAAGCATAAGTTAAATTATCTTTGTAACTTGAGGTCATAATTGTGTACAAATATTATGTATGATCAGGGAGGAAAGATGCTTTTTTTCCATTTTTACAATGTAATGCCTTCAAATTTAGAGCCACCTTGTTGTTTACCATGGGCCTTTATAATTTTTGCCCTTTTTGCCTTTTCAAATTCTGTTTCAGATTATGGTGTTCAATCATCAAGTCTTGCTAATTCTTTGCCTGAAGCATCACTTAACATTTAGGGTCTCTATAGATATAAATTAATAAAAAAAAAAAAAATGCATTCATATTTTGCTTATCAGGTTTTGTAATCAGTCTAAAATGATTCAACAAAATTTGTACACCATTATTTATACATATGTATATTGACTTCAGTTGATAGAATGACGTTATTATGTATATTGTTTTCATTTTTTTTTAAATATATTGCTGTCATGATTAAAAGAATGAATCAATTCTTATTAAAATTGCTACAATATCATTTTTAACTTTTTTTTCTTGGCGTTGTTGATGTATACGACTTATTAATCTTTTTTTTTTCATTTTGCATTTTTTTAAAGTCACTCCTACACTGAGTAGCATAATGTTTTTCTCTTGGTGACAAATAAGAGATCTACAAGTATTGTTCTGGAATTATATCATGACCGTTTTTATCTCGCAAATAAAGAGATGAATATTCATATTTTCTCCAGCCATCCCTCCCAGAAAAGCAATACATTTAAAAAAAAATAAGTAATTAGATCATGCTGTCGAACATAAACTACGATAATGTTCCATACCATTTTTTTTTTCATTCTTCTGTCTCTCCCTCCCTCCTCTCTCTCTCTCTCTCTCTCTCTCTCTCTCTCTCTCTCTCTCTCTCTCTCTCTCTCTCTCTCTCTCTCTCTCTCTCTCTCACATCCACACTATACATCACACATCACTTCACTGTAAGGGATGTCCAAAATATAATTGAATGTGTCAAGATTTAGCTTAATATGGTTAAAAAGTCTATTTTAATTTTTTTGAGGTGTACTTACTTTTTTAATGATTAATCGTCCGTTCTTCTTGTCTTGTCTTTTTTTTTCTTTTTTTAAGAAAAGGAGTGAGAATAATATGACGTACTGTGCAATAGAGTTAGAGTGTATGTATATAAGAGAGAGAGAGGGGGGAGAGAGAGAGAGAGAGAGAGAGGGAGAGACAGAAGAATGAAAAAAAATGGTATGGAACATTATCGTAGTTTATGAGAGAGAGAGAGAGAGAGAGAGAGAGAGAGAGAGAGAGAGAGAGAGAGAGAGAGAGAGAGAGAGAGAGAGAGAGAGAGAGAGAGAGAGAGAGAGGCAATCACAAAACGGGCTCTAACTTAAGACTATCAGATAAGACGACACACAGAATACTGCGAGAATAAGAAATCGTGCACAAGACGGGAACAGAACCATCACTCGTACTCATGCGTAAACGACTCTCATCACTTTGCCCTTCAATGTTATTTTCTTTTCTTGTTTCCCTCGGTCTCTGTGCTTTATTTTTCGTTCTTAAATTAGATCTTTGTTTGCGATTGTTTCTTCCGTTAGTTAAATATAAGTCATTATCAAAGCAGATACACGTAGGGTGTGTACGTGTAAGAGAGAGAGAGAGAGAAGATGGGGGGGTGAAGCGCCAAGAAATGTAGTGTGATTGTAGGTGAGGGGATAGACGTGATTTTGTGTGTGTGTGTGAGTGAGAGAGAGAGAGAGAGAAAGCGGGGAACTCTGGAGACTCAAGCAATGCAGTTTGACTCTAGATGAGGGAATAAACGTGAGTTTGAAATATAGGTTAATGAGAATGAGAGAGGGGGGATAGGGAGTGTGTGTGTGTGTGGGGGGGGGGGGGTAGTCTAATTCGAGTCGACCCACAAAACTCAAGACATTTTCGATGTTCATCTCCTTGCTTTAACTTCTCTCAAAACCGCATAATTATACATTGGCAATTTCCTCCGTTTTTATCTTTCTTTCAAAAAGGCCGATACCCTTTTTTTTTTACAATAGAGGAAAAAGAGTAAATCTGGACTATATATGCTGATTACAGCTGTGAAAGTGGACGGTGTCAGTACTATTGAATGACCCAGCACACTGGTCAATGAACTCGAAAAAGCTGCAACAGGGGATTTCAATACCTATCAAGGACACTTGGTACTGACAAAAAGCAAGCGAGCCGATGAGTGCGAAAACTGTCACCAGAGACGCTGTCACTGTGTTGATAGGGGGTCAAAGTTCAGGCCTGTGTGTTGAGCAAAGTTGGTTGATGTGCTGCTGGTGCTCTAGGCTAAGCCAGAGAGGCATCAGTCTTCTTGGATGAGCTTTCGTTTATCTAAAAATCTAGTTCTAAATTAGGCAAGGCATCAGCTGATGTTTATTTTTTAGAAGCTCTGCCTCTTTTACCTCTGTATTTGTAACGATTTGACAGAACATCACCATTCAACATTACAGATATGCAGTCGAGATTTTTGCAGAGGAAAACTTTGACGGTCTCTCAGGAACTACGAAATTGTTTACAGGTAGGACTAGGATCCTATAGATCTGGATCTAGATATTAATTTCACTGTAAAGTACAGGAGGAACGGATCTAATTTTCATCGCACTGCGCGCCATTTCAGTAAACAACTCGAATTTTATTAGAAGATTTTAATCAGATCTGTTTTGCCTTTACTGACAGTTTTGACCGGTTTCTCAAAGAAAGCAAACAAACCGGCTCATGAAAGTTGGTATGACCTGCCAATGCCATTTATCATATCTTGATATCTAGGCTCAAGTAATAGGCCTACCTTTCATTTGCTCTTCCAGTAAATCAATTTATTATTTACGCAAACTTTTCAAGATATTATATAAATCTACGTCTGATGACTCTAATATATTTTTTGACTGGCGTAAGGCTGTGATAATGTGGTATTAAAAAAAAAGGATTCCATAGATAGATATACCCTGCACTACGATAAAGCTTATCGTAGGAACTTCATTTCAGTATACTATTATTTTCCTGAGAAAAAGGAAGGATGAGAGGGGCAGTGGCGTTTAGTGCATCTTGCCAGAAAATGATTTTAACTCGATCTAGGTCTAGATTAGAAAAATGTAGAATCTCTGTCAGACAGCAACTTCATAACTTTATTGCTATTACACCAGTTTGTGTGGCTCTTTGATCAGGATGGTCAAGG
The DNA here is from genome assembly GCA_033675545.1 of Elysia crispata. Lineage (NCBI taxonomy): Eukaryota > Metazoa > Mollusca > Gastropoda > Plakobranchidae > Elysia > Elysia crispata. The sequence goes on along the minus strand of JAWDGP010001156.1, from coordinate 215,704 downwards.
TTGTAATCTTGACCTGAATCGGACTTGTTGAAAAACTAAACATGTAGATCGAGGCCCAAATACAAATGCGTCAGGTCTCCGCAGCTCTAGATTCTTGATTCTTAGTAATCATTAGTATTCTGAAGAAAATAAAACAGCCTTTGTGCTGAATGGCCAGTTTAAGCTCTATTTTAAGCAAGTCCTTTTGTCCTTCATCATTCTTGAAATAAGAAATGGATTATGGAGTGAAAGGAAAGTGAAATGATAATTTACAGTATAGCAGTATATCTTTTTTTGGAGATGGTCATGAAATGTGATATGATTAGTTTTTAGCCCAGCTGGAAGCAATTTCATACAATCAATACCAAGTGCACCTGATACCTAGGCAAACGGTGGCTAAGTCTTAGTTACCAATGATTGTATTGCACTACTGAAAAGAGCAGTTGTTTAAGAGATAGTATCTAGTAGCACTGCTGTTCTTACAAGTGCTCTGCATTTTGGCCATACATTTAGACTGCAGGAAAACAAACTGGTCTCAAATTCTGCCTCTCATAGCTGACTGAACACAAATTGGTGAAATGTATCACGTTTTGATAATTAGATGCCCTTACTTTATATATATGACAATATAATTATGTTAACAAACATTTAAGTTTAAAATCAAAGATGAAGATTGTAGTGGAGTAAATTAAGTAATTTAAGTTTTTTTTCTCAAACTGGCAGGTACTCACTAGAAGATTAACGCACACTGTCCCAGCTGAATATCTCAGATAGCAAGCAAAAGTAAATAAATTATGAGAGACAGTCATGAAAGGTTTAAGCAGAATATCCAATAGATAATGCTTCTGATCAGGCCGAGTGACCAAATTGATGGTAGGCAATTGAGTGATTTCATCTCTGTCAACATTTGTGAGGTGACTGTTTATGGGCTATGTCTAGTTTGGACAAAGTACGATTTCCATATACATGTACCAATATTCTAAAAGTCCAATCAATTCCCTGCATAAAATAATTTAAATGTTTTGAATATCTTAATATGTGGCTGAGGTATGACTTTACATCTAACACAAGTATGAGGAACAAGAAATTGAGAAAAGGACATTTAAAGTTAAAGAAAGCTTTCATACAGAGTTGCAAGTATCTTCATAAAAAAATAATATTTAAGTTGCTTTTGGGCTTTGAAACTTTTTAACATGATAAAAAAATGGATCATTGTTCATGAGAAGCTAATGTGTGTGCAAGCTCAAAAAGTCGAATTTTTTTTTTTATATTTGAAGCCCTATGGCTCAAAACGTGGTTTTCTGACACGAGCCTAAAATCCCAGGCCACCTCACATTTAGGGACAAAGATTTGTATCTGACTCACTCAGATAACATAAAGCAGTTATAGGCTACTATGTTGTTCTACTGAGGAATCAGACTGTTGCATGCATCTAGCTACTGACTTCCTTTGGAGCTGGCGACACGGAAGTCTTAAATATGAATCAAATGTTATCAGAAAATAAACACAGAACATTCTTTCACAGGCTACTGATAATTTGGAAAGGAAATCCTTTTTTTTTTTCCAATACAATTTTTTTTACCAAATAAACACTAACAATAGGCTTTTAAACTTTGACATGATTCAAAATTGAGATGGTACATTCAAGATATGCAGGGTCTTAATATGGGGGAAAAGTATGATGCCAGTCTAAGACCAATAGGAGCCAAGCTTTATCATCTCTGAGCCGACGTAAATGGTCTTAAGTTCTACCAGCAGAATGTTATGACCATTCAGAGCGAGGTCTTGGTCATTTGATCTTTGTGATGTACATGAGAGACTCTCAAGATAGAGGGACAAAAAAATCATAGGTTGTTTAGAACCATTAACTAAGTGGGGCTTGAAAAGGGAAGTAGTATCGTGTCATTTCCTCCACAGTGTCTTTGAGTGTTTTTTTTTTATATAATTTTACTTGAAAATGTTTCAGAATTATGGGAAATGTCTTCACACCTCAGCTGCTCTCAGCAGGTAAGTAAATTTTGAATTATCTAGAGTCTAGGGAAGTTGGATTTTATCACAACATGATTTTTTAGCGAAATAATGGATTATTAGTTGATCTTGTAATAATAATATTTATCACGATTTAATAATACTAATACAAATAATAATAATAATAATAATAACATTAATAACAATAAGAAGAGGAGGAAGAAGAATAGTAATAATGATTATCATGTTTAATTTTTATAGAGCACTTTACTACTACTGCTTGGTTGTGCTCTATGTACTTTACTCTTCATAAAAAATGTTTTTTCATACATTCACCAAAATCAAGCACTAACGAATTGGCACAATGTTTATTGTGTTGTATTTCTTTTGCAACCCCTTTTTTTTTAAGTGATAAAGCATGGGTGTCTGGAGACTGTACAAAGTGCACTGATTATCCCAAGAGCACACCAATGGGCATGAACATATGGAATGGGGAACAGAGAATTTTAAAGAGGTGTTTAGTTTTCTAATCAAAAATATCATTTACAAATTTCGACTGGTCTCAAGTTGGAACATAGTATTTTCTGGGTGTAGAACTCAATTGTACAGCCATGATAGTTTTCAAAGAAAGTCATTAACCTTGAACCCTGTAACTGACAATTTGTGATTTGTTTTCTCTGTGATTCTTTTGCCACATCCAGTTTCTCAGAGCGAGAATACTTGCACAAGACACGTATTCCAACCTACCACTTTCAAGCAAGTCTACCCAGGCTTCCCGTCCCAGAGTTAGGAAAATCGTGTGAGCGCTACCTCAATGCTCAGCTGCCATTACTGTCAGAAGTTGAGCACAAGGAGTTACAGAAAGTGGTCGCCGAGTTCCAGGCTGGGAAGGGACAAGGTGAGATGGACCGGAGGTTTGAATCTATCATTGTTGCATCTTCAGACTTCCTTGAGGATAAAATAGGAGCAGTTTAAGAAAATGTCTTAAAGTTTTTAGTGCAGTCTGATCAAATTGTAGTATCAGGGAGTGAGTTTTTTAAACTTTATCTTCACGTAATTATGGACAATGGGAAATAGATAAGAAATATTTTAGTAGGACTTGTTTAGACTTCAAATCATGTGAGGAAAATAGAAGATGGAACTACCAACCCTATCACTTGTTCCTGCGTATGATCCTTGATAGCATCAGTGTTTTCCTCTGTTTTTTGTATTTTTATTTGTCTCTCCTGTCCATCTATGGGTTAAGTCTTCTGTGTAGTATTGGAGAACTCATTTTCGAGCAATGGCAGTTAGTTATAGCTGTTAAAATTATTCAGTATGTACATAAAAACAACCTTTACCTTACAAATTTGTACCATAGGCAGCATGGTTGAGTGAATGATCTAGCCACATGATGAAGTATAATGTTAGCATTTTCTTAAAATTTTTTGCACCAGTAGCGCTTTTGTTGTCTTCATTTTGTACTGATTGCATTTCATATGTTTAAAGCCAAATGGATAAACTGAGGATCAACCAATTGATGTTTTTGCTCCCAAGCAAATCATTCCTGTGCTAAAATGCTGATATCTTCTTGATATGGGTGATGGGGATGGGTTGTCGTTAAGTGTTTGTATTTTTAGGAACTTTACCTTAAAAGTAGGCAGTAATCCTTTCAAAGATACATTGACCTATCTTCTATCTTTGAAAAACATGTTTGGTAACTCTTAGTCATTTTTGACAATAGAAGTGGCAAAACAATCTTTAATACAAGTATTACAATGGCTAATACAAAGAGATAGGAATAAACTATTCCCCATCAGTTTCTCAATTTTTCCAAAAAGAACTTTTTTTTTCCTTTCTTACAGACCTTCACAAGCAGTTGGTGGAACAAGACAAGGCAAACAAACACACCAATTATGTCTCAGGTACTAAATTAGTTATGTTGTCCTTGGTCACAACAGAAGATCATTCTAAACTATTGTAACCTTTTGTTCATTTTACATATTAAGCAAAAATGAATTTATTGTATATTTTTATTCAGTTGATGAATATTTTTTTCTATGTGTCTAATTATTCATTATGTCTGGGCTTTTTTTTTGTTTTTTTTTTCGATGTATATAAGTGTAGCCCTTTTTACAGCCAATCGTTCACTTTTACATTTAAAGTAAAACTGAAGAGACTGTATGTAAACACAAGAAAATGTTTGTTTTTCTTTTGTTTTGTTTGTTTGGGGGGGGGGGGGAATTCTTGAAGTCATCATTTGGTTTAGGTTGATCTATTTTTAAGAAAGTTTTGAGCTAGTACATTTTTATACAACAAGTTTGTCACTTTTCATAAATTGTTATTTTCCAGACTTGTGGTTTGACATGTACTTGAAAGACCGCCGATCTGTTGTCCTCACTCACAACCCCTTCGTGAGCTTTGCTGATGATCCTCGGCCAGAGTACAATACTCAGGTGAGATTTTCAAAGTTGGTTGGAATTGTCATGAATGAGAAAAATCAAAATCCATTTATTACAAGGAGTTGTCGCTTGTCCTTTTTTTTATGTCTGCCCTAGATTTTTCAGTTTTTTACGGATAAATCTGCCACACATTGCCTCCTGCACCTCTTCCCAATTTTCTTTCTTTATACATCAGGCTTTTTCTATATTTAGATTTAGTGCTGTCCACTACTTGAACCAATTTTTGTGTTGAATGTTGCCAGGATTTTTAACGTACTGGGCAGAAAAAAGCTTCTCCACTAAACCATGAAGAAATTTGATTTTTAAAGCATTGGTATAAGTTGGAAAAAATCTTCTGCACATGGTGCTTAATCATTTGTCTCATGATTTTAAATTCCCAAGAGTGTTTTTCCTTGTTGTTGCTTACTTTTACTTTTAAAGGTACTTTAAGAGACTACATTTTTTTTTAAAGGAAAATAATAACATATATACATATGTTCACTTGAATAAATTTCAACTCCAAAACTTTTAATCTTGATATCATAATAAGATTTTAGCATTTATTTTAGATTTATAGGACAAATATAGTCATTATTGTATATTATTTATGACAGAGTCTATTAATTTTGTATTTAAAAATAAAATTTTGCACTTTGGCAATAATTCAATAGTAGCATAATTGTCATCAAAAGTCAATCATTATAAGGCCTAACTGGTGTGGCTAATAATCAATTAAAGATTCTTCTTCTCAATTGCAGCTGATCCGGTCTGCCAACATGTTGATATCATCTGCACGTTGTATGAAGACAATGAGGGATGAGTTTCTGGAACCTGAGGTGTTTCACTTGAACCCAACTAAGTCTGATACAAACACTTTCCGTTCTGTGACACGGTGAGTTTATACTTTTTTCATAATTTGTAAACCCCAAGAAGAGCTGATCCTTATGCCTGAGCATTTTTAACGTATGGAATCATTTTTTTTTCAGACAAATTATGTTGAAGAAATTTAAAAATGAATTTAACTAACATTTTTCATTTATTTCCTAGATATGACAAATATAATAGTACAGGCACATTTATAAAAATTTTCTTGAAGCCCTTTTGAAGATGTAAAATAGAAATCTGATAATATTTTTTTGCCTTTTCTGGGGGGTTTTTTTGGTGAAGAAATCTGATCTTCAAGGCCATAAAAGACCAACATGTGTGACAAAAACCTGTTTTCTAATTTTTTTTGCATAACTGACTATTTAAAATATTATCCAACTTCAGTAAATGGCAGAGTGACGTATCTTCGTTGATACTTTAAGTTTTTTTACTTGTCAAATAGACGTATCTGAAGTTTTTTTTCTGACCATCAAACATTTTTTGCATTTTTCCCGAAAACACAAAATCTACAGATATGTTGGTTTGCCTTTTGGGGGCAGAAATGTTTAGGAAGTGAAAATTTAACTCCTCTGCAAAAAGTTGATACATAGACGAAAATATTAATTAATTATATCTCCAGGCTGCTTCCATCCTCTTTATCCTGGTACGGGGCGTATTTGTTCAAGGCCTTTCCTCTGGACATGAGTCAATACAAGCGTCTATTCAATTCCTGCCGTATTCCCAGGTATTGTTTATGATTTTCTCTTTGTTTATTGAAATTCAGAGTGATTAATGAAAAAGTTCATTGGATGAGTGGTTTGATTATAGATGTTGGGCTTAATCTGTTTGGCAGTTGCAACTCATTTTATAAGCACTTTCTTTTAAAGTATGCCCAGTTGTTATTTTTTTTTTATTATTATTATTATTTTTTTCTTTTGACTTGAACAAATATGTTACTGGGGAATGTCTAACTATTTTTAGTGTGAGTTTTTATCATACTTTGTAACCAAATATTATTTCAGAGTTTTCAAAAATTTCTTGTTGTTCCCTTTCAATGTACACCAGTAACTGGAAGATTCAATAGTTTTGTTCCTAGTTTGGACATGATAAAAAATAGTATTTATAGCACAGTCACCTGTAATTCACTAGAAGAGTTTTTAATATTTCAGACCAGAGAAGGACGAGCTGTTCACAGACAGAGATGCCAAACATGTTCTGGTGATGAGAAAAGGCAACTTCTATGTGTTTGATGTCTTGGACAGAGATGGTGGGTCAAAACTTAGAATTGCATTAGTTAAACATAACAAGGTGTGGAAGATATTCAGCCAAATTTGATATTCAGTTCCACCATGACTTGAGTAGATTCTTTATTTCATTCTGTAAGAAACTTTTACATTAAACTGAAAGCAACTTGTTCTCTACTGTGAACATAAAAAATATGTGAAAGAATGATTTATTTCATAATCTTTATCAATCCTTTACAAGCAGAGCAAGTTTGATTCTAATTCCAAATTATTCTCATGCCTCAGTTTGATTTTTCTCTGTCTAGGGTATCCATTTTTATGATTTGCAGACAGAGTAAATCATAAATTTTCCCAAAACATCTAGGAAGTCTGCTAATGCACCAGGAACAGAGAAAGTCAAGAATAATAAAATCCATCATGAGAGTCTGGTAGATGATGGCAATCCACATCACAATATACCTTATATGTCACTTCTTTATGACAGCTACCTATAGTAACAGCCACTCATCTTTTACATCCTTTAGTTTTTTACCATATAAATGGCCTCCCCAGAATGACCCTTGTCCAATGTGGCCATGATCAGCTTTTTTTTTGCTCCCAAATGACCATTCATTTATCTTTAGTGGTCAGTCTAAAATACAATCGTGTCAGTTATGTACGTATATGTATAGTAAAACTGAAGACGCAAAGTTTACCAAATTATCAACATTCAGAGTGGCTACTGATCAACTATTAATATTCGCTGAACTATGACCACTGATCCCTATTGCTCCATGCCAGCTGCTCTCTCAACTGGCCCTTCTACCTGGTGCCTGTTTTGTGATAGGACATAAGCAATGGCCACAATGCTCTCTCAACTGGGCCCTTCTACCTGGTTCCTGTTTTGTGATAGGACATAAGCAATGGCCACAATGCTCTCTCAACTGGGCCCTTCTACCTGGTTCCTGTTTTGTGATAGGACATAAGCAATGGCCACAATGAAGACACTGTATACACCAACCAGATTTCTATGGCTTTCAGTGGTCATTATGAGCAACTTGGTTCCTGTTTTGTGATAGGACATAAGCAATGGCCACAATGAAGACACTGTATACACCAACCAGATTTCTATGGCTTTCAGTGGTCATTATGAGCAACTTGGTTCCTGTTTTGTGATAGGACATAAGCAATGGCCACAATGCTCGCTCAACTGGGCCCTTCTACCTGGTTCCTGTTTTGTGATAGGACATAAGCAATGGCCACAATGAAGACACTGTATACAGCAACCAGATTTGTATGGCTTTCAGTGGTCATTATGAGCAACTTGGATTTTAGAGTTGTCTCAAGAAAATAGTGTCAGTTAATAGTGTTTCTAAGCAAAAATTCAAATACATGATGCAACAAAACTTTCATGATTGACCTAAGAGAGGGAACTACCACAGTACAAGTGAAATAGAAATAGACAGTACCAAGAATACCTTCACAAAGCCACATGGACCTCTGTAGGAGCTACAGAAGATGGCAGGTTTCTCAGCACTTGTGTCATTGTGAGGCAAAAGCATGAAAGAGCAATAACAGCAAGATAATATTTTAACTGACAACTATCACATCAAAAAAGTCCATGAGTGTTTAAGTTTAAACAGGCTTATTTATCTCTATCATTTTTCTCAACACAGGTAACATAATTCCGGAGGAAGAGATTCTGGCCCACCTACAGTACATCTTGTCAGATACGACTCCTAGCCCAGAATTCCCAGTTTCAACTCTGACCTCCGACCTCAGAGACTCATGGACACAGGCAAGACAGCAGCTTGTTGACGCAGGTATCTAATATGAAGAATGTAATTTGATGACATAAAGGGATGAAGTGAAGATATTGTAGACTCTTCATTATTCATGAATTATTTGTAACAAAGTAAAATGAAATCTGCTGGAACTTTCTGACTCGGCCAAAGTTTAGAAAAAGTTATCAAGGATGAGTATGCAACCCTAGCTGATATTCTGTGCCAAGTTTGACATGATGTAAAAAAATGTTGGAGATACCTTTTAGCATACAGATTATATCAACACAGTGGTTCACAGTCATTGAGTTCATATTTTAACTTAGGACAGAATAAAAATGTACAAAATGTTTAAAATATGAAGAGTTCTTCTGGAATGTTTAAATGTTTTTTTTTTCTTTAACAATCTACTTCGCTAGCAGTGTTCTCAGGGGCTGGTAAGACGAAGAAATACAGTAAAACCAAGTTAAACTTGAAAGGCAATAAATAAAGCATTGAATTTCCTTATGAAATAATGATAAATCAATCGTTTTAAAATTTATTGAACAAACTTGAAAAAGAAAAATTGAAAATAGAATATGTATTCTCATTTGTGTATTTGTTTTGTAGGTTAAGCCCTTTTCAATTTTATATAGTTTTGAAATAGAACATTATTTTAACCTTAGCTGGGTTTTTAAGAGAGAGGTCACAAATAGGCAATGGGCTTTTAAGATGAAAGATAATGCAGTCAAGAAGAATTTCTTTTTCACAAGGTTTACTGCATTGTTGGTTACATTAAAGACAGCAAGTGTCATTAATTGCTACCATCCCCTAGAGATGGCTCACTACCTTCACAGACAGGCATTATCAGAAAAAAAAAAATATTTTTTACAAAAAAATATTATGTGTTTATAGCCAATGAATTTCTTAACTTTGTTTTTTTTTTCTTTTTCTTTTTTTTTTTTACCTGGAAATGTATTTTTGTTTGAAGCAACAAATTCGTTTTCATCAGTGCAAAAATTTGTACCATTTTATTTTTTGATCAGATCCTCAAAACGAAAAGAAACTGCGCTCTATAGAAAGTTCTATGTTTGGCTTGTGTTTGGATGATGACCAGCCCGGAGATCCAAATGCGATCACTCGTTCATTCCTTTATGGTGATGGAGTCAACAGGTGACTGCAGATTCAGAGAATAAAAACATTTCTCAGGGGATATGGTCAAAATGTGACTGAAAAAAAAAAGAATTTCAAAGGAAAATTTATCGAGTATAATATTCTAAGAGCTTCTAGCCATTATTAATTATCCAATTTTCTATGGGCAGGCTTTTATTGCTTTAAGAGCCAACAAATCTTAAATTGTGGATTATAAGCCACTGAGTTTGAGAGGCCTTGCTGTTAAGTGTCTCATATCTGCTAAGATTTTATATAAGTGGGTGGCTTTTGTCTTGGGTGGGTTTTGCTCTCCATTCGTTCTGCTGTTCAAAGTTCCTATTGATGTATAACACATATTATCACTTTGGAGTAAACACAGAGGGGCAAGTTACCAATCAGTCTATCGTTGACATATTAAGAAAGTTTGTATGTCTTTCACATGTAGCACAGGATGTTAAGGGAAACTGGTAAGAAAATGTCTTCATGTTTTCGAAGATCATTTGTAAACCTCATTCTATGCTAGTAAAGCGAGCAAGATTTTTTATCTATTTGCAGATGGTATGACAAATCGTTCCAACTTATCTTTACAAAGGATGGAACAGCTGCATGCCATTTTGAACACTCATGGGGTGATGGCGTGGCAGTTTTGCGTTACATCAGGGAACTCTACAAGGACACCACAGAGAAGCCTCGCGTGAACCCCCAGACAAAGCCATCGGCCAACGCTGGTTCAGCAGAGAAAGTTCAGAGACTAGGTATGGGATTTGTTGAATCAGTTTGTCAGAATTACATCAAATGAAAAAGGTTTGAGACAAAAGTATGTTATATCAATTAAGATAAATGCATTCTACAGTTTTGATTATGATGATTCATATGATTTTGCTAGTTGTTTGTTACAAAGACAGTTTAATGAAAGTAAATGCATTACTGAGCCATATGTATTTGTATGTGTACATGTCTGATGATCTTTCTTAAAAAAGGGAGCTATGAAAATTATTCAAATTTTTTTAATTTTTCATATCTACTGTCGCTATCATTATTATTATTATTTTTATCTTTATTTTTTTTATTGTGATTATTATTATCATTATTATTATTATTATTATTATTATTATTATTATTATTATTATTATTATCATTTGCAATGTGAATGACACACAGATAAGACTGTGATGTCAGTATGATTTTTTTAAAAATATGAAAACTGTGTTCTGTTTTACAGAATTTACTCTAACACCACAGCTAAAAGAAACCATCACAAAAGCCAAGGAGAGATTCAATGAGGCCACTGGCTCTTTAGACGTGCATTATTTGCAATACTTGAAAATGACGAGGAAAAATTTAAAACAGTTTAAATTGAGTCCAGATTCAGTCATGCAGCTTGCAATTCAGGTTTGCCATGTTTTTTTTCATTATTATCTTTTGTCCTCAGTGCTTAATAAAAGTATTTAATATGAAATTTTGGTGATTGCTTTGTTTTTTGTCATGTCAATTTTAAGAATTAGGGATTTGTTTTGTATTTTATATTTCATATTTTGTCAATAATATGTGTGTATGTATATAAAACATACACATGAAGAGATAATTAAAATAGCAATAGACAGATTCCTGCTCGTATTATTTTCTAACACTTAATTTTTCACCACTGCTGATGATATGAAAGAAATCTTTGTCAACAGTAAAATCAATTAAAAGTTCAAGCAAAGTTCCACCTGATAATCAGTTCCTGGTGTTTAAACTTCTTTAAGATATAGCCACAGATAACCTGTTTTTTTTTGTTGTTTTTTTAAACTTGAATGAGACATTGCCATTAACACTTATTATTTAATGTGTTGGAACTTGGATGAGACATAGTCACTGATATAATCATTTCTCTCTCTCTAGCTTGCACACTATCAGATCCACCACAAAAACAGAGGCACTTACGAGTCGTGTAGCACATCGGCCTTCAAACATGGTCGCACCGAGACCGTCCGCTCTTGCACTGCAGCCACGGCCGCTATGTGTGAGAAAATGTATGGCACGTCGGGATCTCAGCCAAGTGTCGCAGAGTTGATGGATGGGCTAAAGGCATGCTCAGAGACACATGGAAAACTGACCAAAGAGGCGGCTTTGGGTATTTGATAATTTGATCCATTTATTAGGCTTCATCTGCAAGTCTGGGATTTGGAACTCAGCTGTTTTGTTTCACATTGTTTTGTGTAGATCACACTATGTTCACACAAAGAACATGAAATAAAATTATCAAGCAGATCTCTGTCTTTATGCTTTTTAAGTATTTCGATACTAAGATAAAGATTTCCTGGGTGCTGAAAAGCTCAACAGTCCAAGAGCTTCTAACAATTAAATTACCATAATACCTGTCATGTTCTTTAGTAATCCTATACTGCCTTGAAGCTTGATCTAGGCCTAACAATACATCAAATTCTATTTCTATCCTCATTTTGTATCTATATATATACTTCATGTCATACTGGAGATTTTTTTGTTTTTATCATTAATTTCTTTACAGCCTCAGTAAAGATGGAAGAGATGCAAAGAGAGAATTTGTATTTATTTAATTCTAGATTCGATAAGAAATTTAGACAATACTGATGGTATGGAAGAGATTGTGGCTCACCATTAATGCAATGTTGGATATAATATGAGAGACACAGGAGTTAGAAATACAAAATGAAAGATGATACTTTAGATGTATTTGTGCATTCAAACCTGAATTGAATTCAGGATTGGAATACTATTCTTTTGATTGAGCAAGCATGGTAAAATTTGTATGATATTAAAGTTTGTAGATTTCTGTATAATATTTTGATGCTGAATTTCTTTTTTTTTCTTCTTTTTACCTTTCGTCTAGGACAAGGATTTGACCGCCACCTTTTCTGCCTGAAAAATATTGCACAGCAGCAAGGGATGTCGCTGCCCATGTTCACCCACCCAGCATACTCCCACCTCAACCACATCATCCTCTCGACATCTACACTCACTGACCCAGCTGTTATTATTGGTGGTTTTGCTGCTGTCACACCTGATGGCTATGGAGTTGGTAAGTTGTGATGAACACTTGCTTGAGAGGCGGCTGAATTTGTCAACCAAAATTTGGCCCATCCACATAAGAATTACAGAATGGTCAATGGGTAATAACCGTCAAATGCTGTTTGTCTTGATAGTCTAGAAGATTACTTCCCTGGACAAAAATCCAAGGTTGTAGTTACTGACTGTTTATTATTTTTTGTTCATTTTCTTTTTTGGGGGGGGTCACAAATTTTATCTCAGCAGTCAAGTGATTCAGGTTTTTTCAAAAATGAAATTTAGCCAATAGGATTGGAAGAACAAAATATGTTACTCAACTTGTACTGAAAAGCCCTCAATTTTTTTTCTTTGCTCACTATGTTAGTTAAACTTGTAGGTGCTTAGTCTGCTTGTGTGGATTTCTTAAGAATCAGTCACCGAACTTAACATTTGAGGAATATAGATTAATCAGTGCTTCAATTTGTTATTAGTTGGATGAGATTTAAAATGGTTCTAGATATGTGCGGAGTGACTTTTTCTCAAACTTGGCAAAGGGAAGGCTTAACCCTTCATGGCATTTCATGTACTCTGTAGTCTTTTCTGTTGTGACAAAATGACGCAGTATATCCATAAATTGGTCAATTTTGCTGTTCCTCACAACGTTTGAATTACAATATACTTGATATTTTATACTGCATAATAGAGGCTTTGAAGGCTGAGCACTCCAAAATCCACTTTTCATAACTAAATTCAGTGATGTTGGAATTGAAGAATCGTTCCACTCTTCAAATTTGACTGAAATACCTTTTCCATGGCTAACAGAAATAAGCCTTATCATGGCCATAAGAAAAAGACAACTGTCACGGAGGGGTTAAGTCATTTCTAATTTTAGGCACATGACATGATTTACATGAAACTGTCTGTACCACATAGCAGGAGGCATCATATTGCTAATTTATTTTTGTATTCTTGTAAAAGACAGTCTCAATACAGTGACCTTTAACGTCTAATTACAAAAGTAATCAATAATGTTTTTTACTTTTCATACACTCGAGCAGTTACAATACTTTTCCCTTGGCTTTTCTCGCTGTTTTACATCTGAAATAATCAAATTATATTAAATTTTGTCTTATTTAACAGTTTATGCTTATCAGTTTTTATAGACATACATTTGAAATGCTTTTTTTTTCCAAGATTTGATATCGCATTCTTATTTCATTTCCTACTACAAATGTTTTTGTTTCATCTGACACAGGCTATGGCATTACAGATGATCAAATAGGCTTCAATGTCACAAGCTATTCAGCTTGCAATGTGAGAGACTTTATTTCTTGCTGTGAAAAAGCATTAGATGATATTCACAGTGTACTTCAGAGTGCCTCAAAATCGTGATGAAGATTGGACATAGAAGTGGACTTATTTTGATGAAGCTAGGACTATGTTTCATTGAATGAATAGGTTTATCTGTACCAATTATTGTTTTTTTTTATTTTACTTTTATTTCATATTTTACTGTGACTTTGACCACTGGCTATGACATAATGTAGACATAATATTATTTAAACATTTAGTATGGCAAATATTATTTTTCTTTGTTTTAAAAAGCAATTTTTTTCGTTCATGTGATACTTATTTGTAGCTGAAGTAAAGAGGCAGAGAATTTAAATTAAATGAATCTAACATCTATGTCAAAATGTTTGTGTTACCAGTGAACAGTGATTGTCAAGATCTAGAAGTTGCCTCCTGTAAGATTTCTTGTTATTCTAACATAAAGCATGACACTTTGCAGTTTTAAAATTCTCAAAAGAATCTACTTTAATTAAAGATAAAGAACAAATGAAATTAAACTTCTGTTTAATTGTATATACCGGTCTTGCATGACAAAAAAAAAACAATTCATATGACAGATATTGGAATAAAAAAATGTGTTGCAAAATTTATTTCACCAACTGGTTTTAATAAAACAAATTTCTTATAAATCAACCAAAACTTCATAGCATCTCATTTTGCTGCTTTATCAAAAGATTTTGTTCTTGCAATTATGAATGAGTCCCTAAGTGAGGGATAAAATTGTAATATTTATAGTGGTGAAGTTTATGTTATAAATATTTGAAGGATGAAATGTTTCCTTTAATGATAAGTGACATGTCTTATACATGTATTTTTCCTTTTATAAAAGCATGAAAAAAGCTCATGAGAATAATTCTATTATGCAGATGTTAACAAATGTTTGTGAGAAATTTGTACTTTTACCTCTTTGACAAATGTTTGTACCAGAACTCATACTCATTGAGGGCTATGCCATCTTTTTCAGTGGTGACCTCTCAAATATTTGTAAACTTTTATTACAACAGATCCTATTTTAAGACTGTGATCTCAATAGGTCTTCTTCTACAGACATGTGAATAACCATTTATTATTTTTTTTTAAATCTTCATTTACGAATCTAATGCATCCTTTTCAATGTAAAATTGTTTTACTGCTCAAAGATAGGTGTGTCTTTTTTTTTGGTCTATCTTAAAAATAAAACCAACCTGTAAATATACACATTCCAAATTCACGAACATTTTAAAATTTTCATCATGGATGAACTGATGGAATAACTTAAGCAGGACATTGAAGAGATAATAATAACTTATTGTGATCAGGGAAGAAAATTCTTCATAAATTTTTTTTTTAGTTTATCATTTTAAATCATAGATATAACAGTGAAATCCAGTTATATGACTAAGAAGTTATTTCAATATTTTTCAATTGACTAGCTAAAAAGTTGTATGTCAGCTTTTTTCTCAAAATTTACTGCCATGAGTGTGCATGAACCACACAATTGTTCCTCTGCATTTTTTTTTGTATTGTTAAGAACAAAAAGACGTCTTTGGTAGTTTGAAGAACCTCAAATATTTTCCTGTGATGAATTCTTTAGTACAAGCTTGAATAATATTTAAAAAAAAAAAGTTTAACACATAGTTGTGAACTTTTTATTACAAAGCAAAAGGAGCACAAATCTATTGAATTCTTCATTTATGGGTTTTAAGCAATTTAATTTATTTGTTTACGGAAGTCAACTAGTTGTCAGTCTTCTTCTGTCTCATTTCTTCTTCTTATTCTCCTCTTCCGCTGCTTGTCATTTGTTTTTGTTTGTCTTTTTTACACTGACTCAGTATTGAAAAGAAAAATGATGTCACATTTTTTCCCATTGTTTTCTCATTCTTTACCTTCAATTGTGGACCTCATCCATGTATAATCTCATATTATTGATTTTAATTTGAGAGTGATCAGGGGTCACAAAATATACAAGCTTATACAATTTATCAAAAGTAATGATGTGAGAATAACAGTATCTTAAAAATTCATGTCTCGCTCTCATCAGCCTGGAAAAGGTCAATAAAATATTTTTCTCATTAACAATTGAGTGACTTCTGACTTATATTTAGTTTGCTTTTGTTTTTGTATCATCAATTTACCTTTTTTTTTCACCTGCTCTTTCCTTAGCTTGCTTGATTTATATTTATAACTTAAGCCCATCAATATGATCAAGTTTATCTAAATTTATTTAATTTTAATTGTCATCTGAGACACAGAGCAAAAGTAAAATCTCTTGATCACGGTCATGTAGAAAGCTTTTTTGTCCTGTGCACATGAAAGCGACTACTCCTATCCTGGGGTCCTCCAGTCATCTTGAATGGTCTTCGTTCATTTCTCGAAATTTCTATAGTTGAGATTGACATGTTTGTATCAATCAGTCATGTGCCGTTCGATCATGACCTTCCACGCATCTCTATCCCTCATCTCTTTCAGTGCCTCTGTCACTCTTTTTAATTTGAGCCACTTAATGTAAGTCCATCCAACATCTTTTCTCGTTGTTTTCCCTTGTTGCGTTTTCATTCGATCATTCCAGTTGTCACAAGATGTTCTAGTTTTTCTCTTCTCACTACATGGTCAAAAAAAAAAAAAGGTTGCTTGGCATTTACATAGTTATTCTATTTATGAATGATATTGTTGGTCGGCTTCTCGTAGCACTGTTTTGTTTGATTTTTTCTTTACAGTCCTTGAGATTTGTAGCATTCTCCAAAGGAACCCCATGGACATGTTTATATATTGGTGTAATTCATCGGACATAGAGTCATGATGCTCTCAGTATCAGCCCGTATATCGCTGCAGAACTTTGAATTTTGTGTCCGATCTTTTAAATCTTGTCTTGCAGAGCTAAAACTTTGTGTGTGAATCCAACTAAAGCCTTCGATTCGATTATTGTATACATCAGTCTTGGCGAACAATAAAACGTTATATCTACCTTCAGAGAAAAAGTTATTGCCATGTTCAGCAAGAATTTGTAAGATGTCAGTAGGCCTACCTTTTTAAGGCAGCTATGCATAAGAAATAATAATTTCAAAGCTTTCATAATATAGTCAAGCTGTAGTAATTTGCTTATGTTTATATTTTATTATTAAAGATAAATGGATTTATGTCGTTATATTTCTTCGAAGAACTCAGGAAGCATTATTCAAATTTATTGGTAAAGCAAATTATCATTTTTTTTAATCCTTTTTTGGGAGGATCTAGGAATATCCAATGGTTCATAAGTTTGGAGGGGATTGGAGGAATGATTTTTTATATTTATCCGCACCCCCCCCCCCCCCCCCACCCCCCAAAAAAACAAAACAAAACAAAAAAACAAACAAACAAAAAAATTCCCCTATTTTAGCAGGAAATGCTGCTCGGCATTGAACACCACCACTATCTCCTGTCTACATCTCTCTCGATTAATATATCTGCCTCTTTCACAACTCCACTTATTTTCTCCGTTTCACTCTTTTGCATCCCCCCACCCCTTTTCTTGTCCCCTCTAATTCTCTCCCACCGCGCTTCCTCCCTCCTCCTCCTCTCTCTCTCTCTCTCTCTCTCTCTCTCTCTCTCTCTCTCTCTCTCTCTCTCTCTCTCTCTCTCTCTCTCTCTCTCTCTCTCTCTCTCTCTCTCTCTCTCTCTCTCTCTCTCTCTCTCTCTCTCTCTCTCTCTCTCTCTCTCTCTCTCTCTCTCTCTCTCTCTCTCTCTCTCTCTCTCTCTCTCTCTCTCCTCTCCCTCTGATTCTCATATGAATTGATATCACAATTTAAATACGAAAAATACGAATGCCCAGGTTCGTGCATGCAACATGTGCCTGTTAATGGTTTTAATACTTCTCTCTCTCTCTCTCTCTCTCTCTCTCTCTCTCTCTCTCTCTCTCTCTCTCTCTCTCTCTCTCTCTCTCTCTCTCTCTCTCTCTCTCTCTCTCCTCTCCCTCTGATTCTCATATGAATTGATATCACAATTTAAATACGAAAAATACGAATGCCCAGGTTCGTGCATGCAACATGTGCCTGTTAATGGTTTTAATACTTCTCTCTCTCTCTCTCTCTCTCTCTCTCTCTCTCTCTCTCTCTCTCTCTCTCTCTCTCTCTCTCTCTCTCTCTCTCTCTCTCTCTCTCTCCTCTCCCTCTGATTCTCATATGAATTGATATCACAATTTAAATACGAAAAATACGAATGCCCAGGTTCGTGCATGCAACATGTGCCTGTTAATGGTTTTAATACTTCTCTCTCTCTCTCTCTCTCTCTCTCTCTCTCTCTCTCTCTCTCTCTCTCTCTCTCTCTCTCTCTCTCTCTCTCTCTCTCTCTCTCTCTCTCTCTCTCTTTCTCTTTATTTATTTATTTATCTATCTATCTATCTAACTATCCTCCCATCTATCTATCTCTCTCTTACCAATCTATATCATAATTGTATACCGACGCCCACGTCCGTGTATGCAAAATTTGTCTGTTGATGATTTTTAATAATTATCAAGATATGAATATTACAACTTTTTTAATTTTTTTTTTCCTCACTTAAAATTACGATCGCTGTAGAAGACATCCTACATGTAGCGGCACATAAACAACGCTGGTTATAGGAGTGCAATGGTGACATGTATATAAAATGCATAACGATCTAGCGTTAACAGAAATACTCATAAAATTGGCCAAGAATACGTGAAGACATGAATATTCTTCGTGTAAAAACTAGATAAGTTTATTCAACTGTGTAAGAGTTTAAATAAGTTAATCACAATGTAGTCTAATGAAAAAATACCAAATGTCTTAGAGCGAACATAAGATAATGATAATAATAGTAATAATAACAACAACAACAACAACAACAACAACAACAACAACAACATCAACAACAACAAGAACAATAATAATAATAATAATAATAATAATAATAATAATAATAATAATAATAATAATAATAATAATAATAATAATAATAAGAAGAAGAAGAAGAAGAAGAAGAAGAAGAAGAAGAAGAAGAAGAAGAAGAAGAAGAAGAACGATAATTATAGTTATTATTATTATTTAATTACTATTAACATCATCATTATCATCATCATCATCATCATCATCATCATCATTATTATTATTATTATTATTATTATTATTATTATTATTATTATTATTATTATTATTATTATTATTATTATTATTATTACTATATTGTTTTTGTTGTGGATGTTCTTGCTGTTGTTGTTGTTTTCGTCGTCGTCGTCTTCGATTTTTATCTGCATCCCATTTCATACTCCCCTTTCTACGAATATTTTTACTCAGGCAATCTCTCTCTCTCTCTCTCTCTCTCTCTCTCTCTCTCTCTCTCTCTCTCTCTCTCTCTCTCTCTCTCTCTCTCTCTCTCTCTCTCTCTCTCTCTCCATCTATTTATCTAAAAGAAAAAAAAGAAAAAGAACTGGAAAATTATTCTCTTTTCATAGTCTTATTCAAATTTTGTTCTTTATTACGTCACGCAAACCAGGGCGAAAAATTATGCTAATATGAAGAAGATATACCATGCTTTCTACATATTTTGCTTTAATCTTTCACTCCTTTTTAAAATCTTTTGCCCCTTTTAAACATTTAATCAAATTAATGTACTTCACACGAAAAAAAAGCTTATCGAAAATATGTATATATTTTACTCGTTAAAACCTTTATTCGAAACTAAATTTTGCATGTTTCAGCAAAAAGCAACCGTTGTAGACTTGCCTTTTAATTCGCAAGGTTGATCAAGATATTTTTTATTTTTCATCCAAGTTTATATTGTTTTCGCAGCACACAAAATAAACAAATTAAAGTGAAAAAGCCATTTTTGTTTCATAAAAATTAAAATAATATTTTTTTGTAAAATTAAACTCTATTACACGAGCCCTCTCAAAACTACATGCATAAAATACATACATCTTATTTCCTCAAAATCTCTAGAACCACAAAAGACAAAAGATTCTCTGGCAGTAAAGACTGTCGTCCATATTGGCATTTCCTGTGTAAGAGAAAACAGACGAAAAAGCTCAAAGAATCACTACCTTTCCCCGAAGTGAATAAAGATGTCGGGGCTACCTCGAAGAATCATTAAAGTAAGAAAGCAAACTTTTTAACTAGGATTATTTCGTCTGATACAGATCCAGATTTAATAATTTTCTACAATCTTCATAAACTAGACTAGATATAGATCTAGAATCTACATCTACACCTAACCATACAAATCCGAGAGACAAACTACTGCAAGCCGTTTCAAATTCAATTTGATCTGCAGATTTTTATCCAAATCTCGAACAGATCTAGTCCCGCTGGAATCTGTCTTTAGATTGTAATTTAAATTAGACCATTACTCGGTGCTAGGGTAAGATAAATCCAAACAGAGCTTACCATTCTTAGACTATACATACTTAACTTAGATCCAAATTTAATCAAAAATAGAATGACTTAAGAACCAGAGATTTACCATCTCATTCGCATAGTTTAGAATCATGTCGGATCTAGTCTAGATCTAGATCTTTACGTTGAATGATGAATCCATTGCTAGGTTATTGGTAATGGATCATCAGGTCTATACTGAACTTTTAAAACAAAGACAGCCCGGTCTCAGCATCAGAGTATACCAGAGCAATTGATGGTTCATGCTCTTCCAACGTCAACCTTCTAAGATCCGACTTACACAGGAGAACTAACTTGAGAAGTTAGAACTTAGAAGAGGGAGTAACAATACGGAAGAAGAATGGCATTAGTAAGAGAAATAGGAGATAGGAAAAATGCATTTATAAGAAGAAAGAAGAGAAGAGTGGCTGGAAGAGGTGATATGAGCAGCGATACAAAGAGCAGAACTAGGACTGTAGGTCTTGGCAGGCAGAAGAGGGTATTTGAGAATAACACTTACGGTAACAGGTGGAGGAGATTTGCTGAGGTGGATAGAGGGAAGCAAGGAATGAATGAAGATAAATAAAGAGGACATAGAAATGGAATATCTAAAGGAGGGGAAGATTGATTGATTGTCTTGTGTAGAGGGAGTTCAAGGGAGGGAAAGTATCAAGGATAAGTAAGATATCAAAAAAATTATTATCTTATTATAATATTACAGGAATTATCTTGAGGAAGGAAAGAAAGGATAGTAAGAAAATATTAATTGTATGAAATAAAGGAGCAATGTGGACAGAAACTATAATTTAAAGAAAGAGCAAAAAGATACAAGTTGATTCTCATCTACACTCCA
The DNA here is from genome assembly GCA_033675545.1 of Elysia crispata. Taxonomy (NCBI): domain Eukaryota; kingdom Metazoa; phylum Mollusca; class Gastropoda; family Plakobranchidae; genus Elysia; species Elysia crispata. The sequence goes on along the minus strand of JAWDGP010001156.1, from coordinate 194,778 downwards.
TAGAAGCAAACACGAATGGCATTTATATAAATTGGATTGATAACAATTGGAATCTATTATAATATTAATAATAATAATATTAATTACAGTAACAATGATATGATTGTGATGTGCCTATGTGCCTAATCTGGCTTTCAAAACAGGCTAATTGTATCTGGTGTGCATCCTTTTAACCCAAGCTCAGCCGTAGCATAGCGCCAAGTAATTCTGTTGGGAACCAAGGGACTCACTCAGTTTAGAATGCAACAGTGTTAGCTCTCTAGCAAAAACAAAACAAAAATTTCCTGTTTGCTTCTTAATTTCTTGTCATGGGTAACATCAAGACTTCTCGACGAAGCAAACCATTATTAGTTAATCAGTCACCTCAGAGGGTCTTGCGAGCTTGGGTCATTTTTTAAAAATATAGGGAAATTAACGGTTTACAAATACATACTCCCTCTTGTGTTGTGATCATTTTGCAAGCACTATACCAATTAATGATCTAGAGCATAAAATGGTTTTATTTCAAGCTCATCTGATCCCAAGTGAAGAAAATAGACAAAAAAGCAGCATATTTAAAACAGTAATCTTTTAAGGCATATCTTTTAAAAACTTTTCTTTTTTTTTTTATCTTTTCAGGAAACTCAGCGTTTGATGGCTGAGCCAGTATCTGGTATCACCGCTGTGCCTGATGAACATAACTCACGGTACTTTCATGTGGTTGTTGCTGGACCTTCACAGGTAGGGGAATTATTTCCATAAGAACAGTTTGCTTGATTTATTTATAGATTATTTTCATTATTGTGTAGATATGAATAAATGTGCAGCCATGACTTTTTCAGTTTTTGCAAGGCAGTTCATCTCTTAAGTATTTTTGTTCGTATGTAAATAGCCTCACATTTACAGCACTTACACTGTTTTATTTGAAGCATCCGTTTCCCGTACTGGTTCCATAAGAAATAGGTCTAAATCAGTGTGATTTTGTTTTACAGCTCTGATGATCTGTGTGCATTTTAATAGCAAAAATAATAAGAAGAAGATATAAGACAAAGCATGTAAAACAAGTTTTAACGGATGTGAAAAAAATTATCACATTTCAAATATGACCATAACTGTATTAAAAATAATTCTAACCATGTGAATTTTAATAGCAGATGATTTGTTTCAATTTTACCTGCCTTTAAATTTACAGCAGTCAGAACATACGTATAATAATACATACATAAACGTTCATTTTAAATATAGATCAAAATCGTTTATAAATGTTTTATCTGAGTGCAAGGAAGCAGAATCTGCATCAGATGTATTTGAAAGCCCCTAGAAGAAGCTATTAGATTAACTCAAGTGTATTTTTTTCCACAGTCACCCTATGAAGGGGGTTTGTTTAAACTGGAACTGTTTCTACCAGAAGAGTACCCAATGTCTGCTCCCAAAGTTCGCTTCATGACAAAAATATATCATCCAAATATAGATAAGCTCGGCAGAATATGTCTAGATATACTTAAAGGTGAGTGAAATGAAATATCTATAGCTACAAGGAAGACTTGGTGTTAAAATCATGAAGAGTAGGTTGGCAGTTGCAATTAGATTACGGATCTCATACTAATGATCCAATCGCAAGGTTAAAAGGACAAAAGTGTGTTAGAATTTTTTTTTATTTTTTCATTTTTTGTATATTCTTTTTAAGCATCTATAAAATATTGTTTTTCAAATTTTCAATGCCTTTTAGTACACTCATTTGAAGTGAGTGCAATATAATGGCTAGCTTTGTCACATACCAGGACAGTAAAAATATTGGATTTGACAGAGCCTTTTTAAAATCTTCTCTCTATATTTAATTCTAAATCTGCTGTATGTATATCTTTTCTGACTCGACCTTTGTTTTTTTAAAGCTAAGTACTATTTTTTTTTTCAAAGTTATTCTTTGTTAAAAAATGCGGACTCTTTTTACTGTTTAATCTTCTTGCCAGACAAGTGGAGCCCAGCGTTGCAGATACGAACTGTCTTGCTTTCCATTCAGGCATTGCTAAGTGCCCCTAATCCAGATGATCCACTGGATAACAATGTAGCAGACCACTGGAAATCTAACGAAAAAAGTGCTATTGATCAGGGTAGGTTTTGGAATCCTTGCACATAAACTGCTTTAGAAAAGTATAGCAGTTTCCAAACAAAAAAAAAAGTGTTTGCCCAGTCTTTCCTGTTGTTTTTACTCAGTAAAGGAATAATTTATCCACTGTGAAAATAAGTTATCAATGTTTGGAAAGGGTTGAGAATTTTGCCGTAAATGTAGGGAATTCTGAATATTTTGAAAAGACAAGTGATCCTCACTAAATTCTGCCCATGTGCTTAGTGAAAATTTTTATTTGTAAATTTGAACTTGCTTTAGGCAGGCATGTAAACTTTTACAGGTAGAGAGAAAGTGAAAAGATAATTCTAAGACAAGCACAAGATTTTTCTGTCATCGATATCTTAATTAGATGATCATCAAGATTCAGTTGAGCCATTGAAATGTGGAAAGCAGTAACATTTTTGGGAGAATATCTTCAAATAGGCTGCCACAGGTAATTGAACACAGGAAAAAAAAATGAGCAAAATTCTTTTTTAAATACCCGACATGGCTCTGTTAGCAATCTGATTTTTTTTTTAATTTTGGGAGGTGGGTGGAATCATTTCCCTGATTTTGCCCTTGATATGCTCCCACCTAAGCTGCTTAGATTGATAGATTTTAAGAGGTCAGTCAAAAAAATTTTGCATCCAGTTCTCTTCCCTGAAAGTATAAATTATTTTATACCCATTAAGTGGATAAAAATGTACAACCTTAACTTCTCTGAATTCCGAGAATTGAAAGTTTATAAACACTTGGACTTCAAATCTAACCTTTTGTCTAGAGGATGGAAGTGTGATAAGGGCTTTGGGCTTGGGACATTGACTTTCTGTTTTTTGCTTTTTTAATTTGACAGAAGTCATACCTAACATTAGGCACTTTCACATATCCAGGGCGTGATGTATCGGTCATGAATAGATCTGCGTAACATTCGTTGTTGAAACTAGAATGCATCTTGCCTTAGTTTAGTAAGACTCTCTGTTTTTCTTCCTTTCAATTGCATGTAATCACATAATATAACAAGTATCTTCCTTAATATGACCTTGAAATGTCAGTTTTGTGTGTTTTATTTTTTCAAAGTTCCCCATCACTCTATTCTGTTCTCCTACCCAGCACGCCAATGGACTCAGACATATGCCAAGTCAAACATGAACAACCACTGAGGGTGTCTGCCGAATAGTTTTTTTTTTCCCCCTTTTTCCCTATCTCTCCGCGGAAGTTCTGATGTAATGGTGAGAACTATGGACTTAATGTGAATGGTACTTCACAAATAAACGTGTTACCCAGGCTCTTGCAATGTTGCAAACATATTTGAGAGATATAAGTGATTGTTGACCAGCAAACATGGGTCATATTTTTCTCATGAATATTTTAGGATTAGGCATAAATTGATTTGAGATACATGTATATTATTGATAATGATTTGGAGACTACGTCTTTCTGTCAAGTTCTACGACATTTTGGTATGGAAGTGTAGGTTTTTTAAGAAAACCTAATGCAATTAAGATCCTCTTCTTTTTTTTCTTTTTTTCTTTTTTTTTTAATTAACTTCTTTATGTCAGTCATGCTTGCCTATTACTGCTTATTCTCCCTCCTCCTTTTTTTCTCAGTGGTGTATAGTGTAATGTTTTGTTATATATTTGTGCTTCTCACTCTTCATACTCTTTGTGCTCAGGTATTAAGTTTGTAAAAAAAAAAATAGAATTAATTTGTTAGGTGCAAAATGACCTTTAAATATCCAGAGGTGTTATTTGCTCTTGATGCAAATTACAATAAAAATTATTCAAGTTATCTTGATTTTAGGAAATATTTTTACTGCGCTTCAGTAACATATTTAGTGTGACAATAACAAGAAGTAATGTGCCATGGAATGAATTATTGTGCTGTAGATAGGACAGTAAAAATATCTTAGAATAGATCCAAAGCTCAGGATGGCCACAGAGTAATAAATCAGAATTATCCATCAAGACAAAGGGCCTGGCAAAGTGGATACCACATATATATTGCGGGCTTAATTGATCATAAAGGTGGAGATGTCTTGTTTCTTATTCTTTTTAATAAATGAAAGTAGGTATGTGATCTTTTTGACCCCAATATCAAGATAAATAACTAAATGCTGTAGGACAATGTTGGAAAGAATAATGCCTTCCAAGGCATCCAGTTGATGCAGATTCTATAGTTTCACATTTAAAGAAGTTCTTATTTTCAAGCTGTAATTGTCCTAGCTTTCAGATGAAGTGTTAGAAGACGCTTTGATGTTCTCATATGTGAAAAAAAAAAGATTGAAAATAGTCGTTCCAACTCTGTGTTTCCAACTTCAAATTTCTGATATGTGTGTTGTATAAATGAGTGCAAGAAATGTTTGTGCAAGTACAAATATGCAAATTTATTTTAGCTTTAAATATGGGCTGAATCAGTTTATGACCTTGAGGATCATTTTTGAAAGATTCCAAACAGAATGAGCTTTTAAAGTTTTCTCATGAAAACGGGCGCGTTAACAAAAACAATCTCATAGTCTCTGATGCAAGGTAATTTAGTGATGGTGGGAAAACAAAATTTATGCCAAGTCAAGATATTTTGCTCACAGCTCTAGGACTTGAGTGGTACATATGAGAATTTAGTTCGTACTGTTTTACCAAAACATATTTTTGTCAAATTCCATTTTTGTTTTTTTTCTTTTGTTTTCTAGAATAATTATATTGTTGTAGATGCATTTGCTCTGTATTCACCCTAGTGAGTCTGCTGTGTTGATCGAATAGAGAGATAGGTTGACTCTGAGCTATTATAATTCCTGCTCAAAAAAAAAATGCAAGCAGTTGTGTCTGAAAAGCTCAAAAATCTAATCAGTTTGTAGCGTATTTTATATTTTGCATCCTGCACATCTTCACCAACTTTTAAAGTTGGCTCCCTTTTTTTTATTCATTTCTTTTTACTTGTTTTAAATGTAAATTTTGCACTTGAGTCTTAATGGAGAGCAAATGTACAAGAAATACATGTATGATCATTTTGGAATTTCTCGCCCATATTAACTTTTTCTTTGTGTACTATTGTTTGCATCATTTGTATAAACATTTTTTTAACTACCTGAATAAAATCTGACTCTGTGTGATAACAGTGTGTAGGAGTCTGGATGTTCGAGGAGAGATTGGTCTGCAGGCTGCAACTTTTGTAAGATCGAAATGGGCAGTGTGTTTATATTGAATAAGCTCCTCATGTATAGATGTAATTGTTAGAAAGAAATGCTGTTTAATCTGTGGCTGTATTTGTTGTTCATACGGTTAATTATTCATACTGGAAGAAAAAGAAAATGCGAAACAAAATGGATGCAAACCCTTTTGAAAGAGATTTTGTTTAGAGGCTAGTTGGTATGGACCAAATAATAGCGCTCCATTGTAAATTCTCTTGTGAAAATCCCTATACATAGATATATATTTCCAATATTAAATGTCCCGTCATTGAAGAATAAGGAAGATTAAGGTTTTCTGGAACCTTTTGCATTCTTTGGGTTTGTAATACCAATTTATAGGTGTAACTTACATGTATATGGATGCATTTTGAAGTAACTGTAATGGGAAATAGTAAATCAAGCCCTTTTGGCATAATTGGTGGTGTTGCTTTTTATTTCCATGCTAAACATCATCATTTTAGTTTTAACCTTTATTTTACAAACAAAAATAAAAGATGAAAAGACATATATATTTTCACATGTAAGTGAACTATATGTTGAACTAATTCAAAGATAGATGTTAAAAAGAGAATTCAGCAGGGGAATTTAAATTATGTAAAGTGAGCTGCTTTTTTTCTTTAATTGTTGTACTGAAATGTGTTTGTATGGGTTTCCTCTTCTCTGCTGTTGAAGTATTTCAACACAGTGGTCTCTGCCGAGATTACCAGGTATGCTGGAAGGTTCCAGGCTTGTGATCAAACTAAATCAATCCTGTACTTGTAGGGAGGAAGATTTGACAAGTATCCTCTTAAACTCTAGCATTATGTCTCTTATCCGAACAATACCTTGGAATTTTAGGAGTGGCAAGCCCCTTTAGCAGGGACTGACATCTGTAGGCACGTGTGAATGAACGAAATTTGCCAACCTTGAGAGATATGTTTACTAATCACAAGGCTTCCTAGTCGAGGAGTTATGTCCAGTAGTACTGTTTGCTAAGGCAATTTCATATTTTCATTAGACACAATGTCCCTTTTCCCTGTGATCATGATAAATAAATCACGTGTATTTCTTTTATTTGAATGACATTTAAACAGATTAATCTGAAAAAGAATAAAAAAAAAAAAAATCAAACCACACTTCATTATGGAATAATATGAACAACTTCTTGCATTTCTGGTTATCAGGCAAATACCACTGTGTCAGAAAAATTGACAATACTGTTACTGTGTTCAGAATGGAAGAAAAATGCATTGTTGTTGGCAATGGAATATGTGAGTATATATATTTAGATTTCCACGAAATAATTGTCTTCTTTGTTATATATGCCTTCGGCAATGCATATTCACATACATTTATTTCCGGAAGTGTTATTGAGTGTTATGGATGAGGTGTGTTATTTGTTGGGTTTTTTTACTTGTCTGGAGCATGTAGAAAATGATGCAACTTAATTTGATGCTGTATACTTGCAAAATGTCTTTGAGACAATAAAAAAAATGGATTTCATAATTTTTTTTCGTCTTTGCTTGTTCCACCACTTACTAAAGGAGCCATTGTAAATTAAAAGATTCACATTTATTTGCAATTATCAATTCTATAACTGATCTTAATACATGTACACATTTTTTTAGTGAGTTCAGATTTGGCAGTTCAGGAATTTTCAGACTTTACGCAGAAAACCAAGATTTTTTTTCTTTTTTTTTTTTTGTCTCATCCATTTGATTGTTGAGATAGAGCACTGTACAGAGTCTGTCATGGCTCACATTACAGTACTTCATAATCATTTCTTTCACTCGAACTGGAACTAAGATCCTTTCACATTAATGATTACCTTTAGCTTTTTGCTTCAAGGTGTATTCAATAAGTCAATGTTGAATTTGTTCTGAACTGAGGGTGTAAGGCATGCTTGTTTTTATATGGGCTGCAAAAACATTTCTGTGATTCTGGAAAATCTAACTTTTAGTAAAGGTTCAATGAAATTTCTTCATGTACGCTCGTTGGTAATACTAGTACATGTACATGTATAATCCAGTGCTAGTCTTCTATGCTGGCAAAGTCTATCTGATCAGAAATAGAGATTAAATTAAGGATTAGTGAAACAAATTTTGCCTTGGTCTTTCACTGAGTCTGTCTCTGAGATCTCTCTCTCTCTCTCTCTCTCTCTCTCTCTCTCTCTCTCTCTCTCTCTCTCTCTCTCTCTCTCTCTCTCTCTCTCTCTCTCTCTCTCTCTCTCTCTCTCTCTCTCTCTCTCTCTCTCTCTCTCTCATCCTCTCTTGTTTCGTTCAGCATTTCCTCTGCTTGAATTGTCTTAAATGAATTGATATTGTCTACTTGCTTGTGTCACATAAGACAATAATGTCACTTCAATAAGAGCCGCTACCTATACTGAAACATTTGTGACAACTAGCGTATACATGTACAGTGTATTGACTTACGCTTATTACAAAGTAACTTAGCGAGGTCGCCGATAACTTACTGGTGTAACGTTCAGCTTGATCAGGATCTGTTACTCTTCATAGACGCCACCTTTGTAAGCTGGAAATATAGAGGTTACAGTCATAGAAGTTGATATGTCATGAGCGCTGATGATAGAGCAATACTTGTACTCCAAGATTAGATACAGTCATAGAAGTTGATGTGTCATGAGCGCTGATGATAGAGCAATACTTGTACTCCAAGATTAGATACAGTCATAGAAGTTGATATGTCATGAGCGCTGATGATAGAGCAATACTTGTACTCCAAGATTAGATACAGTCATAGAAGTTGATGTGTCATGAGCGCTGATGATAGAGCAATACTTGTACTCCAAGATTAGATACAGTCATAGAAGTTGATGTGTCATGAGCGCTGATGATAGAGCAATACTTGTACTCCAAGATTAGATACAGTCATAGAAGTTGATGTGTCATGAGCGCTGATGATAGAGCAATACTTGTACTCCAAGATTAGATACAGTCATAGAAGTTGATGTGTCATGAGCGCTGATGATAGAGCAATACTTGTACTCCAAGATTAGATACAGTCATAGAAGTTGATATGTCATGAGCGCTGATGATAGAGCAATACTTGTACTCCAAGATTAGATACAGTCATAGAAGTTGATGTGTCATGAGCGCTGATGATAGAGCAATACTTGTACTCCAAGATTAGATACAGTCATAGAAGTTGATGTGTTATGAGCGCTGATGATAGAGCAATATTTGTACTCCAAGATTAGGTACAATCATAGAAGTTGATGTGTCATGAGCGCTGATAGAGCAATACTTGTACTCCAAGAACAGGTACAGTCATAGAAGTTGATGTGATCGCCTCTTTCTAATCAAAGATGGCTTACGGTTACATAATCGGTTTTTACATATGTTTTGAAAAATAGATGATATAAGATACGCTGATAAAGTCTTATTGTTCAATGGATGTCATCAAAGCTTTGTAAAGGGCCTTCATTTAACATTCGCATCATGTGTCCCTTCTGTCAGCAAGTTTTTTTTTTCTCGTGGCCCATACAAGCAGGACCACAAACAGTAATTAAGTTCTAGTTATTCCACGAAGTGCCTGTCGTCAGGCAATGTGTAAAGACTTCAAAACACACCAAGAACTATAGAGTGGCTTTGAGAAAGGAGAATCGTTTGTCATTGTACATGTATTGAATATAAATTTGCGATTGTAACAATGCATCAGATGGGAACATTTCGGTCTTTCTGCTATGGAGTATCAGATAAGTAGGATAGACAGATAGATAAATGGAAAGAAGAGAGAGAGAGAGAGAGAGAGACAAATTAATAGAACAAAAGACAGGAAGATAATAGGAAAGAGAGTGAGAGAGAAGGGAAGAGATAGATAAAGTGAAAGAGAAGAGGAGGGAGATAGGAGCAATTGGACAAACAAAAGACAGGAACATAATAGGAGAGAGTGAGAAAGAAGGGAAGAGATAGATGGATACTGAATGAAGGATATATATATATATATATATATATATATATATATATAGAGAGAGAGAGAGAGAGAGAGAGAGAGAGAGAGAGAGAGAGAGAGAGAGAGAGAGAGAGAGAGAGATGTGTTTTGAAAGAATGCCGCTTGAATTTGAAACATTTTGTCTGATTTGATTGGTCTACTCCACGTTGCCCCAATCAGTTGGCCCGCTTAATCACCAGAACATTGGGCAAAGCTTGCTAAGTGTTCAACAGATTGCCTTATGTTGACAGAAGAACAGCCCTGCAATATATAGCTGAATATGTTGTCAATTCGAACTTCCTGCTCGGTTTGTGCTGAGAAAAACGAAGCAAGCTCTAAAGCCCCCTTCAGATGTACAGATTTTTGTATCCGGTAAAGCCATCCGATCAGTTGAAACTGACACTAACCGGATTAGCAATCATATGACCGTTTACATGCATCAGTTGGATATCAGTTGACCTGATCATTCAAATCTTGGCCTAGATGATGACATCATCGGGTTGTCGTATCTAGTTCGCGCGAAATTCAAAACGTTCACAAAAATGGAGGATGATCAACATGATTTCGAATTTTTTATTTTTTAACTTATCGTTAAATTCTGTTCCCCGCGTAGTTTTGACTAATTGAAGGTCGCTGATCACGAAAATCGTATTAATTTTTAGATTGGACCAGTAATTCAAAATATTTTTATTCGTATTTTTAGCTCCGCGCGCGGCAAGATCAAAGTAAAGATCTCGAGGCGCCAGTGCCCCAGTTCACTGGATGTCCACCGGATGGGAAATATCTAGCTGCGCCAGATATCAGGCTATCCGGTACGATTTTTGTCAAGCCGCTTCTTTGCACTACTATTTTTATTCTCATGGACTGACCGGATGGCTTTACCGGATACAAAAAACTGTGCGTCTGAAAGGGGCTTAAGTGTTGGTAAAGTGCACCCTAGTTATGGTATAGTCGTTGCTTGTGACGTAAGGTCTAACCAGATACATGATATGTACTAAGTATTATGACTTTCCATGAAGTGTAACGGTACATCAATATATTTTGGGCGATAAAAATGAAAGTTAAAAAAATGCTTCTGGAAAAGTTAACTTTAAAGAAAAAATGTCACTCTCAGTTAACTGAAACTGTGCGTGACTGGGAATAGAGAGGGAGGAAGACGTAGTAATCTATTTCGTGTATATACCATGCATAATTATACTGTACCGTGGTACCGGTAATTATTACAAGGGTGATGAGCCAAATGACTCGTAGATATTGTAAGGAGAATAACTATAAAGATATATTTACTTTTTTTTTTTTTTTCGATTCTTAAGTAAGAAGCTAGTGGCATGGACAAAATGAAAAGGTTGATGCTATATGTTTGATTAACGTACTAATATAGGCCTTCTTTAGACCAATGGCAGGGGGGACATGCAACAGCTGTATCGTTTCCATTCACCCATACTCAAGCCCAATTTCACCTTTAACCCTATTGTACTTTAAGACTGGTTAAGTTATCATTGCATTTTACACCACTAATTGAGCTAATAAAGGATCGCTTTCTGTGTAAGAATTGTACGATTAAATGGTGGCCTTGCCATGACAAAACATATCAAGATTAAATTTCCACTACTAAACAAACTTTTGAGTCCAGGTTGACGTACATAATGCACAAATCTAGATTCAGAGCTTTGCTTTTTCTATAGGGCCTATGTCGTGGGCTATGAAAAACACTCGGCTCCAGGTGCCTTTCATACAGACTACAGGGTATTGTGTAAAAGAGCTTAAATACAGTGTATATCATAATATGGATCTAGTCGTGTGGAAAGAACCAGCCTTGGTCATTCAGGCGGAACAGTTTACAGTTTGCCAGGGAATGCCTGAGTCAGCTCTGCATGATAAGCCTCAGGGTTTCGGAATCATAGGCTAGAATCTACTGACGTCTGACAGTACGCGGTGCCTTCTGCTTGAAAAAAAAATTTTTTTTTTTTTGCATTAGGGCTGTAGATCAGTCGCCTATATGTATTACATTACAGGCAAAGCTCTTTCTCAGGAGGAAGATTTGTGTCTCCACTTTGATGGTCAACCCATTCTTACTCGTTATAGGAAGTGTTAAGTTGTGTTCATCTTTGGTGCAGTTGTAATTCACATAAATAATTATGTCTTCTTCAGTTGGTTTGTTTAGATGATTTGTACAAGCGTTCAGTAGTGATGGTAAGCAATCGGATTGTATTCGTTAAGTTATACGATCTATACGAAAAGTATCTTTTGTTTTTCGCACGGATAGTACAAATCGCTGTATATTCTGGTTTTCAGAAGAAAGCATTTCAGGTGAACAGAAACGCTAGATCCTTGTGGGTAAATAAAAGAAAATAGAGAACATTCATCTTTTTCTCCTACTTATAACCTTCTGCCTGTTACTGCTACTTCTACTACTACTACTACTACTACTACTACTACTACTACTACTACTACTACTACTACTACTACTACTACTACTACTACTACTACTACTACTACTACTACTACTACTACTACTACTACTACTACTACTACTACTACTACTACTACACCAACAACAACAACAACTACAACAACAACAACAACTACAACTACTACTACTACTACAACTACTAGAACTACCGCTGCTGCTGCTGCTGCTGCTGCTGCTACTACTACTACTACTACTACTACTATTACTACTACTACTACTACTACTACTACTACTACTACTACTACTACTACTACTACTACTACTACTACTACTACTACTAACTGCTGCTACCGCTGCCACTGCTGTTTATGATGATCATGAACTTCTAAAGGTAGCACTTCCCCTTTGTCTAGTTTAGAAATAAAAAGTGACCTTCTCATTCCGATGTAGCTAAGATAAGCGCACCATTAGGTGTACCGGATCAATCTACTCCATAGCGATTTGATATTCTATTTATATTAAAGGGTATGGTACGTACTTCGTTAAATCCGGTTATAACTGAATTAGTTGTAAAATCATTCTTTGGTGACATATTATGCTTTAATGTGTTCTAATTTTCGGATCAATGAAAGTCAAAATGAGAACCCAGTTTACTTCATAGTGGTAGTATTAATTTCATTAGTTTTATTAACTTTTAGATGATAGTAATGAGAGTGGTGTAAATTTTGATTCACTAAACATGAACACTATTCAATTTTCGCTGGCTTTTCTGATTGAGTAGAGTTGCACATAGTTTAAGAAGAAAATAAATATTTAATCGAACATTCGGATGGAGTCTAACAACTTGAGGATGTAAACTAGATCATGTTATCAGGGTTTCAAACATAGGCAAGCGTTCAATATAAATCTTCAGAGGAAACCTTCATACCTCTAACACCAATATGAATTTCTTGAGCTTGGGAGGCACAATGGAGGCACCGCCCCACAGTCCGTCCGGCAGGCGTCACACTATAGTCCTGCACAACCCACGCCCTACCCTGTTCGAGCTGCTAGGACCATCCTCATCCAACTCCCACTCGCGCCTCTCAGACATACACCTGGCCGACTTCAGCTGCCACAAGGAGAGGCGAGGCCATGCCAGGACCTACAGCAACGTGACCGACAAGTCTGGCAACAACAGCAGCGTCTACAAGAACCACAGTAGCTGCGTGGAGGCCGCTGTAGACGCGGAGGACGACAGCAACCATCTGCAGAAGCCTCTGCTACTTACAACCAAGCACGTTCTGGCCGTCCCGGAAGAGGAAGACAGGGCGTCGTCTTACGGGCGGTGTATCGAGGAGGAACTTCCGCTAAACCACAACTGTCAGGAGGAGGGTTGTGAGAGGGTCACCATCAACGTGAGCGGCATGAAGTTTGAGACGCAGCTCCGTACCTTAGAGCGACTTCCAAATACATTGCTGGGAGACCCGAACAAAAGAAAACGTTATTGGGATGCGTCCAGAAACGAATTCTTCTTCGATCGACACCGCCTCACATTTCCAGCCATTCTCTACTACTACCAAAGCGGTGGGCGATTGAAGAAGCCTCTTGAAGTGCCAATGGATATATTCTTGAATGAACTCAATTTTTACGAGCTTGGCAGGACAGCCATCGATTGTTTCAAAACAAACGAGGGTTTTATAGCTGACCCGCCGCTGGCTGAAATGCCCAAAGAAGGATGGAAAAGGCAACTTTTCAACGTCTTGGAATACCCTGAGAGTTCAATGGCAGCCAAAGTGTTCGCTTTCTGCTCCGTCACGGCCATCTTGGTTTCTGTGGTAACGTTTTGTGTAGAAACACTCCCACACTTTAAGAACAGCGGATGTAAAAACATCAGTCTAAAGACTGCAGATGGTGTGTCGGCTGAAATATCGGTTGTAGACTACTTAGACCCCCTGTTTATTGTTGAGAGCTGTTGTATTGCTTTCTTCACTGCAGAAATTATTCTGAGGTTCATCGTCAGTCCCTCGAAGCTTGTCTTTCTCAAGATGTCCATTAACTGGATAGACCTTATCTCCATAGCGCCATACTTCGTTATTCTGAGTAAGTCCTGGTGATTGTGGTATTTAAATTATTGCAAACATTAAGATTGTAGATCCATGGAAATGGGATTCCCAGAAATTAGTGTGCGCTAATGATGACTTTTAAAAAAATTTTAACGGTTAATATTTCCAGAAGTTTAACAGTTACTGATAGCACTTAAGAATTTATGTGCTATTTGTCGTTTTTTTTTTCTTTTTCTTGTGTTAAAAATTTAAATAAATAAAACGGAACATCTGGGCTGGTGCTTGCACTTGGTTTACAGTCCATCTTTAAAGCCTCAGCGAATCTTCTATTTTTTTTAGTCGGGTCTTCTTATAAAATGTGAATTTTTAAGGCAGAAGCATAAAATAAATATACAAATCAGCCGCAAAAACGAAAGTTAATTTTGTACCTCGAAATTGTAGATATGATGTGTCTAAAAAATAAACACACACACACACACACAGAGGCACGCATCGTTATTTGCACTACAATTGTTAATCTGGTGTTTTCTATCAGCACAAATTGCTATTTGTACAATAGTTGTTCATGTGGTCTTTTCTGTCATAGTCGTTAACTCACAGACGAGCGTGTGTGGCGCAGGCAATAGCCCGACAGGGTCAGGCTTGAGTGTCCTCAGGGTATTGCGAGTGGTTCGGATCCTCAAACTCAGCAAACATTCAGAGGTAAGCTCAAAACTATTGTTTTCGATACCACTGTCAACCGCAAGTCATAGATGACAAATATTTATAATAAACAAAACTATTTCACTGTCAAAAGTCAGTGGAGCTTTGATCTTACAAAACCAAACAATTTCCTGAAAGAAAAAATCACGTTTTACGTCAGTTTTTCATCACTGATAGGCATGAATTTATCGATTGCCACAAGTGCTAGGATAATGGGGAATTTCTAACATGTAAAATGGCGAGAAAGTAAGGAAAATCAATTATTCGTTGACATAAAACGTAAATGAGTCATCCTATTACGAGCACGCAATAAAGGGAATCGACTTATTCTGTCCTTTCCCGGTCTGTTTTTAGATGCTTTATTGTTCGCATTTAGTGTATAAAAGTATACTGCCTTGCGGGAATTCTTAGCCGCGCAGTTATTAAAAACTACATGATATTGAACGTTTTAAAAACGTGTTCTGTAAATAGATTATTTTTAATTTAAAAAAATTAGATAACTATTAATATTCATCGGTTGCTACAGTGTTAGGATAAAGGGGAATTTCAACTTGTAAAATGTCAAGAAAGTAAGGAAAATTATTTACTCCTTGAGATAAAACACACATGAAGACTTGATTCAGCTTATAAAAGATTTATGTAATCCATGTCATTTATCTTCTTGAAGAAAAGCCCGCTTCTTTGAAAATAACACCTTTTTTATTTCAAAAGTTGTGGTCGTGATCTATGGCGCACCTAAGATAAATAGTAAAATAATAAGAAAAAAACAAAAACTGAGAGCTATCTGCGCTTGTGAAAAAAAAATGTCTCTTGATTTTGAGTAATTTCTTTTTATGCATATATATAAAAACTTTTTTTTAGCACTTCACACCAAAAAGTACACATGCAGAAAAAAAAAGAAAGAAAAATCTTCATTTGGGTACAAAAATAAAACTTATCTGTAATGTACCATATTGAATGGTGGCATGATAATATTATTATGGCATTATTCTGGGTACTTTGTCATTTTTTGTCTTAATCTCATGCATTGTGCGAATGTATTCTGTGAGAGATTGATTCAGCTCACTTTGTGGGGCATCCAGATAAGTTAAGGTTGGTTAACTGACACCGTTTATCATTTGCGATCAATATTACATCAATAGTTGATCAAAATCATAGTTTATGACGTACGTGAAATAAACATCCACGGGTATATAACTATACTTATTAACAAAGCTGCGTATTTTTATGTTAAAAATAATGAAATAAAATTTGTAGGCTTAGATCTATATTGTTGAGGTTGTTTTTTTTTTTTTTTTTTTTTTTTTTTAATTTATTTTTTTAATTTTTATTACTTTTGGGGGGGGGGGGGGGGGGGCAACGAATAAGACTAATATTCCCTTTGTATTATGTGGATCAGTTATATTAGGCATGTATAAAAGGAGATAAACCTTCTTTTGCATAACAGTCATGTATAATGGGCTTGGTTTTGTAATCCAGAGAACAAACAAACAAAAATCTCACACAACTTTTCGTGACCTTACTTTGCATCAAATCTAGAAAAAGAATATTTTTTTTAACGAATCCTGTTAAAAGTGTAGATTTTGTATCTTTTTTTTTGTTTCACCTCTTATGGCCTCCGTTTAATTCTATTGCGCGGGTTACTTTTTTACTTTTATATTTTATTTAAAAAGAATTGAATCCGTGTTAATTTTTACAAAGTCAACCAGATAATAAAGCCTGAACGACATGAAACCCAGCTATGAGACGTTGATCAAAATAATGGAGATACAGGTTCAACATGCACCATATCTGCTTTATTCTTTGAGTGTTAAAAAAAATACAACAAAAAGAATCTCTTAAGTTGTGGATCGAAGAAAATTAATATTATAGTGTGTGTTTGCTTCTTTTCCGTATTCATGGTCCATTACCGCCTTGTGGCACGATTAATTTAGAATTTAGATATGGAAATTTTGAGTTGAGCCAACTTCTTCTACTGGGCAAAAGGTAGTGGAATGGCAGCCTGACGTATTGTTGTACATAACTTGAGCCTAATTCAAAGTTTCCCTGTTTCTCAAGGGCCTCAAAATCTTGGGCAAAACCATGAAGACGTCTATCCGCGAGCTGAGCATGTTCATCCTATTCCTCGGCATTGCCACCGTCATTTATGCCGGCGCCATTTTCTACTTGGAGATGGGTCAGGAGCGCTCCATGTTCACTTCCATCCCTGACGCTTTCTGGTGGTCCATCGTTACCATGACAACCGTGGGCTACGGCGACTACGTGCCGGTCGGTGTGGCGGGAAAAATTCTTGGGAGCTTCTGCGTCCTGTCGGGAGTCCTGGCTATAGCACTTCCGGTTCCTGTGATTGTTGCCAATTTTAACAACTTTTACCGCCACTATACAGGTAGAGGCATTATGAGGTTGCCTACATGATAAATTCTTGGCTCTGCTGTTTATTATGATTGTATTATTTGCTCTGATAACTTTTACTTGCATTTAGGGTCTACTTATATTTTATAAATTTACTGCTTTTTTAGGAGATTTTAGTGGTAATCACGGGGCATAGTATCAAATCCGCATCATCGAATTTGCTGTGATAGTAACTAATGAAGACAGTGCATATTTGCTTTTAAATTACATATATATATATATATATATATATATATATATATACTTTTTTTTTCAAAAGTGACTGTGCTACGCTTAATAGAATTGCATATATGTACATATTTAGCTTTGATGATATTCAACTTAATCTTCGGTATGAATAAACCTCATCTCAATTTGTAGTCATACAGTAACAAGCTGAATACAAGGCTGCTACTAACTGAATTGTCTGCTTTTTGTAGCTAGCAACCGATGAACCTTTCAATATCGCTGATGGCCAAAAGTGGAGATGTCGAGAGGTCGATGGGTAAATCTACGTGTGCTATGATTTGTGCATAATTTTGGATCACATCTTCCGCCACACAGAGTAAATCGGATGTCGCAATATTATGTATTAACCGTTTCGCATGGATACCACTACATTTATTAAATCTTTACAAGGTCAAAATGGCATAAAACCAGATTCTTTCGTAAATTTAATTTTACAAAAAAGCTATAGGATTGAAAAACATATTCTTTCTTAAATTGTAAATTTGCAGAGCATCTTTAGGATTAAAAATATATCCTTTGGCAAATTGTAATCTTACAGAGCATCTATAGGATTAAAAAATAGCTTTTAGTAAATTGTAAACTTGCAGAGTATCTATAGGATTAAAAAAACATACCTTCTTATAAATTGTAATGTTACAGAGCATCTATAAAGAGCGTATATATTACAACATCCGATTCATTAACGTTTGATCTCCAACTATTTGCTTGCACAATGAGTGATTTATTAGCGCTGTATTAGCACATTTCGAATCAATGATTTTGCACGGTGTATTTTTAATGCTCATGAGAGTAAGTTGATGGATGTGCAAGACTGATTATTGTAAACATGACTCTAGATCTCACTCCACACGTAGTATTACAATGAAGCTACTCGTCATGTTATAATTATTCAGTACAAAATCGTGTTATATTCACATAAAGTACCCATATTCATGAAATGATACCGGTTATAACAACAGAAATGAAACGTGGAGCTATATCTTTAACTCACTCTTTTCAGCAGCGTATTTGATGTTTTTTTAAGCAATTAACTACAAATAAATAGGCCTACTTTTGTGTATTATATATATATATATATATATATATATATATATATATATATATATATATATATATTAGCGCGACAACAGTAATGTCTTCCTCTTATTTATAATCTATCTGCTTACGTTGATGGCATTTCTTCATAACTATACGGGTATAGGTGGACTGAGATTCACTAAAGATTTTCAGGCGTAGCTGAACATTTTCCTGTTTGAGAAATGACACCGCTATCACGCCAGAACAAGACCATATCTTTTTTAGCCATTGGGACATTCATTTTATCTCCATAGACCTTGCATTAAATACACATATGATGCTCAGTCCTTGTGTTTTCATTCATACTTTTTAAAGCCCGAAAAGCTTACTCCAATCAGGGTGTTAAATGATTTTAGAATCTGGGAATACATACTCCGACACCAATATCTATCTGAATTACTAACAACAAGTGAGTCAGTGCCTCAAAAGATTTCAAAATCTGGCAATATTTACTCTCACACCAATATCTATTTGAATAACTAAAACAGATTAGTTTTATGAGTTTGTCAAATGCTTTTCGAATCTGGCAATGCGTATTATACTCTCACACCAAAATTTATCTAAATTACGAAAAAAAAAATTATCAGTTTTTAATGACTTTATATAATAAAGTAACATATGAGCACAAACCAATATCTATCTGAATTACTAAAAACAAGTTTGTAATACTTCAAATGATTTTTTCAATCTAGCAATAATTATACCCTCACATCCATAATTTTTGGATATATGTGTGTATTCATTAAACAGGTGAGTTTCACCAGCATCATGTAATCCTCTTGATTGTGCAGTATCAACTGTAGAATAGATTGGCAATGAGTGTCTTAAGATTTCAAAATTGAACTACGCGTTATGGTGCAACTGTAGAAAGTAAAATGCAAGAGAGTGAAGATTATGAGGAAATGATGATTCGACGTATCACCATATTATTTCAAAACCCGAAAACTCTTCAAGAACGCCTCAGAGCGGTGAACGAATGAAAGTTAGGGATCTTGTTTTTTATTCAATTTTTTTTTTCTTTTTTTTTTTTTTGGTGGGGGTGGGGGAGTTCTGAATTTTGTTTTGTTTGGTTTAGCATCTGCTTCACCAATTCAAGTTTGGGGTATATTTGATGGTTCAAGTTTTGCGTGTCTCCCTTTCAAAATCTGAAAATTTCTCTCAAGAAAAGGTTGATGCCACACGTCGCCTCTCTGCTTGAGGGTTTTGTTGTTGTTTTTTTTTCCTGTTTGTCTACAATGGCAAAAATTATTAGTATTTGGGTTCCATCAAAGTACCCACAGTCCTTAATGGTACCAGCTTGGACTTATATGTCGGTAGTTTTATTTCCTCTAATTCTTCATTTTTAGAGTAATTATGTCGATATGAAGATGCCGGTAATACTTTTAAAGTTGTCATTACACTACACAATTATGCCAATGTATTTCAAGGACTGAATAGTAAGTTGTACACTGAACAAACCCAAGCACTTGGCAAACAACAATAATCCAAGTACACAACCAGTTAAAAGATTCTATTCTTTATGTCAGAAAGGTCAAATGGAAATATCATGTTTTGTGGGACCTCTATCAGCCAGGATATAAATTAAAAACCTGGGGAATCGTTTACATACCGCCGAGGAAGATTTCGAACTATACCGTGATTTTACCAGCTCCATTCAATACTTACAATATTTTCATATCATTCCTTTTTTCTACTACTGTACTTTTGAAGAAACAGGCAGCTAAAAGCTTTTTATTTTGTAACATGTATTGTTTACCTTGTCTCAATTTCGCGCTTGATGGAGACTAGGTAGTCACTAATTTTTATCATTTTATGCTGTGCAAGTGATGTACTTACAGCTAGACCTAAGTGAGCCAGTATTATCTTTAGTTTAGTATTACATTGGATGATTGAATAGGTTGCGAAATATAACACGTTGAGTTTGAAAGGATAGCTCATTTACTTAGCTCTCTCTCTCTTTCTCTCTCTCTCTCTCTCTCTCTCTCTCTCTCTCTCTCTCTCTCTCTCTCTCTCTCTCTCTCTCTCTCTCTCTCTCTCTCTCGCTCTCTCTCTCACTCTCATTTACTGCTTACCCAGTTGGGTGAGACAATTTTGATACCAGTGCAATGAATAAAAATTATTCATTATCTTTCTTTCTATTATTTTTTTTTATTTTTTTCATTTGTTTATAATTTTTTTTATGTAAAATGCCTGACCCCTTCATGTTTCGCACAACCATCGAAATGTATTCAATTCTCATGAGGATGAAAGGTCAATTGAAGCTTTTTGATTTGAACATTCAGGCCAGCTTGTACTTTTAGAAGCTTAATTTCCATAAGATTTGATGTGATACGGCATAAAATGGTTATAGTTTTAATATTGCATTTTAATGTCTTGTTCACTGGTTGAACTGCAGTTTATTCCCTCACGGCGTTGCTGCTTTGATCGCCTGAGTTTATTTGAATCACTCGTTATTGTCAGAGTTTTCCTTCTTTTCATCTTTTTCTATCACTAATCTCTCATGATATTTCGTGTTACTTTCCATTTATGTTACTCTCGATCTTCCTTTCCTCTCGTTCATCTCGTTTCCATTTTTTTCCTCGTCGTTTCTCGCATTATTATCATAATCACACGATCACAATCATTATCATCATCATCATCATCATCATCATCATCATCATCATCAACATCATCCTCATCATCATTATCATCATCATCATCATCACCATCAGTATTATCAACACTATCACTATCAAATTCATCATCGTCATCATCATTTTTATCATTATCATTTGTATCAATACTACCACTTTCATCATCATCATCATTATCATTATTATTAGTATTATCAATACTATCACTATCAAATTCATCTTCATCATAACTATCATCACTATCATCATCATCATCTTCAACATTATCATCATAACTCCATCAGGACTAATATTCTCATTACTATCGCCATCACCAACACTATGACAGGCTAAGATTCATAGTGCCTCGTTTGTACTAGTTGCCTTCCACCGTCTATAATTTCAATCAAAACCCAGCAAAGAGAATTCAGCCGCCAGTTTCAAGGTATGTTAAAAATTTTCTGAATTTCACCCTTACATTTTTTCACATTTTTCACTCCTTTTTTTTTTTTTTTTTTTTTTTTGTTACCTTTATTAACAGGCTACATGAAGATAAAAAAAAAATACGTGCTATCATTTTTCCTATGTAGATTCCATGTCACCTTTTCCCCTGATTCTAATAGGCCTATTAAATATAGCAGTACTGTTTAGCTTGTCTTTACCTATGATTTTATAATATAAACCATAAATTCTCAGTAGCTAGTAGATGTGACATTCATTTCCCATCCAATTATGCATATTGACTTGGAAAGGCATTTCTAACAAGTTTAATAATTGTATGCGCTTTTTGCGTTTTTAATGAAAGCATTAACATTTCTCAGTACAATTGACTTTAAAAAGATAGCATGAATACATTGACTCTTTGCGGTTTTTTCCCCCTTTTTATTCTATTTTTCTTTTAAAGTTCATCTATTCTCTTAGTTGT
Organism: Elysia crispata; assembly: GCA_033675545.1. NCBI lineage: Eukaryota > Metazoa > Mollusca > Gastropoda > Plakobranchidae > Elysia > Elysia crispata. Next base: position 173,164 of record JAWDGP010001156.1, on the reverse strand, counting down.
TTTGTATCATAATACATAAACAAAATGGACACGAACAAAGTCAAACTGATAAATCTGTTATAAGTTTTTTTTTTTTTTTTTAATGTCAAGGAGGTATCACACTTGGTATTTCAGTAACGGTGATTTCAGAAAACCTCTTAACTGCAAATGCTTGAGTCCGATTGATGCCGCATATTTATTTACTTCCTTTTCATCCTTCTCTCCTTCCCTCTCTCCTCGACACCCCCCTCTCAGGACGACCAATCAGAGGCGAGACAGCGCAGTGGAGATCTGTCTAATAGTGCGTCATTCAGTTGCACTTGCTTTTGTTAATTTTGTTCGTTCTTGATTTTGTTTGATTTTATTTTTTAATTTGTTTTTTAGGTGGTTTTTTTTTTTTGCTTTGTTTGTATCAGCCATTTTACAACGAAACCAAAAATTCAACATTAAAGTAAAATCACGTTTAAGCTCCGCCACAGCTATTTGAAACTTATTGTCATATACTGTGTAATTGATATAGTTAAGACACATGGAGTGACAGCGATTTAAGTTGCAGCTATATACACTGCGCTTAAAATAAGCTGCAGAAAAAGAACTTTGAAGAAAATGTCTTCAGTATACCGTAAATACGGCAGTGGTTCTCGGCACACACTTGATTATAACAACGCAAACTTCGCTGCCATTAATGTATTCACATAATATCAATATCATGCTGAGATCTTTGACATTATGATCTTAGAAGATTAATAATTACATTTCGTCCCACTTTAAAAAAAACCACTGCGATATAGTGCTATTCATTCACATTATTTTAAAATATGCATCCATTCACAATAATTTCCATCCCTGTGTGAGTGTTTGTAGCTATCCCTGCAGCTATGATGCACTGTTCTTTTTATTTTTAACTTTAAGAGCACGCGATGGCCTTGTGGTTTAAAAAAATGGCTATTTTTAAACTGACAGATAATATGCATTTGAGTTTCGAGCTAGGCCTTGCAAGCCTGACGGGGGCTATAAAGTGTGAAGTTGACTTATAAAGTTGGGTGGATCGAAATAACATAAGCCAGCAACCCTTGTTTTAACATGTTAACACCCACTGTGGTATTAGACTTTATTTCTGTTCGTAAAAGCAATTCAAACTTTTAAAATAATGTATTGCTACTGAAAATTTGTAACAACATTTCTTGTGGATATACATGTATGTTAATAATGTATAAACATTCTAAAAAATTAATGCTTGTAGTTGAAAGGCATTGTTCATGGATGACTCCATCTTATCTTTTCATTTTTTGTTTGATGAACTTTTTAAATACACGCCATAAAGTTCAAAAGAGCCACTACATCGATATCTACTATCACGAACATTTTTTTTTTAATCAGAAAATAATGTATAATAATAACAATGTAAGAAAAAAAAAAAAACAACTTTGTATTTCATTCTAAAATCGTATCATTGAAAGATGCAGTTCATTTTATCATAAATTGGATTTTCTTCACTGGTTATCATCAGATCTATTGCGCTTTGTTCAATCATAGTCAAAGCATCAACCATTCCAAAAATTCTATGAAAGAAAGCTTCGAAGGTTGTTACGTGTCGGCTTTTTTGTACGGAGAGGTAAATCACATCCAAAATAAACATAATCTTTCCTTTATCTTGTTTTACATGGAGACAACAGAAATAAATAACGTTAATAAAAGACAAATCTTTTACCATAGAGCAAACAGTTGCAATTGCATGTTTTCCCCCACGTCTGCCGCCATATCCACTGTCGTACTTACTGATTTCATGATTTGATTATTATTTTGTGGTCGAGATATTTCCAAGTCCTCTAGTTAACCTTTTGATCATACAGCTAGATCTAGTTCTTCTCGTGAACACACAAGGTTCCAGGAAGAAGAATGATTTGTGTCACATGAAAGGTTTCCACATCAGTATTTGGTGCAGTATTAATGAGTCAATATGCCTACACGCTTAAAGCATTGTATTGGCCACGCATAAGTTATACTCACTCACTCACTTACTCATTCTCTCAACCATGAAGGTCGTTTGGAAGTCACAATGTGACATACGATAATTACTGGTGCGTCAGTTCACAAGTAAAGAATAATATTTTTAGAGGAGGGTAGCGGATAAGGGGTGGGGTGGGGGGGTGAAGAGGTGGACGAATTGGGAACGGTCGTAGAAACCAATCATTGACGATTCACTAATTCAAGAACCTTATTTGACATTAAAAAAAAAAAGATGAAGCGAAGAAGAACCAAGCACTACGGTATGCACAATAAAGATTATTATAAAAATCGTGGCTGCATAACTTGATATCTCGGTGCTTCCTATTTAAAAAAAAGAAATCAAAACTTTTTAATTGTCTCTAGACATTAAGTTTATTGAATCCTTAATTTATAAAGTTTCTGGTTTTACATTGCTCATTCTACAGTTTGTATTCTTATCTGATTTGTAACTTTTGTAATAAAACTAATTAAAAACTTTTTGCACTTTTTGTTGTGATTGGCATTGTCTAAAAAGATAGCCAAATTTATAAGATCTACATGTATTTATCATTTTTATATGAATACAGCTGTTTCTACAATTTCCCAATGCATTCAAAGGTCTGTCCACACAGCACACTCTAGTGATAAGATTTTACAGTGCCTAAAGGTGCACTGCGTTGCGGGAATTCCCAGTTGCCCATTTCGCACCTACATGATAGTAAGCGTTCCAAAGGATTAAATAATAAAAAAAAAATAGGTAAAAATTTTACCAAATTAAATATAATTCTTTGTATTATGTAGTCGTTATGTACACATAATTTTTCTTTGATTTTATTTAGATCCACTATTGATTTTACGCCATTTACGACTTACACGTTGACAAGCACTGCGTAGTTTTGACCAAAAGCTAAGATGAGGGGCTGAGTAAATCATGCATATTATTGTAGTAAGTGGTATCGCGACTTGGAATACCTTTACAAAAATCTAGCTAACAACATGGCGATGGTAAAATATGTTAAGGGGGTGTTAACATCTGCTTATTAGGGTGAACGCTTGCTTGGAACTCGTAAATAAAAGATACAGCGCAAAAAAAAAACAAAAAACCCGATCTGCAAAGGGTTTTCCAAATTCACTACATTGTACTTCATTTTCACTAAATTATTAATTATAAGTACATGCAGAACAAAGAAACCACCCAAATAATCGCCACAATATCTCGACTGTCTCATGATGGCTTTGTGTGTCTTTCTCATCGGATTAGCAAAAAAAGCATGTTGAATTAAGGGAAATTAGAAGTTTTGATTCCTGGGAGTGAATGTGGTGAATGTTGAGCTGATCACGACAAAATAAAGGGAACGATTATGTGGAAATTTGTGGTGAATATGTAGTACCTAGTCAATCCACAGAGATCAACTATTTATAGAATTTGAGTACAATATTTAAGAACTCAATGTGCATTGTTGTTTAAACTCCAACAAAAAACTTAAAACCGTATGCTCTAGCCACATGTGACATTGAAAAAAATGTAAACTAGAGAAGTAAAAAAATGAAGACAGTTAGATACTTCAAAGTGGTTTATTCCACCATATCACAATCAATGAGAAGTCTGGGAGTAGAAAAAAAAGTCTCTTAAACGATGCAAAAAGAATAATCCAAACTATAAAAATCCAAAGCAAATCAAATAAGGAAAATAAACAATAGAGCATACATGTATACCCATCTGTATAAATGAGAGGAATCTTAATACAAGTAGTTTAACTAGGACAATCATATATAACAAAATATATTTCTTGCAGAAAAAAATCATTGTGATCCGAACAAACAAGAACATAATGATTGGAAACTAAATATGGGAAATATGGGAAAATAACGTGACACATGACTTTGAAACTCAACATAAGGCACAGTAGGGATATAAGACATCTAATGGTATACATGCAAATTATTAAAACATTTAAAGATTATTATCACCATAGGGCATCATTGCCATAAATACAGAGAGCTTCCTAAAACTTTTATAACAGTGCTTGACGCAGAGGCTTGTTGCAAATCGCAACTGAGTGCTAAGATCTCAGATTTTTTAATGCACTCTTCAGACATTACACTGAAAGGGGAGTGCAGGTCAGAGGAGAACCCGATCTCAGAATTCTTGGAGATTGTCTTAACTTCAGGGCAATTATGTAAATTATGGAACGGCCACAAAATTTGAGCATCACAAATCAACATAATGTGCACTATTAATGTTAAAAGAGAGTTTTTCATATTAAAATACCATCTGGGATAAAGCACACACATGCCGATACTGCAAACTATTTTGACACAGAACACATTTAAGGGAGAAATTGGTGGTATTTTTGAAAAATATTTTACAAAAAATGGCTTGGCCATACAAATTTTAAATGGGTCTGACTCTTCCTAAAAAGAGGAGAAAAAAGCAGCTTTTACCCCCTGAAGGCAGGAGGTCTTTCTGCGGCATCTTGGATTAAACTCCCCTGAAAAAATTTTTAATTTTGGGTCAGGGTGAAAATATGGCATTTAACAAGAACTATCTTTGAACCTCGCTTTCACGAATGAAAGTTTTTATCCATTTATAGCGTGAAATCTGATTCATCATGAAAAGAGGAAAAAGTTAAAATTTTTACGGAGATAAAAAGGGTAGAATTTGGGACTCAAGAAGGAAGGATTTTAGCAAATCTTAAAAGAGTGAAAGTTACTTGTACGTAGTAACAAAGTCCGATTATGGTAAAATTCTAACCTGTGATCTTCTCCTGCAACAAAAGTTTATTTGGAGTATGGAATTACAATAGCAAATCATCATTGAGAGTTAGAACCAAAAAATACAAAGGTAAGTAGGTGTACAAGGAAGCCTTATTCAATGCTAATAAAAAAAATCTTGAAGTAAGCTGGGCTGTTTTCTCATCTACAAAGATCATCTTAACTGATGACCTTATGGTGTGTTTGGAAAAGCATGGTGTCAATTGTAGGATGTAAAAAGCTACACTTCCCCAGAGAGAGAACCAAAAACATGACCATCCCTCTCACTATTATCAATTATAGTGTCATGTGTGCTGAGAATTGTCACCTGTCGCTTTATAAAGTTTATTACAATACTTAATTTTTTTCATTCTCTCTAAATACAAAAAAAGAAGATTGGAATGGATTTCAATTTCAAATAAAAAGGTTTAAAAGAAAAAAGATTTATGCACATAAAAATTAAATTGAAGTCAAAATAGAAAGCCATGAATTAATAAATGCGTCAAAAAAAAAAAAAAAGAACAGCAAAAAATATAATTAGCAAAAACTTGAGGACATAACATGTGGAAGTGACAAAATTTTTTGATTAAATGTGCATATGCGCAGGAAGAAATAAGGAAAATAGTGGCAACATCAACATATGCGAAACAACGTTTGAAAGAGATAAAAAAGATAGATGTGTGTGTATGTGTGCATATATATATATAAGGAGAGAGAGAGAGAGAGAGAGAGAGGGAGGGAGAGAGAGAGAGAGAGAGAGAGAGAGAGAGAGAGAGAGAGAGAGAGAGAGAGAGAGAGAGAGAGATGGACATAGACACAGAGAGGCATAGAGAGAGAGAGACAGAGAAAGAGAGGAAGTAGAAGGCAAGAAATGATATCTGGGAAATGAAGGTGAAAAATAAAAAGGTTGTGATAAAAAAGGAAGGATAAGACGACGAAGTGGACAAAGCAGAAGAGGAGGAAGTCAGGGTGGAAGCAATCTTATCATGGGCTCATGAGTCGCATTGAAAAAGTTCCCAAGTCAATCAAAACTTCAGTAATACGACCATCACTCCATTCATCGATTTGTCAAATAAAACAAGTTAATTCTGGTGCTTTACAAATCAACAAAGCCAATGCTACTTAGTTATAACTGAATTCACTTAATTTTTTTTATATACATAATACAGTATTTAAAATATTTTTTTTTGTATTGAAGGACCGTTCCGTTGAGAGACATTTTGCAAATTTTCTGAAAACTCATCCAACCCCTTCTTAGGTCGTAGAATAGAACAGAGTGTAACAAAGTAAAAAAAAAGTTCTTACAATTTAATTTTGATTCATGAATTCTTTGCCAATTGTGACTAAGTCTCTGCTCTTAAATTATGCAATTGAAAAAAACAAACAGATTCAAACGTGGAATTTATATAAAGTTAAAATCCATTAGAAAATTATTGTACCACATGTAAGAAATTGACTAACATTACTTCACAATGGAAAGGAACACAAAAAAAAACCCAAGCAAAGAGCTCAGCAAGTAGATATATATATATATATATATATATATATATATATATATATATAGAGAGAGAGAGAGAGAGAGAGAGAGAGAGAGAGAGAGAGAGAGAGAGTGAGAGAGAGAGAGAGAGAGAGAGAGAGAGAGAGAGAGAGAGAGAGAGAGAGAGAGAGAGAGAGAGACAGAGACAGAGAGAGAGAGAGAGAGAGAGAGAGAGACAGAGACAGAGAGAGAGAGAGAGATATTTTTTTTTATATGTTCATAACTGCAGATCAATAATAAACAACAGTAAAGTAATAAGTAAACACAAGCTGATTCTTCCAACATGCACATGGGAACAAGTTAAACCACAAATAACTAGATCCTTTACTTCCATCACCTCCATTAGTGCTCTCATCAATTGTTTTTAAATCAACCAATATAAGTTTTTCTGGCTTTTAAATAAATAATTTTTTTTTTTTTTTCATTTTTTTTTTCTTTTTTTTTTTAATCTTATGCACATACTATCTCTTGATGTATCAGGTTTCCACTGCACTATCATTTCTCTGAATATAATATTATAATTATACCACTTCAATTATTGCTGCAATGCTCTTAATCAGTTACATCCCCTTTTCATATCATCCCAATAATGAGCTGAAATCATTCTCATCCTCAATCTGAAGTGTGAACAGTTTCACAGCTTTCATTTCAACTTTTTAAATTTTTATTTCTTTAGTCCAATAATAATAGTAAAAATTTATAAGGTAATTATTTCAAATTAACAAATGTCAGCTATTCACATTTTCAGTTTATATAGTAACATCATGGAATGTCAGACTTTCTTTATATGTATCTATCTCTCAAAATTAGGTAGTCTCTTTTTCTTTTCCTTCACTTGTACAAGAAAAGAAAAAAAAAATACCGACCGGCAAATCTATAACTAATCAATGTAAAGAAAGATTTAGCCAATCTTGGGAGGAAAAAAAATTAGTAAAAAATTATATCTTCCCATTTTCTTTCCTGCAACTCCACTAAAATCCTGACATATATCATCTTGATAGCTCGAGACTCTTTTGTATCCTCTTACAATGTAAATATCAATGATATGGTAAAGAAATTTCATCCTTTAATGTTGATCCTAGATCTAACAAGACCTAAGTTATAAAATACCAACCAGGGTTTTAAGTGTACACTAAAGACTGTGGCTCATTGTTGATTGAATCTAGACAATATTTGAAACAGATTTGGTGTGGAAAAACCTATGGAGTTAGATGTGTAATAATCCTTTCAGCTCGGTGCAGCTAAACTTCACATATATATATATATATATATATATATATATATATATATATATATAGAGAGAGAGAGAGAGAGAGAGAGAGAGAGAGAGAGAGAGAGAGAGAGAGAGAGAGAGAGAGAGAGAGAGAGAGATTACATCATAAATCTACATCACTCTTTCAGATTATAAAAAAATATATTATTACATAAAAATCAAAATCTAGGAACATTTTCGACAATTTTCTTGAATTTTCAGCTCACTTCTTATTATCAAGGAAGTTTTCTAATCATTGAAACATGTCGACTGTTTTCGAACTTCCTATAGGTGCACATTTTGTATAATATATCAACAGGAATTCTCATTTATTACTCTATAAAGTAGTGCGTCACCTTTAGCTCACATTGCAAAGGAAAGGGCTACAAAGGGCATCATATATATTGTTTTGATAAATAAATATGATATAAAAGCATTGAACAAAATAAACTTGTCGGAATATCCATTGATGACAATAAATACTTCGAAATATTTCTTAAGTAAATAAGGGAAATGGAAGCTTGCATGTCAACATAATTAATTCCAGTGCTAAATTGACAATAAAAAATCCCATCTCAGCTATGTGCTCTTCTGTGGAGTTTGCTTATTACTGAAAAACAGCAAACTTCTTGGAAAAATAATAATGCAACATAAGCAAAACAGAAATCTTCAATACACAAAAAATGGACTGAATTGGTTACTTAACACTTTCCGAAAAACAGAGTAAATGGAATATTTTATCACTGGTTTATACCTTCGTAAAATTCAATAGCAAGAGTGAATCCAACATGAATACTGGAAGGCTTATCAAAAAAATATAAAAAAGAAAAAAAGTATTGATTCCAGACAAAAATTTTTCTTTTCTTTTTTTGGGTTTGTGTGTGACCATTTCAAAATATTCCATCACATAACATCTGTGGGTGATACATAAAAAATGTGGTGAAGCAATTTCTTTTGCAAAGTTTGGAAAACCTTGCACTAGAAAACCAAATGATTTTTTGAAAGAAAAGCTGAATCTGTTTGTTGCATTAAAATTAACAGACATATTTGAAGAGTTATAACCCAATCTTAAGAGTTATATTCCTTAATAAAAGCTATGAATCAGATGAAAGAAAATTTTTGTATTATTTCATGTGGCATGAAACATTTTTAGGTGGCTGTACCCAAATACGAGGATAAACAAAAAAGAAAAGAAAATAACACTTTGTTCCTAGCACAACCTAAAAAGTTGCAGACATATCAAAACAAGCCCATGAAAATAGTGAGTAAAGTTTTACAATGTTGAGCAGGAAAAATGTGTCTAAGTTTCAGGATAATAGGAAATGTGATTTCACAAAGAGTTAATCAACCTACTTGGAAGTCATGAGTTCTACTTTAGTTTATTTTTAGAGTTTGAAGCGATAGCCATTGCAAGAATGCACATTAACCAAATAAATTCATCACTACCCATATCCGCATCCAAATACATTTTGAGATTTTTAGAGCTAGAGGGGGTGCATCACTAAAAAATGCATATCTACATCAATTTTTAACATTTTTTCATTGTTTGAAATGAACTCACAAGAAATGGTCGCTACACCTTATAAAGAGGCAAAGAGTGTGAGGAAAAAAAATCTTTTTCTTTGAGGGGGTCTGGGTAGAGGAAAGAAAAAAAAATAAGAAAATAATAAAGTTGTATTTTGTGACATGAGGATTCCCCGATTGCGAGGACTAAAGGTTGATTGAAGTGATGTCCCTTCTCTCTATTGTCGATGCAGATCAGTGCAACTATTTTATCCAGTATTTTTAGCACTTAAATAGGGTATCCCCGCTATAAGAACGCGGTATAGTCTTGCATGCGCAGAAAGTGACACCATCAGCGCATGGGTATTTCCTGTTTCCGATACGTGTTAATGTGAAAGTTGAAGTAAAAATTGGGAAACATAAAATGTGCACATGAGAAAACATTTACGATAAATTTATTCAGTTCTGCTTTGATCTTCGAAATGCTTCTGATTGTTGGACAGAACTCTTTGTGAAATCGCAATCCCTATTAACAGCAAATGGCTGCCATGGGAGCTCAACAGGAAACTCATTGCATTCAAATTAATACTATATACAAGTGTAAACGAATACAGTACACACCACTTATATCAACTTCGCCTCTATTGACTCTTTTCTTATATCAACACGCTTTTTCAAGTCTGAAATTTTCCCATATTTGCTGTCAATAATTACAGTTCCTTATGTCGACACTCTCTCTCTTCTTTTCTCCTATATCGACATTTATAGCAATATGGTAACTCGGCAAAAGAGGCCTGGTGACAAAAAAAAATGTTGAATTTAGATCTAGGGGAGGAGCGGAGGGAGAGTCTGAACGTGTACAAGAAGAAAGCCACTTGTGTTTATCAAATTTTTTCAAAGCAAGGGAAGCAACCGAAAGTTTACAAGCAACTGCTGGTTGCCTCCCCTTAAGTATAAAACCCTGTGTTAAAAGTACATGTACATGTAGTGTAATTGCAAAAAAAAAAGGTATTTAAATTAAGAGACATCTTTATATAGGCTTTTCTTATATCGACATAGAATTTTTGAACCCTCATATGTCAATATAGCAGAAATGCACAGTAGCTTTCACAAAGCAATTCTAGTTCATCGTTTCAATGGAGATTGTCACAGCAAGTAATTTCATTTAACTTAAATATTGTCACTTCAAAACATATTAATGATAGTCATAATGGTAACAATTAAAAGGATAATAATAATTACAACAGCAACAACAATAATAATTTAAAGATGAAGACTTTTGAGCCCTATTTGTTTCTCTTCTTTACAATGAACACTTTGGCAATAATATAAAAAGATAAGACTAATTCTTTCAACAGGTGATATATGCTGTGCACACAAATATGACCATAGTTATGAATTTTGTGGAACTTGAGTGTGTTGAAAATAAAAAGCAGTCATGCACACCATATCTCTGTGTTCAGATTGCAAGAGATGTCTCAAATACATTTAAATCACCAGGTACTATTACACAAAAGTCTTTATAACTGCAGTTTTGCTGCTCTTTATTATTAATAGGGCTCTATTTTGTATTGTGAAATTGGAACATTTTCCTATCTGTCAGTGCTATATTTTGAATGTTGTCTTCTCTTCTTATTCCCTGCATCTGATAAATATTTTTCTCGATAAATACAAAAGAATAAGTAATTGCTAACATCCAAAATTAGAAGAAGCATATTTCAGACAAGAAAAAAAATTATTTTGATAAAGAATCAATGATAGAATTGATGGGCTAAAAAACTTTTGTCAATCTCAATACATCTTTCTTCCTATAAGAGCAATATTTTTCATATTAAAAATGGAAGAAATAGAAGTAGATCAACATTTTCCAAGATCATATGAAATTGTTCAACAGAGTGAATTGGAGCAATATTTAAATCTGCGCAATGAAAAGTATCTTAATATATTTGTAACTCTCTTAGTACTGGTAAATGATAAATTGAGATTTTTTCAATCCCAAGGCAACTGAGTTCTGATATTTTTTTTAATGCCATTTGATATTGTTCAGTGACGATTAAAGTATAAGTAAAAAATGACAAAGAAAAGGGTAACCGTTTTCCAATATCTGCTTGCGGAGTCTAAAATCAAGGATAGACTGCAGACTTGTGAAGAATCAAATAATGATTAGTCCGATTTCCCACTCATTCAAACATTTTTAATAAACTGTTGCACAAGTCTCTTTAAAAAAATATACCACAAAAGCAGCAACAACAATTGCTCTGAATCTCTTGTATTACAGGAGTCCCAGCTGCTATGTCAAGATTATGGGTCCAACATGAATTTTCGACAAGAAACTCATGATTTCCCTCAGCCACAATCACAACAAATATATTTGGCTCTGATCAACCCATTGAGTCTACAATCTTGCTTTGTAGGTTTTAACCTGACAATTAAATACGCCTGCTGGTTCAACATACCTTCCCATAGTTATCGTCCCTTTTTTCTTGAATGCGTCATGATCTACTCCAATAACAGACATAATTATCGCTGCAAACATCATTGTTTTTGTCATGACTATTACATTCTTAACCAGTATTTGCTTGGCTGTCTGAATTTTTTGCATCGCTCTTTTTATCCAAGAATTCTCGATTAACAAGTGAGGTGCCATGATCAATCCTATCATCTTTTTTTACACGGTCAGAGATATCGATGTCTGAACTTTCTGATCCCTCGCCGCCTTTGTTGAGGTTCCTTTGGTAATTATCAGCCTTGTCTTTACTTTTCTCCTCAACGCTCAATATCTGTGAGTTGATACTTTTTCCTTCATCACCTTTCTCTTTCAACAACTTAGCAAGATCTCCAGTGTCTTGGACTAGATCCTTATCTTGGGTCGCACCGGTGACTGCAGCTACAGCACTTGCGCCTAGAGCTTTGTAGTCGTAGCTCAGAGACCAGCCGTCGTGATGACACCAGGCGAAGTAGAGAGATCCTCCCACCAGCACAACCATTGTTGCTATGACCATGATGCCTGCTGCCACGTAGCTGCGGTTCCTCACACTCAGTAGCAAAGATTCCTTCAGTTCTAAAGTTGAGAAAGTTTATATCATTACAGGAGACAACAAATTCAAAGATTCATACCAATTTCAAATAAAAAAAAAAAAAAAAAGACCGGGGATAGGAGAAAAAAAATTGACTCACTGATGCTAAAGATGGTCCAAACAGATTAATTGTGGAAATAGCCTCTACACAAGTTCATAATATCGTAAAAAAATATTCTCCCAACAAGGACATTTCTCTGTCACATATTCTATTCCATTTCCTATTATACCTAAAATGATTTGTCCAAACTTTCTGCTCTGTCCTTGCTTAAAAGTGTATTAGTATTTTCTTACGTTGGACTTGACTCTTATTGAAAAAAATGATTCTATTAAAAAAGGGGATAAGTTTAACATTTTCAACTAAAGGACATTAACCTCACTAATAAGAACTAAAATTATATGGGTTTGCTCTGTTGCTCAAGTCTGAGCTGTGTAATGGCAGAAATGTAAGAAGTATCAGTGTGTTCTAGAAGTTTTTTGCACCTTTAATTGATCTTTGTCAAACCAAAAAGTCAACTTAATCAGCCAATAACATTTTGTATTCGCCTGAAAATTTTCAAAGAGTTTCACTGATAAAATTGTATTTCTTACACATCTAACATATTCTTTTACTTTCATTATGAGGATAAAGTTTTCATATTGCTTTAATGATTTCTGAAAAACAAGAATCTTCTAACCAGTTCTTTCAAAAGGCTGGTAAGGTTTTGGGTCACAGTCATGTTTAAACAAATTTTACCTAACTAGGAATGACCACTTCCAAGCAGACATACTATTTACTTGTATTATCACTACTGTTAGCATAATACTCTTTCTCATAACATATTGCTATCCTTCAGAACAGCTTAATCAACACTCTGTTCATTAGTTCAAAAGCTGCTTTGTTTATCCTGCGACTATATATATATACATAATACCTATCCATCAGCATAACACCTACCCTTTTAAGTACCTGGGTACCAAGTTAAAAGCAGAATTTTATTTTTATTTTCATTTTTAGGCTTGCATAATGTTACGAGGCAGAAGTAGAAAGCCTGACATTCTTTGCTGTTATAAACCAAACTTGATCGAATAAACTTCAGAGAATGATTAATGGCAAACCTCTGGGCAGCGACTTCATGTCCTCAATGAGCTTAGAGTGGGATACTTCCTCCAACAGATGGTCAATCTCAGTGACCAGTCTTGAGTGGGACACAGTATCCAGCACAGCGTCCAACTTTTTTATCATTCGGTCCCTAGAGTGAGCCATCTGTTGACACAAGAGATTCTTAAAATTTAGGGCATCCACAATTTGAAATAATACAGCAGAGTGCATATATATATACAAAGGTCTAGGTTATTCAAGAATTTTTTTCAGAGACTCTGCACAATCTGCAAAAGAAAGCTTTCGTATCTTACAGCTACATTAATGTTAGAAAGAAGATTTTCCTGCGGATGACTCTTCATTTCATTTAGAAATAATATCTTTTTATCAGCTGAACTAAGATGGAATAAATGGATGGCTATTACATTAGGAGGGAATTCAAAATGCAAGTAGAGATGCTTTGTTTGCCACAAAGGAGAAGATGGGGAGCTTCACAAAGCCGACAGCTGTGAGTGCCTAACAGTGAAAAGAGACAAGAAAAAAAAATGAAACCACTTGAAAGATTAAAATATCACTGATGCATCCAATTTAAAGTTCAGTGTCATGAATAAAGCACTTGAGCAAGCTTAAGGAAAATCAAAATCTAAGTTTTCACAATCATAAAGCAGCACTTACTCTAACCTTCACACTAAAAGCTTTACAGTTTACACCTGGATGCTGCAATACAAGGATGCTAATAATATTACTAGAAAGGAGCAGGGGGAAAAGTTTACAATTGACTACTACCCCTAGCAAATCATATGGGCCTGTGGTGTAAATATCAAGAAATTTCGGTATCAGGCAATTTTTGGCCATGAGAATTTGGTTCCACCTCAGAAATCCTAAATCAACCTGAAAAAGCAGTCTTGGTAAAGTGACAGCAAGGCAAGACCCCCACCTTATCCATGACTTTTCTCAGCTTCTCGAGGACCTGATCCCTTGACTCCTCCAGCATCCCTTCCAACCGCTCCATGCTGCGGTGCAGGAAGTCCTGGTAGTCATCCTCTGACTTGCTTGCTTCCCCTGGGTTTTCCTGGTTCCGGGGCTTTGTGTATGCTTCCTTGCTGTCCGTCTGAGCCGCGCATTCCTGGTCCGAGTTGTCGAAGGTGCAGTGCTCCTCAGAGACCACAGGCATTTCTCTCTGTTGTTCATCTACTAGCTATGAGCATGCACAGAAATGAAAAAAAAATGTATAAAGATGAAGTTATTCCTTATTCTATATAACAAGTGAGGTAACAATTCAATTGGAGAAAGAATAGATCTACGAGGATTTCTACTTTTTTGACATTTCAATCAACTGCAATGATTTCAAATGTGATCATAAAGGAAAAAATGTCACTGCAAAGAATTTACTCTGTGCAATTACAGAAAATGCCTCAATTTTACATAATAGAACTCTAATTGAAATATTTATGCCAATTCACATTCTTCATCTTTGATTGAGTCAGACGGCTGTCAAAGGATAACAAAAAAAAAAAAAAAAAAAAGAAAAGCTCTCGATAGTTTAAATCTTCATCTAAAATGAAAAACATAACACAGACATGGAGTTCCAAATTTTCCTAATAAATCACTGCAACCAATTGAAAAAAAAAGTTAAATTTCTAAAACAAATTTGTTGTGTGACACATTTGTCATTTATTTTCATGACCACTTTATTCTACATTTGGTGCAGACGTATTATCAGAAAATTTATGCACAAAAAGATAAAGCATAGGATTTTAAATCACACTCAGTTTGAACTGGATATTATTAAAAAAATATCAAATTCACTTTGAACTCAGGAAGATCAAATACTATTTAATTTAAAAGAAATAAAATTTAGTAAATCATAGTTTAAAAAAAAAATGAAGATCAAACACAATAATATCTTGCAAACCACAATTTAAAAAACAAATAAACAAAACAAAAATAGAAAAAAACAAAGAAACAAAAAACAACTTACTGATTCCCCAGAACAATGCATATATAACAAGAGAATGGTGTTAAAGGTGCAGAGAAAAAAGGTTGAGGTTTTCATCTTGGAGTTTAGCACTTTCCAAAAGTACTTCACAAACTTAGAAATTGATCTGAAATTTAAAAAATAAATAAATAAATACAAGTAGTGACAGATTTCTCATTGCCCAACAAAACATTGGTCATGTCTTTCAACACAAGCATTAGAATTGCACTATTTCTAAAATTTTGATTAACAAAAAGGAGATGACAAGATTGATAAAATGTGGTCAACATATTACAAAATAAAGTAAAAGTTGACCGACATGATTTGTTGAAAAAAAAAAATTTTTTTTTTGTCTTTTTCTTTTTTTTTTTTTTTTTACAAAACCTTCTATTCTTCTATTTTGGTTTTCCAACAAATTTAAAATTTGACTTTTAAGCTGATTTGTTTAAATGTGAAATATACTTAAACATTGTAAAAGCACTTAAAAAAAAGCTACTACTGTTACTAGCACTGCTTCTTAAGCTGTTTGTTTCTGCTGTTGCTGCCGCAATTGCCACTACTGCTGCTACAGCTACTACCACTAGTACTGCTACTATAACCACCATCACTACCACCACTACAGAGTACTACTACAATTACAACTACTACAACTACTATCACTACTACTACTACCACTGCTACTGCTATTGCTACTACTACTGCTACTACTACTACTGCTACTACTACTACTACTACTACTACTACTACTACTACTACTACTACTACTACTACTACTACTACTACTACTACTACTACTACTACTACTACTACTACTACTACTACTACTACTACTACTACTACTACTACTACTACTACTACTACTACTACTGCTACTGCTACTGCTACTGCTACTGCTACTGCTAGTGCTACTACTACTACTACTAATTTATAATAATAATAATAATAATAATAATAATAATAATAATAATAATAATAAGAAGAAGAAGAAGAAGAAGAAGAAGAAGAAGAAGAAGAAGAAGAAGAAGAAGAAGAAGAAGAAGAAGAAGAAGAAGCAGAAGAAGAAGAAGAAGAAGAAGAAGAAGAAGAAGAAGAAGAAGAAGAAGAAGAAGAAGAAGAAGAAGAAGAAGAAGAAGAAGAAGAAGAAGAAGAAGAAGAAGAGAACGAATGAATCATTGAAAATCGATTATCTTAGAAAGCACCCTATACACATAACACATGTCAATGAAACTACTGCTGCTGCTGCCGCTAGAACTATAACTACTTATTCCTCAGCTGCTTCTTTTTCTGCTTCTAATAATCATAAGGTTGCGACTATTATACTAATGTTGCCACTTGCAATATTTTGTCTTTTCAAGATAAACAGCATCATGCTTCTTGTCAAAAGCTGCCACTTTGCATCCATGTGCTATAAACAAGAACTTGCTCAAGAACAATAATTGGGTGAGCAGCTAAAAAGCTTCCCAAGTTTTTCGCAGAATTTTTCTAGTTGGCAAAAGAATAGCAGCAATACTACTCTAGAGCTTTTGCTTTCTGATTGGCCATATTGTTTTAACAATTAAGATATATCTACTTCCCAAGTTTCTTCAAAAAGTTAAACTTTAAGTTGCTCATGAAAGTGGTAATGGCTTATCTAAAAAAAAACAACGTATTAAACTATCTTACCCTTACATGGATGTACAATTTTGCTTAGTGGTGTTAAAACCGCTTTGCAAGTATTCATTATTGTACAACTTTTATACATACTTTTAAAAAACAATTTTTATTACAGTCTGAAGCATTTGTCACTCTGAAAAAATATAAAAAAGTCAAAGAGTGTACAGTTACTGACAGATGGCAAAATGGAAACAGATAGCTGGTGAAAACGGTTCTATTATTTATTCATACATCAGCTCATATTGCTCAACAAGCCTCTAAAAGCTTTCAGTTTCACAATGCAAAAAAGCTGTTCATCTCTATCAAAAGACTCTCTTCCTCTTTCTCACTTCTACCCAACTTCTCCCTTTTTTAGGGAAAAGAGAAAGGATTGGGGGGAGGGGGTGTTGGGGCTGGTACAGAAACTAGAAGATGGTGTGGAGGGGATACACTGGTCATAACACTCTGACCTCCGTACAGCATGACCTTGAGGGCATGAAATGGCAGAAGTTTGATGAGAATTGCAAGGTGTCGCCAACCTTTATTGTAAAAGCGGCATTTAAATTTGGTCGTAAGCAAGAAGTTACACCAAAAGTAATGGTGTGAAGATGCTGATCCGCTTAGCAAAAGCAGATCAGGGCCCATGGAAGATTTTTCAGACCTTCTAATGCATTTGTTAAGCATTAAAAATCAATCCTCACAAAGGAATATTAGAAACTACCACACCCACTCACAGCCACACATATTTATAATATATATTCTTGCATTATCACTGCATGAAACTGTTGTGACTCAATACCCGCTATCATATATATTTATTTATGTTACTGATTCTTACATTATCACTACCTTTGTAAGTCAATATACCCCTTAAGATTAATAAAACAGGATACTTGCATATTAACTTGAAAAAAATAATTGAACTGCCAAAACTAGGCAGTGTAAAGGTTTTCACTGTTTGTTAGATCAAGATTTAAAGAGCTTAAGCATGGTTTACTACAAAAGGCTCTGGAGGCCCTGATATAACCCCAATAAATATTCTAGATGGGTAAAATAAAAAAGTCCCTATATATAGCAAACGATTCCATACTCAAATATAACAGGTTTTGAATATTATAAATCAAGAATGAAAAAGGTATGAAAAGAGGAGTCCAAATCATGCCTAAAAATTTAAATAAATGAAGAAATAACAAATATAAAGCAACCTTTTTTTTAATCTTGTAACTGAATATCTAAATATCAGTCCGTTTTTACGCCTAGCTCCATGAATCCCTCATTGCAACTTAAATCCGATTTTGTTCATAACTTAGAATCAAAAATTTCATAAAAGAAAAGGTAAAAGAATGCATCAATCAAATTACCATTATATAAGATCATGCGTCATAAAACTGCTTTGAATGAAAGCTCAGATTTGGGATGAGCATCATAAAATATTTCACTGTATAGTTACAAAAACAAAGCATTAAAAATGTTGTACATCTTTCTGAACTAAATGATTGCATTAATTGTAATTAAGTTGCTTTACATCATTTTATCAAAAGATAAGTGTAATATACCTTAACTGGAAAAGCAAATTAAGGTATTTATTGCAGGCTGTCTTTATTCTGACATTAATTTGTCCTTTTGATATCAGATATTTTTCAGACACAGAAATATCTTTGTTGGTGGTACTGGCAGTGGCATATTCTGTATCAGTTTGAATGCAGTGGAAATGACTTAGACAATGAATACTCAGGGCATAATTTTACTTTAAAGACCGAAAGAAATCTGCAGGGCCTTGGGAGCAAGTGTAATGATGATAACAATCCATAATTAAAACATGCCTATGGATTAAAAATTTTTCTTTCAGTTTCAATCTTTAAACAATATTGGAATAAAATTTTAGGTTTGCACTCTTGATCAAAGTCATATGAGTCTTCTCTCTTGAGAAATTGCAATATTTATAAATTGTACTTTTGACTCAAACAAATAGCAGCAGGCTGACAAGAGGGAGAGGAAGAATGAGAGAGAGAGAGAGAGAGAGAGAGAGAGAGAGAGAGAGAGAGAGAGAGAGAGAGAGAGAGAGAGAGAGAGAGAGAGAGAGAGAGAGAGAGAGAGAGAGAGAGAGAGGACAACTTGGAGAACCATTTTTTTTTTCTAGCAGGCTTGCGTTGATCTAAAACATGAATTAAAGTTGCTTAAACCATTTTATTTGTAAGGGTACACCTGCATAGTGAGCTTAAGACAATATCAGCACCTCTTCTTTTGTCTGGTTAAGTAAAATTCGACAATTAGATGATATATAGTTAGCGCATACCCTTGGACAACATACTACCCAATGTAAATGTAGGAAAAGCGCTTATTCGCACATGGAAATATTTCAAAAGATTAATCGAATGCAGAACTTAGACCTGAATGTGGTCCAACCCAAAATTGTCTGGAAATTTCCGGAAGCACGGTGCGCACAGAATTAAAGATAATTTTAAGGGTTACTTAAACCCTCTATCAACTACAGTATATGACATTTGCAATTAAAAAGATAAAAGCAAATAAAAGGGTAGTCACTACAGTAATGACATTATGCTATTAATTTAAAATCTTGAAATCACTGTTTGAGTCTTTCTCCTCTAACCAGTTCCAACAAAACTTGTTCTTAACTCCCTTCTCAATCTCCGTAATGTCAGTCTTTCTGTCTATAAATTCTTCTGGCATTTTGTCAACAAAACTTACTATAGATCAACTCTTGGATTTAAACACAGATTAGGAAAGATTAACCTTTCCTAAAGCAAAAGAGTTCCGCGTTTCCGTTCGATTTTCACTTTCTTCGCTCGTCATTTCCGACATTCGCATTTTCATTGCCCAGTCGGAAAATTATTCGTGGCTCGATGCCGGCCGACCGAAAAATGCCGCACAAATATTGGTCTCGGTGCGATTGTCGGATTTCCGACAATTGTCGGAAGACATTCAGGTCTAAGAACTGTAAACTTACTGTTATACACCTGTACAGGCCTTTTAGGACATGAAACTACGTAGCTACACATTAAGCCAATATATTGCACTTTTGCAGCATTGCTCAAAATTTACAGAACAAAGGTAATAACAGCTGAGATAAAATTAATCACCATTTGTTTAAAATTAAAGGTTAGCAAAAGTTAACAATACCTTACAAAAAAATAAAAACCACAGATTCCATAGATGGCTCAAGTTACTTGAAACAAATGAAATGATTTATCTCTTTTTTAAATTTTTTTTTAGACTACCAGATCTATACTACACCCTCTCTGTCTCAAGTTTCCACCCTTTTAAATAAAAGCATGATTGCCCCTTCAAATGAACAGGTGAAGAAGATAACTACATTAAAGAAATACAATCTGCAAAATAAGCAACAGCATGGGATGGGAGCTTTACTTTGTGAAAATGGTGGCGGTTCAAAAGCCCCTATTCCAGTGCAATGAATATTTTATAAGATAAAAAGAAAGGTGAATGTTAAGTAAATTGGTTTGAGATAAGAAGGAATTTGATGAAATAAAACTGTCTTGAAGATAAAACTATAGATTGTTAAGACCATTTAAAAATAAATCTCATGAAAGCAAATTAAAATATCAACCCTGGGTAGGCTTGAACCACCAAACTTAGTTTCGGTTAACAGCTGAACTTGCTAACCAATTGCATCATAGAGACAGGTGCTCTTAACGAATAATTATAGGTTACACGTGCGTGTGTGTATGCGTTCGGGAAAATAAGTATCAGACTTATAATTTTTCCGAATGTACAGCAACACTGAGAATGAATTAAATAAATTTGTCCCAAATTTATTCTTAAATCTACTCTATGAGATACCACTTGATATTAACTTATAAAACTGACATTTTTTTAGTGTTATCCCAGCCCAACCTGGCCAAAATTAGGCATAGGGCCTCGTGTTTATTCCGGCCCAGACCGGCCGTGATTGAGTACCCTCCTTCAGGTTCAAGCCGGCCAAACCCAGCTGTGTAAAACTTGTTGAATACACCCCATATATTTTTGTCTTTTCTGTTCGATAGTAGTCAGGTAGCATGTCCCTTGTGGCACGTCGCGTCTATGACAGCCTCCCTGTACGCCGTTCGATCCTGGGCAATGCGTCCAGCTCGTGTGAGAGTGGTCTTCATCCTTTCCGTGATGTCTTAGCTCCATCTTCTTCTTGGGCGACCCCTTGTTCTTTTTCCTTGCACTTGTCCTTCCAATATCTCTTTCTCGAGCCCTTCATGTCTCTTCATATGGCCAAAGTACTTTAGTTTTCTCTTAATGATGGTGGAGAGGAGCCACCCCTCTTTAATATTGAGTTCTTGCAATATGGAGTTGTTTGTTCTTTTTTCTGTCCATGGCACTCTCAGGATTGTTCTGTAGCATTTGAGCTCAAAAGCATTTATTTTTCGTTCAGATGTTTTATTTATAGTCCGTGATTCGCAACCATATGTAGCAATAGGGAATATCAGAGCTCTCAGGAATCTGATCTTGGTGTTTTTATCAGTGCCATGCCATAATTTTCTCATTTGACGTGTTTTTTGAAGAGCGATTGCCATTCGTCTTTGTATTTCTTTCTTTTGTCACCATTGTTGGAGATAATGGAGCCCAGGTATTCAAATTCTTCAATTTCTTCTATTGTGTCGTTTTCTATTTTAATATCTATTTTCGTTTGGGTTTTGTCAGTTTTCATAATTTTTGTTCGATAGTGTCTTAAAATAGACTCTTACATGATCTTGGAATTCTCCAGAATCTCCTTGTACCAAAATATCTCGGGATTCCAACTAAAGATGCCAAGGCGAAAAAGAGAGGCTGTGTTAAAGCCAATTTTTGCATTTTCAGTTGTTGCACTGCAAAGATTGCCATTCTCATTCATCTTGTTTTATCACCAGTTATCTTTTGCTATCTTAAAATTTAACTTCTGCATAAGTTTTCCCATCATGGAAAACCAAGCAAGTGATACAAAGCTTGATTATGGGTCAGATATGGATCTAAACAACAGCGACTAAGAGGATGACAGTCTAAGATTTCTAAATCGAGATCTAGATCTAGGCTCCTCTAGGTCGAGGTAGTCTAGAATCTATCTAGGTCTAAATCTAGGCGCTCTTATTGTGTCTTGTATGAAATCCTTCTGGTGGGTGTGAAGAGTTCGTTACAAAAGTAACAAAATAAAAAATGTAGAACATTACTGTATCCACTTTGGGGATAGTAAATCAAGCATCAAACTAAAGTTGGTCTTATTTATCTCAAACTTAGTTTTAGATTTGATCTATTCTTTCACTAGGCCTGAATGTTCAAATGTGTTTTTTTGTTTTTGTTGTTCACTCTGTCATTCCTGCTGGTTTTGTAAATTTTTTTTTCTTTAATTTTAGAGTGGTGTTTTCTGTTTTGTGTACTATACATGCGGATTCTCAATACCACACTTCAGCTACTACACAACTCAAATCAAATTCATGTTTAAAAAATCCGCTCTGGTAAATAAATATGTGTGTAATTCGATATAAAGTACATTATCTCTCTTTGAATGTGTAAAAATTTCAAAGCAATTGGTTGAGAAACAACAACAATGGAAGCTTTATCCTGAAGCACCCATTTTAGAGCCTCTCAACTCCAAATTAATCTAAACCAGCGAAGGGGCCATTGGTCGGCAGGAGGCTGAATCCTAGAAACGAAACGGCAGCCAAACAATCACAATGCGCATCTAATACAGTTAAGTATTAAATATAGATCTAGATCTATCATCTAGATAGTTAAACTTAAAATGATAAAACTTTATTTGAAAGATTTATTTGGGTTATAGAATATATAACAAATAAGGGCTAAAACCTTAGGTAAAATTGCAGATATCGGGTTTCACATTCACAATGTGACAATTGATTAATAATGATTCCCGAGGAAATCGAAACTTGTAGTTTAATGGGATTTTAGAGCAACACAAAAATGCTTATATTTTGAAAAGTAATTATTTGCGACGAATAAAACCTTCGTATTCGTGTTCAGCATATCAAATTCATTTTAATACAATTTTAAAGCTTAGGGTGAGTTGGGTTGATATATGTAATAATACCCAATCTTAGATATTTAGACTAGAATCTATAACAATCGAGGGCTAGAATCTTAGATGTCTAGAAGCTATTTTGACCTTCTAAAGTTCTATCGTATTAATTTAGATCTATAGACTCTAGATAAAATGTAAATAGATTTCTGGTAGTAAAAAAAAGCCTTAGATCACTAGCTGCAAATTAAAGGTACTTAGTCTTAGGCTTAGTAGATTTCATCTGAGATAGATCGAGATATCTAGATCTAGATAGATGTTGATATGATTAAAATAAAATTTATTTTGTACATGCCCTGTACACCCAATATTTCGCACGGGGTAGTCTGGTGTGGTGTGCGAATTTTACAGTCTAGATCTAGATATAGATCTGCACGAGAATATATTCATAACATCTTGATCAACTAGACAAGAAACTCACAACCCCAAACGTTTCTTGCTTTATCCACTGCTGTTAAATCTGTGTTGAGCGGGGCAAAAAAGCTTGTCAATTTCAAAGAATGTAGAAGATCTAGATTCTTGATTCAATTTTTCCGATGTTTGTATGAGTACCAAGAATAGAGCAGAGGAATGGTATGATCAGTGATCGACTTTGGAGTGGTTCCCCTTCGCCAGTGTAACTTTAGTGATCAAAATAAAGGCTTGCCCCACGGTGGCTGTTCAGGGTAAACAGTTTCATCGTGAACTTTAACCTTAAGTTCAAAGTCCACTTATCAAAGGCACTTATCAAATTTGAAGGGTTATCTAAAGCATCCAAGAGCCTTTTTTGCGACTAGAAATAGTAGGATCGTTTCAACGCCATAACGCGTTTCAAATGTTCAGATTTATTAAAAAAAAATATCTATTTTAAACACCATTTCAATAGTAAACTATCAATAGTTTTTGTAATCATAGTACAGTAGTCTCCGGATAAATGCACGGTCCTCGGGAGGCTTCAATAGCGTGCGTTTAGGAGATGCGTGTCTTTATAAAAAGTAATGAAAATTTTTGGTTACTTCCCTTATTGTACTGCAAAATGCAGGATTATTTCCCTTGATTTACACACATTTGGCGTGAAAGGGAGGTTATTAAACCTTTGAGTTCAGCTAAGTTTTGGTTTCTTTTATTTTTATTTTTTGTTTTTTATTCTTTGGTTTTATTAAACAACATTGAAATAACGAAATGCGTGAGAGGGAACAACATTGATCATTGAAGTTTCATGAACAAAATGTCTAGAATCTTAAGTTTGTTTCCAACGTTAATGTCTTGTGAGTAGACATTATGTATCGTATCGAGTATGTCGATGAAAGTAAGAGACTAGACTCTGAGAGTGAAGACTGCACAACTCTACTGACGGACGAAATCGCAATGAGTGAACGACCAATCTTGACTATGACTAGACTTGTTTTACACACATGATGCCTGACAGTGATACACCACGCGCGAACCTCAGAGTCAGACAACCGTGCAACGCAAAAAGCGAGGGAGGAGGGGAGAGGATACTACTACTAGCCGTAATGGATAGATCTGACCAGGCAGACACAAAGCAGCGAAAATTGCATCACCTTGTCTGTGCTCCACTCCAACCCTCCCCTCCCTGCCCTTCCAAGCTTGCGGCCGATCCCACAGCCCAGGTAGAGCGCATTGTGTGTTTAGACTATACGACGATACTGATGTACAGCCTTTGTCCCCCACCCCTTCCCTTTCGTGTACCGGTATGATGTGCTAGCACAGTTTCCTGGCTGCCATGTGCCGTAATAGCGTGGATATTTCGTCCACATTACTACCGGGTACAGTAAACAATGCCGATTTAATAATTTCAAAGCGTGCGTTTAGGCGATGTAGCGTGCGTTTAAAGTATACCGATTACATAGTAAAAAATCGGTCAGACCGCTTCAGCGTGTATTTAACCGAAGCGTGCTTTTAACTGGCGTGCTTTTATCCGGAGACTACTGTATTTATCACGATGACTAAGATCATAGTGTTGTCAAATATCAAAGAGCTTATCTATTTTATTTATTTTATGTATTGGCACGCTTACTCATGATTGAGTTCAAACAGTGCTTCTTCTTCTTCTTCTTCTTCTTCTTCTTCTTCTTCTTCTTCTTCTTCTTCTTCTTCTTCTTCTTCTTCTTCTTCTTCTTCTTCTTCTTCTTCTTCTTCTTCTTCTTCCTCCTCCTCCTTATTTATTTATTTATTTTAGGTGGTGGTGGTGAGGAGCCAGTTAAATTATGTTGCGCCGA
Organism: Elysia crispata; assembly: GCA_033675545.1. Taxonomy (NCBI): domain Eukaryota; kingdom Metazoa; phylum Mollusca; class Gastropoda; family Plakobranchidae; genus Elysia; species Elysia crispata. Next base: position 148,123 of record JAWDGP010001156.1, on the reverse strand, counting down.
TAGCTGAATATGAATTAAATTTGCCTGTTTTATATTATTCTATTTTGGAAGTGATTTAAAGATAAGCAGGGAACGGAATTTCCCAAACGCTTGAAAATACCAAAGCGTTGCCAAAGGCCGTCAGCTTTCCTGCATTTTTTTTCCTAGCGTCTGATATGAGGAACCAACTTAGCTTTGTGAAATTTTGAAAACAGTGAGGCTAATAATGCTGCCAAGAGGTGCGCGAGTAAAACAACAACAACAAAAAAAAAACAAAAAACAAAAAACAAAAACAAGCAACAACAAAATATTGGGTAGTTAAATTCCCAATTAAAAAAAAAAAAGAAACAATAAAAATTGTTTATATAAGATTCGCAAATAGAAAAAAATAATTTTTCACATAATTTTTTTGTTGTGTGTCTGGGAGAGGGGTGGGTTAACATTAACAGTGTCCTCAGTCATGAAGTGATGGACGTACCGGTTTAACATTTACAGTGTCCTCATGAAGTGATGTACGTACCGGTTTAACATTTTTATTTTATTTTTTTTTTTTTTTGGGTGAGGGGGTGGGGGTGTTTAAAGTATACTGTCGCTTTCGTGGTATTCCAGATTTTTGGCAACTGGAGATAATGTTCATTCCTTAGGGGCTTCCATTTTAGAATGGACTTTGCAACTGTCAGAACTATTGTAACGGACACAGTCACAGTGATCTGGGATGAGATTCAAGCGACTGGGAGGCTTATTCCTGATGAGGACAAGTTGACATCTGTTGCTGAAAAGTTGTTTGCTAGGTGTGATTACACTTTATATTTGGGGGCTATAGGTGGTCATTTCTTATGACGACATGTAAGAGCCAGCTTTCAAAAGAACGCCAGATAATAAACTTATGGTTATCTTTGATAAATCTTTTTTCTTCTCACTGATTGAACCTCTTAGCCTTAATTAAATGGAATGGTCAAAAGTACATGACTTTGTACAAGTTTGACCAAAAAAAAAAATGATATCGTACCTGTTTATGACTATGTTGGGTACTTTCATTTAAAGCGTGTGTTACATTGTGTAGTTTAATCTACATAAATTTGTTGCATCCATTGTAACCACACTACAAGACATTAGTATTGATGACTTTCTCATTTGAAGTTTAAAAAAAAAAAGAGGAAAAAGACTTAAAATTATAATTATGAAATAATATCAATAATAATTAAATGAAATGATAATAATACGTTTACGGAATAAAATCTTAGCCACTGCTCAAGAGAAATCTTTCATGAAGATCAAATTTATTAGAGTTATTTATACATTGCCTTCAAGCCATTCTTCATGAACTCAACCCCTGACCCCTGACCCTTACCACTACCCCAATTGTCCTAATTGCATCAAGAGATTTTTTCTTACAACTCAATGAACGATCCCACTTACCAGCCCAAACAAAGTGTGAGTGTAAAAAAAAAAAAGGGGGGGGGGGGGGGGTGTATCCTAAACGAAATAATACAATTCTTAAAAATACGGTCTATTGCCACAGTAGACAGTGATTTTTTTCTTCAAGAACTTTTCCAGGTAAAAGGTTTCGCACACGCTTAAACCACTCCATTATGCATTTCTAATGAATTGATCTATAGACAATTTCTGTTTTGATCATTATTTTAAGTTATATAGTTTTCAGGAACTTTTGTTTAATTAAGTGTAAATTTCTGACATATTTAAAATACAATATCTAGTCCTAAACTAAAATGTTTATAATGCTTTTTTGTGGGGTGATTTGGAAAAAAAACCTAGATTCCAGATCTACAGGCTAACTTAGTGACATTTTATTCAACACTTGACTTAATCAGTAAATGAATTAAGGATCACGTAGCAAACGCAGTCAAGTATTCAGTTTATCAGTTTGATCCTAAAATCAAAGAAGGGGTAGAATCCCATGATACAAACCAATTTAAAAAGATAAACAAAAAAACCCCGCAGGAATCGAACCATGAGTCTGTGACAGACATTCACGTCCTTTACCGTCCAACCCCCTGGGCTGTTTAACCCATTTGCATTATTTTATTTTTAGTTACATGCCGTTTTTAATAAAAAAAAAAAATATATATATATAATATATATGCAAAAATCGACCACTGTCCATTCCATCTGTCTTATTTGTCTCGAGTTAGATCTCCTCGGTTTGTGGTTGATTTTTCTACACAGAGACAGGCACTGGTGATAATCAGTCAGACAGGCAGACAGAGAAAGAGATGGAAGGAAGAAGGAGAGAGAGAGAGCTAGAGAAAAAGAGAGATGGAGAGAGAGAGAGAGAAAGGGGGGGGGGAGAGAGAGAGAGAGAGAGAGAGAGAGAGAGAGAGAGAGAGAGAGAGAGACACAGAGAAAGAGAAAAAAGGGTAGGTGAAGAATAGATAGACAAGAAACGAGAAGGAGGGAGAAAAGATAAAGAAATTGTAGACAGAGAGGAAGAGAGAAATAGAGAAATTGTTCTATACGCACTGCAATTTTACAAGATTAGTGTTCACGTGGAAACTCAACACAACACACACAAATCATTTTCATTCCCTGTTGAGGTCTTGATCCGCTGTAAATTTAGACCAAAAATGTCGATAAAATTATAAATTCGTTCTGAATTAAAGAAAAGAAAAACAATAAAAAATCTAATTAATTAAAGGCACAGAAAAGAAAAATATGGAAAACACACACACACACACGTACAGAATGATTTAAAACGGTATTGACATTTATATCATAAAAGACAACTATGGTTTCTTTCTCGCTCTCTCCTCCAAAACCACTGAATGTGCAGTGATGAAATTTTCTAAATATTAATCTGTCGAGATCAGTGTCCCACTCGGTACATAAAAGTTTTAGATTTAGGCTAAAAATGCATTTGAAACTTCTATATATTTTTTATTCTTCTTAGTTCATCAAATTTTTGTGCCAAATTTGTTATGATGAACCAAATGATATCAATAAGACTGTTCTCAGTAGTTTACTATCTTCCAAGCGGATGACGTTTTTTGGACAAATTACTATTATTTTGTACTTTACCTGATCTGATTTAGATTTCCTTCTTTCTTGCATTAGTTCAAGAATTTCTTTGTTCATCCATTTCTTGTGTTCTTTTTTAGCTTTCTTTGGTATTCTTGTTTCCATTACCTCATTGATTGAGTCTTTGATATTAGCCCAAATTGTTTCAGCTTCAGTGATACTATCAAGAAGAGGAAACTTGTTTTTAATATCAATAGAAAATTGTTCCTTTATCTCCTGGTCTGATTTGAGTAGTTCGACTTGAAATTTTGAGTGGGCTTTAGGTTTCCTTATTTTCTTAAGTTTGACTTGAAGCTTGCACATAACTGGTACGTGATCACTGTCACAATCTGCACCTGGCATTGATTTTGATGTTTATATGGCGTTTCTAAATCTGTCTTGAACAAGTATGAAGTCTATCTTGTACCTAGTTCTATCTCCAGGGCTCATCCATGTCCATTGTCTTCTTGGATGGTTTTGATACCAAGTGTTTGAAATCATGAAGCCATTTTCTTTACACCATTCAATTAGTCTCTCTCCTCGCTCATTTTCTTCACCAATGCCCCAGGGTCCAACGATATTTTCTACTCTCTCTGATCCTACCTTTGCATTAAAGTCCCCTATGACTATTTTTATGTCCTGAGATTTCAAACATTTCATGGCTTTATCTAGATCTTCATAGAATTGTTCAACTTCTTCCTCTTCTGCTGTTGATGTAGGTGCATACACCTGAACTATACCCATGTCTAAAGGTTTCCCAGCAAACTTGTCAACCACTACTCTATCTGAGACCGGACACCAACTTTTCAGGCTTTTCTCTATTAACTCATCAAATAAGATAACTACTCCTCTTTCATGTGTGCTTCCTCCTAAAAATATAAGAACTTTGTTGTCTACTTTGGCCACTGCTGCTCCTTTCCATCTGGTTTCTGCAAGACCTACAATATTCAAATTCATTCTGTCCATTTCTTTGATAACATTCTCTATTTTTCCTTACTGATATAATGTTCTGACATTCCATGTAGCGATTTTCATTGATTTCCTTCTTGTGTCTAATCTTGGTTTGCAGTCAGTAGCTAGATGACGACCGGGTGCCACCTGCTGCACCGTGACCTCCCTACCGAACGAGGCGTTCAGAGCTGAGTCTTGAACACCCTGAACGTTGTAAGCTTTTTTCCCTAATTTGTGTGTCATCATGATTTTTGCTTGGGATTGTACAGCAGTAGTTTCCCGTTGCCTTCTGCCGGTTTGTCTACAGTTTACTCTGGTAGCCTTTAGTGTTCCAACACTGACCTGCAAGGCAGCAGGGATCATGCAGATGGCTATTGACTGTACTTCAGTTCTTCCACCCTCGAGCTCTGCACAGTTCCCATGACACAGGTTGTACTGGTTTACATGTTTACCAGTAGCAGGATACCCTGACCCGACACGGAAAGAAGGAAATCTAAATCAGATCAGGTAAAATACAAAAGGCTGAACAATTAGGTGAAAAAGAAATGCAATGAGGCAAAAGAAAAATGGATAAATGAACAATGTCAAGAAATAGAGCAAAATCAACATTTAGACAGTAAATATATGCATTCAAAGATAAAGGAAGTAAGTGGAAAGAAGAGCTGCACCAGTACAAATTGCATTAAATCTAAAGACGGAACAGTGCTAATGGATAAAGAAGATGTTTTGAACAGATGATCAGAATACATAGGGGAGCTTTTCAAAGACAATAGAGGAGAGAGACCTGCAATAAAGAAAAACACAGATGGCCCACCAATTTTAAAAGCAGAAGTAGAGGCAATCATAAGAAAAATGAAACGTGGGAAAGCTACAGGTCCCGATGGGATACCAATAGAAATAATTCTAGCTCTAGAAGAAATGGGTATAGGGATGACAACTAAACTTCTCAATGCAATTTATGATAGTGGAACAATCCCAGAAGACTTGGCAAAATCTGTATTTATAGCTTTGCCAAAAATTCCAGGTGCCACTGAGTGTGAGCTACATAGAACAATCAGTCTGATGAGCCACATTACCAAAGTTCTACTGAGAGTACTGATGCTTAGAATGCGCAAGAGCTTAAGACCAGAGATAGCTAAAACACAATTTGGTTTTGTCCCTGACAAAGGAACTAGGAATGCAATATTCACATTATCAATGTTAATGGAAAGATGTATTGAAGTTCAAAAGGATCTCTACATATGCTTTATTGACTATTCTAAGGCTTTTGACAAGGTAAAGCATGAAAAGTTGTTTGAGATGCTGAATCAGCTAGATATTGACGGAAAAGACTTGAGGGTGCTTAGAAATCTTTATTGGGGTCAAACTGCTGCGGTAAGGGTAGATGGAGAACTCAGTGAGTACACAAATATTAAAAGGGGGGTGAGACAAGGTTGTGTGATGTCGCCAGACCTGTTCAACTTGTACAGTGAAGTAATTTTAAGAAACTTGGATGAAAGTGAAGGACTAAAAGCGAATGGTGAAAATCTGAACAATCTAAGATATGCAGATGATACTTCTCTATTAACAGGATCGGAAGAGGATTTACAAAGGCTTCTAACTATTGTTTTAGAAGAGAGTGAAAAGCTGGGATTGTCTCTAAATGTAAAAAAGACTGAATGCGTGGTAGTATCAAAGAAGAAAAACAATCCAGAATGCAAGCTTTTTAGCAAGGGAGAACAAATCAGGCAAGTACAGAAATTCAAATACCTAGGATATATGACATCTGACGGTAAATGCAGGACTGAAATTAAGAAGAGAATAGCCATTGCAAAGGCTTCTTTCCAAAAAATGAGCACCATTCTTAAAAATAGAAATATATCATTTTCAACCAAATTGAGGGTTTTGAAAACATATGTGTGGTCTATAATTTTATATGGATGCGAAACTTGGACAATAACTGCAGAAACCAAGAAAAATTTAGAGGCAGCGGAAATGTGGTTCTACAGGAGAATGTTAAGAATATCATGGAAAGAAAAGAGGACAAATGAATCGATATAAGAAGAAACGAACCAAGAGAGATCCCTCATAAACACAATAAGGAAAAGGCAACTGAAATTTTTAGGACACATATGTCGCCATAAGGGACTGGAATTTTTATCTCTTACAGGCAAGATAGAAGGTACAAGAAGCAGAGGTAGACAAAGGATTACATTTCTTGATAGCTTGAGCTGTTTTGTGACAGGAAACAACAAAGACAACATAGCCTTACTGCGGATGACGGAAGATAGGGACAGGCGGAGAATCATGATCGCCGATGTCTGCTCCAGACAGGGCATTTGAGAGAGAGAAATCCCAATGTTGTGTATAACTTCTTTTTTCCCTTTGAAGTGGTAACATTTTAGTTAATTCTCATTTCATCGACCCTGATTGTCTCTCTGCCCTCTCTGCCCATTAAAGAGGCAATACTATAGTCAGTTGTCACAGCATCAATCTTGATTGTCCAATCTCCACCATCCATATCCTTTAATATAATAATATTATACATGTAGTCAATCATGATTGTCTCTACCCTCTCTGCCTATGGATGCAGTATTTTTATAGTCAACTGTCACTGCATCAATCCCGGTAATATGATAATAGTCGATTGTCTCAGCATCAATCCCGCTTATATTACTGTCAACTGTCACTTCATCAATCTCTGTATTATTATAATCAATTGCCACTGCCTCAATCCCGGTGATACGATAGTAGTCAATTGTCACAGCATCAATCCCGCTCATATTATTGTCAATTGTCACTTCATCAATCCCTGTAATTATAATTATAGTCAATTGTCAGTGCATCAATCCCGGTGATATTGCAGTCAACTGTCACTTCATCAATCCCGGTAATATTATTGTCGATTGTCACTGCTTCAATCCTGGTTTTCTCACTTCTCCCCTCTCCCCACTGACACCCCCCTCCCCCTCTCCAGGTGCGCCATGTCCCTGATCAGCTACGGGATCAGTTTCGGTGCTGCCGGCCTGGCAGGGAACCTCTACCTGAACATCCTCTTGACCAACTGTGTGGAGATACCGGGTCTGCTGCCAGTGCTGTGGATGATGAACAGGTACGGCTAGGGTTTGAATCCTTAGTGGGCGACAGCTCTTAAGTGTCACAGCATCAAACTTGGTTGTGATTTTTTCTCACCACATCAGGTCGAGCGTTACATTTATCTGCAACAGGTCATCCGCACTACATTATGGTCTCCGTGAAAAGAGGGCTGCTTAAAAGATTGGACTCAATTTTTTTTTTTTTTTTTGCCTTGAGGTCTCTATTTCATCTTCAGAATGTCTACATGGAAACGTGAGAAGAATTCCATTGTCTGAAGGTTCTATATATTTTTTTAAAAACTGTTCTATGAGTGGATCTGAAGAAGATAATATAATCTGTTATTGTTAAGTATGCTTTTCTTTAATCAAGTTGTATGGCTCAGGAAGAGATACATCTGTTAATATTGTAAAATTTGCGTGTCTTTATTTTAAAAGTCTTCCCCACCTGTTCATTGTTATAAAGTTTGCTTCTCTTCAGTGCAGTCGTGCGGCTTCGGAGAATGTGTCTCTTATTTTAGTGAAGATCGCATTTCTTTAATGTAGTTGTCTTCCCCTCCTGTTCGTTTGATCGGGAAATAAGGCTTGTAAGTTGTTTTGAATAAAAGTACTCAACAATAAAGAGCAGGGTATAAAAAAAAATTATGGAATACCTTGACTATGACACTTGTGTTTTGAGCCATGTTACTCTCATCAGGCGGCTTTGGCGAAGTGGTTATCTTCTTGAGCAGGAAACATTTTTTTTATGCACACAGGAGAAAAAGATTTCCTTACTTCTGTCTAGCGCTAAAACGGAAGCGGGTCCTTCATTTTTCAAACAGAGGCTTGACCTCGCCTGTGTGCGAATGTTTCCAAATATATATGTCAAACCACTTACCGAATTTATACTTGTAATTGTCTTGCCTTCAATTCCTGACATACGTCTTTCATCGACTCTTCCTGGACAAAGCTCAGGATAATCGAGGCTACGAGAAACTTGGAGGACATTTTAGCTTTAATACAAGAAATTGCAACGTGGGCATAGCTTTCTTGTACTCTTGTAGGGCTGCTTAAACAAAGATGTGAACCCATGAAGAGAGAGATGAAGACTTGTTATCACCTGAAGATTTTGTGTTCAAAAAAATTTTGTTTTTAGGTCGTTTAATTTTTTTTAACCGAATTGCCGTTTGAGTTTATCTAAGACTTTTCTTCTCATAATTTCATTAATAATTGACTGAGCTTGGCTTTTGTTGCTGAAGGATATAAAATCGAAGTTGCTACAGCCCAGTTTTAGAGTACATATCTGTCAGGCCCTTTTAATGCCTTTCTCTCTCTCTCTCTCTCTCTCTCTCTCTCTCTCTCTCTCTCTCTCTCTCTCTCTCTCTCTCTCTCTCTCTCTCTCTCTCTCTCTCTCTCTCTCTCTCTCTCTCTCTCTCTCTCTCTCTCTCTCTCTCTTTCTCTCTCTCTCTCTCTCTCTCTCTCCCTCTCTCTCTTTCTGTGTCTCCATGTGTCTTTCTCTCTTTCACTCTCTCTCTCTCTCTTCTCTCTCTTTCTCTCCCTATTTCTTTCTATTCCCCCCCCCCCAACTACCCACCTCACCCTCCCCTGAACATCCCTCTATTTTTCTTATCACAACGAATTAACGTGACTTTCGTCTAGAATTTTATGATCTATATCTTAAACATAGGTGGTGAATGAATCGCATTTCTTCCGTCTTTTTTTTTCAACTCCGTCCTAGACAGCTCGCCATTATTAATTTCATCATGGCCATGTTAAAACAATTGAGTAATTGATCGATTTACACGAAACTTTGGGAGGTTTAAATCACTCTCACGAATTTTTACACCATCAAGACCTATTGATTGGTTTAGACAGCCCAAGACCCTCGTAAATAAGATTTTTTTTCTCCAAAGCTCACGTGTACACCTATCTGTCTACAGTAACTTTGACACCACTTGCCGTATGTTGCATGACTCGTGCAAGGTGACGTCAATAGTCAATGTCATAGTTGTTTTTGTTTACCTCTACACTTAAAGACACCATGATTTTATGTTTGAATATAGCATTGCTTGACGATGTAAACGAACCCGATACCTCGATACCCACTCATACAAGGCGTAGTGCGTGGTTTCCTTCCACACATTTGGTTGGGTGGCGTCCGTCACAGGGATGGAAATATCTTGATCAGCAAGCGCCCCGCACAGGAACTTATGAAGGTGATGTATTAGCAATTAATGAAGATTTATTTTCTTTAGAAATTCTTGCATTTTCCCACTTTTTCCGAGATTTTTTTATTTTTTTTTTTTATTTTTTTTTAGATTCAGTGGTGACAATAAAGGAGATCGACTAATTCTCTACTTTCTGAATATGTTTTTACATTCTTTAAACGCTCATTGTAAAGCTGTACTGACTTGACTTACTGACTTAGGGCCTTCCGCGTCTCAGTCGTCCGACGGGGGCGCTTCGGCAGCTTTTCGGATTCTCGTCGACAGTTCTCTCCATTGCTGTCTGTTCTGGGCGATGCATCTTAGGTGTTCGAGGTCTTCCCTAGTTGTGAGTTGTAGTGTGTTTTCTTGTAGTCTTGATAGGTCTTTGTTGAGGACGACTGGTAGTGTTGTTAAAGGGCGGCCCCGAAACTTTTTTCCGTGTGTGGCGAAATAGCTGTTCATTGATTTATTAGCAGGTATTTCAATATTTCTTCTAAGTATGTGCCCGAAAAGGCGCCACCTGTTCTCAAGTATATAAATAGAAAGGGGGTGTTCCTCGCACTTGTTGTAAAGAGATGAATTTGTGATTTTAACGGGGTATTTGATGTTGAGAACTTTCCTTAGCTGTTTACGATGAAATGCATTTAATTTTTCTTCTTCAGATTTTGTCAGTGCCCAGGTGCCGCAGTTGTACACTTTCGAATTAAACGCATAAAAGTGCATTGCTTTGAGGGAATTCTTAGCCGCGCAATTTTAAACCTATATGATAATGAAAACTTTGTAAAAAAACGGTAGATTTGGATTTGGCAAAACGAGTCAGCTATTCTTATTAAAAATAAAAAACGAATTCAGTTGACTAGGAACCCTCGGACTTGGTTCTCTTGCATTTAGAACAAGTTGAAAACCTCGTTATGCAATCGAGTCAACTTGCGGAGTCTGGGCTGTGAGTGTTTAAAGAGGCTTTTAAATGGTCTTGATATCTATCCATTTACATACATGATCCAGATAAAATTATATGCTTCCACATATCCATCTTTACCTAGAATCTAGATATCTCGTTAAGTCTAATTAATTCTAACCACAAAATTTAGATATAGAACGTAATTCCTCTTAGAATAAAGGAAATCGGTTTAATATTATTTTTGTTCTTTCCCCATCTGTTTATTTATATTTTTTTTTAATCCTTATGAACGCTTAATAGAAAGCAGCTGTAAATGTTCGCGTTAAGTTCATAAAAGTGCACTGCTTTGCGGGAATCCTTAGTCACGTTGTTATTTAAACCTAGATGAACATCTCACGTCGATTGAGAAAGACTTTGTGTTAAAGTATGAAAAAATAGCGCGCGATATTTGTTATCATAAATAAGTCTATTCAGGGTTGCCAATTCAGCCTTTTGAAGGCCAATTTCGAGAAATTTGGCCGTTTGAAAAACCATTTGGCAGTGAAGAAATGCAGTTGGCCGTCTGGCCTTTATTTGGCCTTTTGGCCATTTTGATTCAATTTCTTCAGATATGCACTATTTTCCACCAAATTAATTTTTTATAAATCAAACACTCCAATAGTATATATATACATATATATATATATATATATATATATATATATATATATATATATATATATATATATATATATTTGCCATTTGGCGCTTTGCCGAGTATGCACCTGGCAAATTTAAATAAATTCTTTTTAGCGCCAAAATCATTAAATCAACTCATATTGCCAAGATCTACCAAATTCTACAACAATGCCTAAGTGGAAAGGTTCGTACGATTGTAGTCGAAAATACAAGCAATAAAAAAAATCATTCCAAGGTAAGATCATTTTAATTTACAGTAGAAAATTGTTTTGATAACGTCCTTTGGCATTATAAAGCCAAGTACATATGAGTAAAATGTAACCAATGTTTGAAAATGACATGATAAATTTGGGCCTTTAAGTTTGGCCTTTTCGAAAAATATTTGGCCATTTAGGGCTGGTGATTTGGCCGTCAAGGGTCAAAAAGAGTTGGCAACCCTGACTCTATTTGATGAAACAAAGCATCTTTTAGAAATCGAGGAAAGCAGTTTGCGTTTATTTTTTACAGATTAGAAGCTAGCCACATGAATGCTGCAGAGGCCTGAAAAGGTTCAAAGATGTGGGTTAGGTAATAAGGAATGCGAATTCACAAAGAGTTATGCGACGTAATTAGGAGTCATGAGCTTTACTTTAATTCGATGTTAAGTGTATCAAATCAAAGCATCTGCAAGAATGCACATTGGTGTGAAATTTTAAGTGAATAAAGGAAAAGCCCCAGGGCCCGGGCAAAAAATCACAAGCCCTCGGGCCTGTGGACGCCCCGTTTAAGTTTATCTGGGATTTTTCTCCTCATAATTTTATTAATAATTAACTGAGCTTGGCTTTTGTTGCTGAAGGATATAAAATCGAAGTTGGTACAGCCCAGTTTTAGAGTTCATATCTGTCAAGCCCTCTCTCTCTCTCTCTCTCTCTCTCTCTCTCTCTCTCTCTCTCTCTCTCTCTCTCTCTCTCTCTCTCTCTCTCTCTCTCTCTCTCTCTTTCTCTCTCTCTCTCTCTTTCTCTCTCTCTCTCTCTTTATACATATACATATACATATACATATATGTATAAGCCTAGCATAGATGCTTTTTGCTGCAACATAGAATAAAAGGAAAAGAAACCTCTTAACCCTTAAACAAGGTTAATTTCATAACAAATTTTCTAGTGACTTTTATGACATAGAGGACCGATGTTGATATATTGCTGAGTGACATTTTAATTGCCCCAGCCATTTTTAAGAGAAGTAACCAGGTATAGGGGATGCATATTGATTTTTAGACTGATTAATATTTATTAAATACTGTAAAATATTCGTCGAACATGACCTGGTATGTAACGGTTTTTCTTGCGCATGGATGTTTGAGCCTTCAGTGTGTTTCTCCCAAAGACGAACGGAGACAATTTTTATCTCTGTTAATTTTTTTTTTAATGCCTTAACGTGGAGTGAAAATATTAAGCAAGTCTAATTCAAATCATCACAGAAAACCACCACTCCCGTTGTTGCCTTAAACCACGATACAGAACTGAAAGAAAGATAAGGCAGAGTTGTCATCAGATACAAAGATTTGAAGTAAGTTTTAACATTATTACAACACTTGTGGATTAGCCAGTTTATCAGTGCAGTAAGCATAAGTAAAAAATAAGTAAGAGGACACTTTTTTTTTCAAGAGTACAATGAATTTAAAGTAGGTTCATTCTGCATCGATTTATCTTTTTCACAGATTGTATCGAATTCAATAGCTAAATATGCTTCTTGGAATAAATAAGCCTGGTGTTTCCGCAAGTTCCACGGTGCGGCAATGTTTGGTAATCACTAGTTGCCCCCCTTTCCTGGTAACGACTATGTTGATGATTATTGGGCTGCTGCTGCTGTTTGAAGAGATTGCTCTGGTGTCCACGGTTCACAAGCAGGAAATCCTCGAGGAAGAATCCTCCAATGTCATTTACGGAAAAAGAATATCCAATTTCTGGAAAGCTGAAGATTTTATAGTACAGAAAAGGCCTCTACGGTTGTCTGAAAGAAATACAGATTTCAAATCGAAGGAGAGTGAAGAGTCAATCAGAAAGTTAGATCAAAAGCTGAGATCTCCTCTTGAACAAAATCAACCCCACAAAAAAGGGATTGATTATTGGGAGGAGAGGTCTAAAGAGAAAGAAGCTGTTATTCTGTCTGACGATCGTGACAATGATCAGAGCAAAATGCTAGATAACGATGTGGTAAGGATGAATGACGTAATAAACGCTCAACGCGGAACAAACAAATCAGCCATTCAATCTGCGCCTAAAAATGATACAATCACAACAAATAGCTATCAAACAACATCTCTGGTGGTAAGCAAATCGGAACAAGATGTGAAAGTTAAA